>LR812532.1:513636-543636 GCA_903798195.1 Danio kyathit
CTTTATTCTGCTAAAACAACCGGCTGGATCTACTTTATCCTTTACTTAATACCAACATCATTCATGTTTATTATACAATCAAGTCATTGTCAAGTCTTTAAACCCTCGAGTCACTCATTTCTAAAGTTGAATCATTTTTAAATTTAATCCAGCAGATCCTGAAAACAGTGGCCTCTGATGGGAACGTTGGCGAAGTATTCTCCGAGCATATTTTTGTGAGCTGTGATGAGGAGATCTACAGTAAAACAGCAGTGAGTTTACAGCAGTCAACGTCTGATGAGAAACAACTGAGACATTAAAGAGATCTCATTAAAGAGTTTTCCTTTCCTTCTCTGACTTTCTCTCTGTTTCTCTGTTATCTGCCAAGCAGCTCTCCTTTATCCTCAGAAATTCCTGCCAACATCTTTCCTCTGTGCACAGAATAAACCCTCACTCACTCGCTCACTTTCCTATTTAGTGATTCAAGTGTTTATTTGCGGTTGTGAATTGCAGTATGGGATGTTGATCTCTGCTCTGTCCACGTCTGATGTAGAAAATTCAACTCTACAGTTTAACAAAGTGACTTTTAGTGACATTTTAGTAGTTTGAAATAATATAATGTACACTCACCGGCCACTTTATTAGGTACACCTTACTAGTCCTGGGTTGGAGCTCCTTTTGTCTTCAGAACTGCCTTAATCCTTCATGGCGTAGATTCAACAAGCTACTGGAAATATTCCTCAGAGATTTTGCTCCATATTGTCATGATAGCATCACACAGTTGCTGCAGATTTGTCGGCTGCACATCCATGATGCCAATCTCCCGTTCCACCACATCCCAAAGGTGCTCTATTGGATTGAGCTCTGGTGACTGTGGAGGCCATTTGAGTACAGTGAACTCATCGTCATGTTCAAGAAACCAGTCTGAGATGATTGGAGCTTTATGACATGGTGCGTTATCCTGCTGGAAGTAGCCATCAGAAGATGGAGACACTGTGCTCATAAAGGGATGGACATGGTCAGCAACAATACTCAGGTAGGCTGTGGCGTTGACACCATGCTCAATTGGTACTAATGGACCCAAAGTGTGCCAAGAAAATCTCCCCCACACCATTACACCACCACCACCAGCCTGAACCGCTGACACAAGGCAGGATGGATCCATGCTTTCATGTTGTTGAGGCCAAATTCTGAGCCGAGCATCCGAATGTGGCAGCAGAAATGGAGACTCATCAGACCAGGCAACGTTTCTCCAATCTTCTCTTGTCCAGTTTTGGTGAGCCTGTGTGAATTGTAGCCTCAGTTTCCTGTTCTTAGCTGACAGGAGCGGCACCCGGTGTGGTCTTCTGCTGCTGTAGCCCATCCGCCTCAAGGTTGGACGTGTTGTGTGTTCAGAGATGCTCTTCTGCAGACCTCGGTTGTAATGAGTGCTTATTTGAGTTACTGTTGCCTTTCTATCAGCTGGAACCAGTCTGGCCATTCTCCTCTGACCTCTGGCATCAGCAAGGCATTTGCGCCCACAGAACTGCCGCTCGCTGGATATTTTCTCTTTGTCGGACCATTCTCTGTAAACCCTAGAGATGGTTGTGCGTGAAAATCCCAGTAGATCAGCAGTTTCTGAAATACTCAGAGCAGCCCGTCTGACACCAACAACCATGCCACGTTCAAAGTCTCTTAAATCCCCTTTTTTCCCCATTCTGATGCTCGCTTTGACCTGCAGCAGATCGTCTTGACCATGTCAACATGCCTAAATGCAGTGAGCTGCTGCCATGTGATTGGCTGATTAGAAATGTGCGTTAACGAGCAGTTGGACAGGTGTACCTAATAAAGTGGCCGATGAGTGTATAAGAAACCCAGACAATATAGCACTGCACACTATTACTAATGTCCAGAAAAGTCACTTTTTTACAACCTTTTAAGGTTAAAAGTTGTTGGAAGAAAGATCGAGATCCCAAAATGCAATTTAAAAGCAGAAATAAACAGAGAAAAATAAAAACATGAATCACAAAATATGGAAAACTGCTATTTTACAGACACTTTTATAGTGATGTATCTGTAAGAGTGACTTTAGACTTCATCTCTCTCTCTCTCTCTCTCTCTCTCTCTGTCTTTTACAGCCGTCTCTCGCGCCACACTCCTCAGAAAAACACAGATTTCCACATAATGACTGGAGTCTGCCAAGATCTCTGAGAGCTGCCAGCTTTCCTTCAGAGAGAGAGATCATATGGAAAGATATTGTGGAGATTTCTAGGGACAAAGAAAAGCCAGAGGTTAAAGGTCGAGACTAGAGAAGCGGAAAATTGAGAAGTGGAGCACAGCATTCCAGCGGAGATGAAGGAATGTGTACGGCCAGAGCATACACACTTACAGTAAAACACAGTAAAACACTTACACTGCAAACATGCTGTTCTTACATGGATTTTGGGTCTTGCTTGAAGCCCAAAATAACTAACAATTCTTAAATAAAGCAGCAATTAATAGACAAGTCTTATTTTTTAGAAAAATTGAGTCAAAATGTAGTGAGTTTCTCCTTAAAACAAGCTAAATAATCTGACTGACAATGGGGGAGAAAATGATCTATTTTTTTCCTTTTGACCTAAGATTATTTTGTTTTCCCACTGGCAGATTATTCTGCTTCTTGATTACAGAATTTCTAGGTATTTGGTCTAGAAACAAGAACAATGGTCTGTTGAACACTTGATGCTGATTGGCTGATGAGCTCTCTAAGGTGTTTGGTTATTGTCAGATAAATGCACAGGTAAAGTAGTTCCAGCAGGTTTTGGGTGCATTACAGCTCCATATCACTCCGCTGAATGATTAGAGTTATTTCACAGATACAACAGTCAGAAATCACATCAGAACACAACAGAAGGAGGAGGACGAGATGGGGAGGAAACTAATGCTACACACAGGAGACGCTTGAGGAGGACACACACCTGACATAAACTCTGAAACACAACATGTGAACAGTGGAGACCATGGGACAAGAGCAACAATCACCTCTGGGATGGGGAATTATAATAAAGTAATGCATAAATATTATACCTCAGATTATCATTCATCAATTATTCATTATTAAAGGAAGGTTATGATTTAAAACCATATATAAGGTGTTTGATACTCCAACATTCAGATCTCAAATCATCCTCACCCATAGCTACATTTACATGCAAGCAAATAATCCATGTATAATCAGATTAATGGCTCAGTGGCTTCATAGAAACACCTCAACAGATCTGAGTGAGCTGAAACAGAGCTGTAGACCTGGAACACTCTCATCAACCACACAAAACAGATATAAATATAAATGCCTCTTATAAATGTGTATCTTTTGTGTAGTCGACTAGTCAGTGGAGGACAATGACTATTTAATACTGAATAAAATAACACACATGAAAAAATACTATAGTGCACTAAAAATAGGGTAGTAAACACTATATTGTTTTTGAACCATAATATAGTAAAGTATTTGAATGAATCTGATGTGGTGATTCTACAGTTGCTATGATAACGCAACAACTAAAGTAATTGATCGGTTGTTGTGGTTCTACAGTTGCTATGGTAACACAACATCTATAGTAATTGATCTGCTGTGGTGATTCTACAGTTGCTATGGTAACACAACAACTATAGTAATTGATCTGCTGTGGGGATTCTACAGTTGCTATGGTAACACAACAACTATTGTATTTGATCTGTTGTGGTGATTCTACAGTTGCTATGGTAACGCAACAACTATAATAATTGATCTGTTGTGGTGATTCTACAGTTGCTATGGTAACGCAACAACTATATTAATTGATCTGTTGTGGTGATTCTACATTTGCTATAGTAATGCAACAACTATATTAATTAATCTGTTGTGGTGATTCTACAGTTGCTATGGTAATGCAACAACTATATTAATTGATCTGTTGTGGCGATTCTACAGTTGCAATGGTAACGCAACAACTATTCTATTTGATTTGTTGCGATGATTCTACAGTTGCTATGGTAACACGACAGCTATAGTATTTCATCTGTTGTGGTGATTCTACAGTTGCTATGGTAATGCAACAACTATAGTAATCGATATGTTGTGATTCTACAGTATCTATGGTAACAACATCTATAGTAATTGATCTGCTGTGGTGATTCTACAGTTGCTATGGTAATGCAACAACTATTGTATTTGATCTGTTGTGGTGATTCTACAGTTGCTATGGTAACGCAACAACTATAATAATTGATCTGTTGTGGTGATTCTACAGTTGCTATGGTAACGCAACAACTATAATAATTGATCTGTTGTGGTGATTCTACAGTTGCTATGCTAACATGACAACTACAGTAATTGATCTGTTGTGGTGATCCTACAGTTGCTATGGGAACACAACAACTACAGTAATTGATCTGTTGTGGCGATTCTACAGTTGCTATGTTAACGCAACAACTATTCTATTTGATTTGCTGTGATCATTCTACAGTTGCTATGGTAACACGACAGCTATAGTATTTCATCTATTGTGGTGATTCTACAGTTGCTATAGTACACAACAACTATAGTAATTGATCCGTTATGGTGATTCTACAGTTGGTATGGTAACAACTATAGTAATAAAAAACAATTGACCCAATACTGTAGTTTTCTACAACTACACGGTATTTTTTACTGCAGTACACCACAGTTTACTGTAGTAAAAACTGAAGCATACTACAGTATTTATCAGCTGACTATAGTTATTACTACATTATGCTGGAGCATTCATTAACATTGAGTTGTGTATTTGATAATATATACAGTATAAAACACTTTACTATAGTATGGCTCAAAAGCACTATACTGTAGTATTTACAATAAATGACTATAGTGTTTTTTCAACAAAACTCATGGAGATTATTGCTTTCTTCTGTTCTGAACGCATGATGAATGCTAGAGATTTGCCTGTAATACATTATTCAGATTGGAAAATCAAACAGATGCATAAACAGAACTTTAACGATGTACAGTCTACACTCAAATTAAAGGATAAAATCATACATCAATCTTCAGCAGCTTAACTCAAGCAGAGGTCGTCATTTACATATAGAAACTTTATTGGTCTGAAAAGGTGGACAGAGATTATAAAAATGAAATATTTTGGGCCAGACGAGCTGTAACCGCATACGCCATGGACTAAATGACATAATAAAGTGTACAATGAGCTTTTCAACTGCGAATAAAAGCTGATTATTAAAGTTCACACTGCTGGAAAAGCCCTGAGGATTGGGGACATCGGGAAAAAAGTGTTGCTCGGCCGGCGTCTGCTGAACGTGTCAATGGAAACACTATGATCTGAATCACAAATCACTGCAGGGATGGGAAAATCATTCCGAACGCTCTGTCGACTCCGTATATCTGACTATCAGGCACAATGAGCTCGTTCTGTAGCATTTACTGCAAAAAATACTGTTCTTACTCAGAGTTTCTGTCGTGTTTTTAGTCCAAATATCAACAAATTCTTAAATCAAGAAGCATTTTCTAGACAAGCAAAACATATAGTGTTGTTTTCAGAAATAATGAGTCAAAATGAAGAGAGTTTATCATTAAAACTAGCAGAATAATCACAACAGGGTAAAATAAATAATCTACTTTTTCCTTTTGACATTTATTTCGCTTCCCCCATTGGCAGATTATTTTGCTTGCTTAAGGGAAAAACTCACTTAATTTTCACAAAAACTCTAAGAAAAGCATTTTTTGCAGTGTAATGTTGGCTTACGGGTCACAAATGACCATTTTAACAGCTGAAAGAAAAACCTAAACAATATTTTTATCTTGAAATTTGGTGACTTTTCTAAAATTAATCAAGAGATTCAATGATTGATTCATAAAGATTTATTTTGCTTCTAAATGAATCAGCCGAGGTAAAATAAACCAAGGTCCTGACTCTCTGTGGTCATTAAAAATCCCATGGCACTTCTCGTAAAGAGTAGGGGTGTAACCCCGGTGTCCTGGCCAAAGTCCCTCACTCTGCCCTTACGATCATGGCCTCCCAATCATCGCCATGCACCGAATTGGCTCTATCACTGTCTCTTCACTCCACCAATAGCTGGTGTGTGGTGAGCACACTGGCGCCGTTGTCCTGTGGCTGCCGTCGCATCATCTAAGTGGATGCTGCACACTGGTGGTGGTGTGGAGAGACTCCCCTCATGATGGTGAAGCGCTTTGGGTGTATGGCCATACACAATAAATGCGCTATATAAATACACACTACATTACATTAATCATTCATTCATTCATTTTCTTTTCACCTTAGTCCATTTATTATTCTGGGGTTGCCACAGCGGAATGAACCCCCAACTTATTCAGCACATATTTTACGCAGCGGATGCCCTTCCAGCCGCAACCCATCTCTGGGAAACATCCATAGACACTCATACACTACAGACAATTTAGCCTATCCAACTCACCTGTACCGCATGTGTTTGAACTGTGGGGAAACCGGAGCACCCGGAGGAAACCCACGCCAACACGGGGAGAACATGCAAACTCCACACAGAAACACCAACTGACCCACCCAGAACTCGATCCAGCGACCTTCTTGCTGTGAGGCGAACGTGCGCCACCGTGAAGTCCAGGAAGAGAAATACTGGTATTTAAAAAAGTGAAATACTAGATTATTTAGCTTAGCCCATTGGAATATTACTTGCTTGTTTAATGGAAAACTGACAAATTATTCTTGAAAACAACAATAAAAGAATTTTTTTGATATTTGGACTGGGTGACACGGTGGCTCAGTGGTTAGCACTGTGGCCTCACAGTAAGAAGGTTGCTGGTTCGAGTCCCAGCTGGGTCAGTTGGTGTTTCTGTGTGGAGTTTGCATGTTCTGCCCGTGTTGGCGTGGGTTTCCTCCGGGTGCTCCGGTTTCCCCCACAGTCCAAACACATGCGCTATAGGGGAATTGATCAACTAAATTGGCCGTAGTGTATGAGTGTGTATGGGTGTTTCCCAGCACTGGGTTGCAGCTGGAGGGGCATCCACTGTGTAAAACATACGCTGGAATAGTTGGTGGTTCATTCCGCTGTGGCGACCCCTGATGAATAAACGGACTAAGCTGAAGGAAAATGAATGAATGAATAGTAAGTAATAATCATAGTTGGTGATTACACCATGACTAAAGCAGCACAGACAGTACAGCTCCAGGGAATTACTGATGCTCAATTAGCAGACGTGCGGGTGTTTGAACAGTGAGGGCAGACCCACTCCAGCTGATTTACTGCAGATTCAGATGTAAAAAGCATCTGCAGTGTGTGTGTGTGTGTGTGTGTGTGTGTCTGGGCCAGAACATCACTCATAGTCGGACTCTCTCTCTGCGCTGCGGAGACGTGTGTTTCCGGCTTCTGGCAGATACGGGACACTATTTACTGCCCAGAGCTGCTCCTGATGTCCAGAGCAAATCCCTGTCATTACAGAGGGTCACATGACCTCACAGGAATGAAGGACAGGCACCAGTCAGACCAGACGGGTTAACCAGAGTTAACCAGAACACACACACACACACACACACGCATGCAATCACACACGCATACCAAGAAAAAGAGTTTCAAATTATACACACACATACTCAAACACATCTGCATACACACACGCACATACACAGATGCACACACACCCATGCATGCACACACACACACACACACACACACAAAAATACATATGCACGGGTGCATGCACACATACACATACACGTGTGTGTGTGTGTGATCTGCTCTGCCTACCTGCGTCGTGCGCATTGATGATCAGTGTGTGTGTGTGTGTGTGTGTGTGTGTGATCTGCTCTTACCTGCGTCGTGTGCAGTGATGATCAGTGTGTGTGTGTCCTGCGTCTCCCGGTCCAGTGTGTGTATCAGGTTGAGCTGCCCGCTGGCTGAGAGACTGAAGGCTCCGGCGTCATTCCCGCTGGACAGACTGTAGCTGATCTGACCGTTTGTGCCCAGATCATCATCACGAGCCACAACCTGACCATTACACAAACACACACACACACACACACACACACACACACACATGGTATCATATATATGACAGAATGATACACACTTTGCCATCAGATTGACCATATTCTTGGATGACGTTTTCGTCATTGATGAGTTTTCCCTGTTCCAGGTGTGTATCTTCAGTCTTCAGTAAGTCACAGGGCAGGTTTAGTGCTCACCTGCAGGATGTTCTTGGGCAGGTTTCCGAGGTTCTCCTGGACGCTGATGGTGTACGGCGAGAGCTCAAACACCGGAGCGCAGTCGTTCACATCCAACAGCACGATGTTGACGGTGGCTCGATCCACACGAGGACTGCTGCCGCGATCCGCAGCCTGGACCTGCAGAGAGTATGAGGATCTGCTCTCCCTGTCCAGCAGCTTGGCCACAGAGATCACCCCCGTCACCGAGTCCATGCGGAAGTCAGAGTTCAGGTTCCCGCCAGTGATGGAGAAGCGGATCTGCCCATTGGTTCCCTCATCAGCGTCGCTGGCGAACACCTGCAGGTGGACATATTACCATAATCAATATATCTTGATAATGAACATGCACATTTTGATATCGTGGACATTTCTAAATACAGTGAAGAATTATTTATTATTTGATCTTTTAGACTGCTTTTTAAGAATATCATTATAATAAACTGAGTTTGCAGTGGTTGTTCATAACAGTGCCTAATGCTTGAAGACATTTGTACATGTTAATCTCGACTACTATCCACTGAAATATTGCTTTAAAATATTATAGAAAATACAACTGATAGGCTTATTGTTCATTTAGCATCAGTTAATTTAACTAAACTAGGCCCATTGGGAATACATGCTATGTTTTTTTGTGAACCGTGAGATAGAGTATGTTGCTCTGGCAATGTTTCCCCGCAGCTTGTGTTAATAATTCTACCAGAGGGCACTGTCTACATGTTTGTGAATCTCAAACACGTTACTGAGAGCTTTACTCATATATACCACTTATAATAATAATAATAATAACAATTATTATTCCTTACATTTATATAGCACTTTTCTGGACACTCAAAGAGCTTTGGAGGAGAGGAGAGAGAGACCCAATCCCAATTCTACCCCTTAGTCCTTCCCCTTACCCCTACCTCTCGTTGTGCGAGTTCCCGTGAAGGGGTAGGGGTGTCCCAATTCTCTTTAGCTTGAAGGCGTAGGGCTAAGGGGAAGGGGTAGATAGCTTTTTCAGGATCACACTCAAAACCAAGAGGTAAGAAAATTTCCCAGAATACACCAGCCACAACGGCAGCATGACTGCACCCGGAAGTCAGGAGATCCACAAATTAGTATTTTTTGTCATTATTACGGATTTTTACAACAAACAAGCACTTGTTTTAATATATTCATAACCGCGTTCGTGTTTTACCGTCATGCTTTAAAAAAATAATAAATAAAAACTGCTAAATTTGGCGATCTATAATCCATAATCATAACTCCTGTACTGCAGTCCCACAACATTCTGACACTCGATGACACTCCAATACCCTGTCAGAAGAGTCTAGTGGCTGGGGATGAGCGTTTTACAGTGTCTGCTATAATGTTGATGTTGTGTTTGGTGTGTTTACATTGATGAATACGGCCACTGTGTAAATGCGCAGTATAGTCACGATCTTACTGCCACATTAGATCGTTATGATAACATGATATACGCCTTCAGTGGTTTCCTGAAGATAAACACCACAAAATTACACAACTGGAATAACTACAGCAGTCACGATGGTCTGATCTCATATGAAGCAAGAGATCACGATGACGTATGATGACGTGTGCAGGTGCTGTAGTGATGTCCCAATTCTTAGGGGTACATTTTAAAGCCCTTCCGCTTCACTCTCGGTTTTAAGGGCTAAGGGGAAGGGGTACAAAAATAGAATTGGGATTGGGCCAGAGTGATGAAGCCAATTATGATATGGGGATGGTTAGGAGGCCATGATGGACAGAGGCCAGTGGGCAAATTTGGCCAGGTTGCCGGGGTTAAACCCCTACTCTTTTACGAAGGACATCCTGGGATTTCTAAGTCAGGACCTTAGTAAACATCTCATCCAAAAGACGGCACTAACTAACATTATAGAGTCCCCATCAATATACTAGGGCGTTAGAACCCACACAGACCACAGGTTGAGCACTCCCTGCTGGCCTCACTAACACCACTTCTGGCAGCAACCTAGCTTTCCCATCTGGTCTCCCATCCAGGTACTGACCGGGCGCTGCATTGCTTAGCTTCAGTGGGAGAGCATGTGAGAGTTGGAGAGCCGGCTTACATGTCCTTCTCGTATGCATCTGTTATCATGCATAAATGACCTTGCAAACGACTGACTACATTGCTTTTTTATCTGGTTCCTGTTCCTCCCGACAGTATGAAACCGTATGAGGTGAGCTACTGAGCAAACTGACTGAGCCAGAGAAGTCCATATGTAGATCAGCAGATTAGGCGAATGCATTCAATTACAGATCAAAAACCAGATGAAGTTGTGTTTCTGGTATTTATTCAGTGCTGTGCAAAGAATCTTGCGAAAACAACCTTTAATTTGTCAATAATATGACCCTTTAAACAAAGGTGGTGAAAGGGCAGGTAAACGGATACTGAAACACGTTTTAGAGGTTGAGCTAAAGTAAAGCCATGGGCAAGTATTTCAATATCGTGATATTACTCTATATGTAATGTAATGTGTATTTATATAGCGCATTTATTGTGTATAGCCATACACCCAAAGCGCTTCACAATCATGAGGGGGGTCTCTCCACACCACCACCAGTGTGTAGCATCCACTTGGATGATGCGACGGCAGCCACAGGACAACGGCGCCAGTGCGCTCACCACACACCAGCTATTGGTGGAGTGAAGAGACAGTGATAGAGCTAATTCAGTGGATGGGGATGATTAGGAGGCCATGATGGGTAAGTGCCGATTGAGGGACTTTGGCCAGGACACCGGGGTTACACCCCTACTCTTTACTAGAAGTGCCATGGGATTATTAATGACCACAGAGAGTCAGGACCTCGGTTTAACGTCTCATCCGAAAGACGGCGCCCACTGACAGTATAGAGTCCCCTTCACTTTTACTGGGGCATTAGGACTCACGCAGACCACAGATTGAGCGCCCCCTGCTGGCCTCTCTAACACCACTTCCAACAGCAACCTAGTTTTCCCATGTGGTCTCCCATCCAGGTACTGACCAGGCTCAGCCCTGCTTAGCTTCAGTGAGTAACCGCTCTTGGGCTGCAGGGTGATATATCGTGATAAAAGCTTCACCAATTAATCGCAACAAAAAAAATGCAATGCAATCAATAAGCCTACCAACAGGACATCGGCTTTCTGCATCGCACGACCCGTAGCTTTCAGACTCAAAAGGTATCTGTTTAACTCAAAAGCTCATGTTCTGCACTGACTAATTGTGTAATGTTTGTTATTTATTTCACATTCACAATAGCAAAACTATAGCCATGGACATGTATTTCCAATGAGCCTGTGATGTCTTTTATATATCGTGATATTACTCTACATTGTGATGAAAGCATTCAATCGCAACAAGAAAATGCAATAGAATCACGAGCGTACCTGCAGGACGTCGGTGCCGGTGAGCATATTCTCCTGGATCTCGATGTCGTAGATGTTCTGAGAAAAGCTCGGCGTGTTATCATTGACGTCTAAAACCATCATAATGACCTCCATGCTGGACGACAGCGGCGGATCTCCCTTATCGGTGGCCACAATAGTGAGCGTGTAGTTCTCCATCTCCTCGCGGTCCAGTTCTCCCAGCAGCGTCACTCCTCCATCAATAACCCCGATCCCGAATTTACTCCCAAACGCCCCGCTCAGGGAATACTCCACATAGCTGTTGGGTCCACTGTCAGCATCGGTGGCCTGTGCCGTAAACACACGCGTGTCCACCGGCGTGTTCTCCTGGATGTAGGCCGTTCTCGGTGAGGTAAAGACAGGGGCGCAGTCATTGACGTCCAGCAGGATGATGGAGATCTGGGCGGTGCTGGTGAAGCGGGTGGAGGGTGGCAGTGCCAGGTCATTTACTGTGATCACCAGGTTATAAAAGGATTGTGTTTCTCGATCCAGAGTCTTCGTTGTGTGTAAAACGCCAGTGTTCGAGATGCTGAACTGAGACTGAGGGTCACCGGAGGCTATAGAGTAATGGAGATCAGCATTCAGCCCTGAAAAACAACACACACATACATATATTCATTTTCCTTCAGCTTAGTCCCTTTATTCATCAGGTGGAATGACCCGCCAACTATTCCAGCATATGTTTTACACAGCGGATGCCCTTCCAGCTGCAACCCAGTACTGGGAAACACCCATACACACTCATTCACACTCACACACAGACACAAACATACACACTCATACACTATGGCCAATTTAGTTTGGACTGTGGGGGAAACTGGAGCACCCGGAGGAAACCCACGCCAACACGGGGAGAACATGCAAACTCCACACAGAAACACCAACTGACCCAGCCGAGACTCAAACCAGCGACCTTCTTGCTGTGAGGCCACAGTGCTAACCACTGAGCCACCATTCCGCCTCATAATAACTTAATTTTGACATATTATTTCTTAAAACATGACATTATTTTCTGCTTGTCTAGAAAATGCTTCTTGATTTCAGTATTTTCAGATATTTGGTCTAGAAACAAGAGTAAAGCTATAAGTAAGAGCAGCATGTCTACAGCTTTTGTAAATCTGCTCTGGAATGCTCATCATAGTGAAAAGCGCTGTAGAAGTACACTTGAAAGTAAACGTAGTCACATGAGGAGCACTAATAGAGCAGCACGTGGAGATGCTGTCTGTGTAGGACACTAAACTATTAATGTAGACACTGAACTGACTGTCTCACGGCTTAACATGTAGAGCACATGAACTCGCCTTCAGTAATTAAACAGAGATGAAAACCACTGACGGTCAAACACCACAAGCCAGAGGGATTTCTGTAGGGGAGAGCCGGACAGAATTACCATTTCTCATACAAATCTTTAAAGGGAGCCTATTACGCAAAGGTGACTTGTATTTGGGGTTTAACCCCAGTTGTGTGTCAGCAGTGTGTGAATATCTCCAGCCTCTAATGGTCAACATGAGTTAAGTGTGTGTTTTAATAATCAGACTTGATGAATGAAACACTTTGATTGACATCCTCCCTTTGTACGTGAGATCAGAGGGGGGAAAGCCCCGCCCACTCATGCTCATCTCTCCCTTATTAGCATAAACAGCGGCCCTGAGTGAGAAGCAGCCGTCTGTCCATTAGCCATTAGAGTGTTTGAGCTGCTGAAGATAATGTCAGCATAGACTAAGAGGATTATAGATGTGGAGTTTTATAGAAGAAGAGTATTCTTAGATGATTATTTTGCTTGTATTAAGACAAAACTCTCTTCATTTTGACTCATTATTTCTGAAAACAAGACAATATTTCTAGCTTGTCCAGAAAATGCTTCTTGATTTAAAAGTTTTCAGATATTTGGACTAGAATCGAGACACAAGCTCTCAGTAATAAAGGCATTTACAGCTTGGAGAAAATTGTTTTGCTTCTTTCGTCTCTGATCTCGATTATATTGCGAGTATGGCAGGATTTGGGCGTCATCGTGGACTGGAGTGTGTTATTGTGCAGACGTGCTGAAGCTGATATAATGCACAGTACAGTGTGTGTGTGTGTGTGTGTGTGATATGGATCTGCTGGTTCACAGTAAATGAGCTCTAATTGAGCGTCAGTAATGTGGATCTGACCAGCACTCATGCGGAAACAACAACAACGTTACTGTCTCTCACACACACACGCACACGCACACGCACACGCACACGCACACACACACACACACACACACACACACACACACACGCACACACACACCATGGTTATTTTAGTAAATCAAAACTAAAATTAAGACTAAAACTATTGATAAAAAAAATTCTTTACTGAAATTAAATAAAAAGTTAGTAATAAATGAAAAACTAAACTAAACTAAACTAAAAACGGTCACCGAAAAACTGAAAATAAAATATTAATTAGCAGAAATAAATCATAGTTTTCAGATTTAATAAGCTCTCATTCTGTAGTGTCAAATCTGCGTTTGCTTATAGAAATATCTATATCTCTGGTCGAAACTGAAGAGAGAGAGAGAGAGAGAGAGAGAGAGAGAGAGAGAGAGAGAGAGAGAGAGAGAGAGAGAGAGAGAGAGAGAGAGAGAGAGAGAGAGAGAGAGAGAGAGAGAGAGAGAGAGAGAGAGAGAGAGAGAGAGAGAGAGAGAGAGAGAGAGAGAGATGTAGGTCAGTGTAACCACATTACAGTCTCAGACAGTGGTGTGGCGCTCTCTTTCCTCCAGTAACTGAACACAAACAGCTGAATCCACTACATTCATTCATTCTGAAGTGACCCAGACTCTCCTTCTACTAACTAACCACAGTGTGTACTAGACTATCAGTGTGTACTAGACTATCAATGTGTACTAGACTATCAGTGTGTACTAGACTATCAGTGTGTACTAGACTATCAGTGTGTACTAGACTATCAGTGTGTACTAGGCTAGCAGTGTGTACTAGACTATCAGTTTGAACTGAACTGAATTGAAGTGAACTGAATCAAATTGAACTGAATTGAATTAAACAGAATGGAATGGAACCTAATGGAACTGAATGGAATTTAGTTGAATTTAATGAAACTGAATATAATAGAATAGAATTCAACTGGACTGAAACTCAACAGAATGGAATTAAACTGAACTGAATTTAACTGAACTGAATGGAGTTGAAATGGAACTGAGTGGAATACAATTGAACTAAATTTAATGGAATCTAATGGAATAGATTTGAACTAAACTGAACTGAATGGAATGGAATTTGAATGGAATTGAGCTGATTTGAAGAGAATTGAACTGAACTGAACTTGAACTGATCTGAACTGAATTGAACTGAATGGAATTCAATTGAATTGAGTTGAGTTGAGTTGAATTGAATTGAACTAAACTGAATGCAATTGAAGTGAAGTGAAGTGAAGTGAAGTGAAGTGAACTGAACTAAACTAAACTAAACTAAACTAAACTAAACTAAACTAAACTAAACTGATCTGAACTGAACTGAATGGAACGGAACTCAACTCAACTCAACAAAACTGAATTAACTGAACTGAATAGAATGGAATTGAACTGATCTGAATTTAATTGAGTTGAGTTGAACTGAATTGAATTAAACTGAATGGAATATAGCTAAACTGAGCTGAACTGAGCTGAACTGAATTGAGTTGAGTTGAGTTGAGTTTAATTGAATTGAATTGAATTGAATTGAATGGAACTGAACTCAACTGAACTGAACTGAATTAAATTTAACTGAATGGAATGAAATAGAACTGAGATCAACTGAACTGAAAGGAATTAAATTGAACTGAACTGAACTAAATGGAATTAAACTGAACTCAACTCAACTGAACTCAACTGAATTGAATGGAATTGAACTGAACTGAATGATATGGAATGGAATGGAATGGAATTGAAATGAACTGAACTGAACTGAACTGAACTAAACTGAACTCAACTGAAGTGAATTGAACTGAACTCAACTGAACTGAACTGAACTGAACTGAACTGAACTGAACTCAACTGAACTGGACTCAACTGAACTGAACTCAACTCAACTGAACTGAACTCAACTGAAGTGGATTGAACTGAACTCAACTGAAATGAATGGAATTGAACTGAACTGAATAATATGGAATGGAATGGAATTGAATTGAATTGAAATGAACTGAACTGAACTGAACTGAACTGAACTGAACTGAACTGAACTCAACTGAACTGAATTGAACTGAACTGAACTGAACTGAACGCAACTGAACTGAATTGAACTGAACTCAACTGAACTGAATTGAACTGAACTCAACTGAACTGAATTGAACTGAATGGAATTGAACTGAGCCGAACAGAATTGAGTAGAGTAGAGCTGTTACCGTGGTCTCGGTCCGCTGCGCTCACAGTGAGGACGGAGGCTCCAGTGCTCAGACTCTCCAGGATGGATGTGGTGTAGACGGAGCTGTTGAAGAGCGGTGGATGATCATTGACGTCCAGCAGATTAAAGTAGACCCGCACCGAGCTGGAGCGGCCCCCTCCATCTGCAGCCCGCACCGTCAGGATGAAGAACGGCTGCGTCTCGAAGTCCAGCGCTCGGGTCACGTTGAACACGCCGGTTATCGGGTTCAGGAGGAAGGTGGAGTCCTCATCATCCTCCTCCACTGAGTATGTGATCTCGCCATTCGCTCCCGAGTCACTGTCACTGGCCAGAATCGCTGCCACGATCGAGCCTCAAGGGAAAAACACACACAACAGAACATCTCAGCAACACTTTACTTGAAGGGGCTGTTTATAGACTCTGATTGGTGGAATCATCAGTACAGCATCATGGGTAATGTAGTTTTTAATGCACAAATTCCACCATTAAAGGGGTAGTTCACCCAAAAAAGAAAATTTACTCACTATTTACTCTGCCTCAAGTGGTTCTAAACCTTTTTGAGTTTCTTTCCTCTGCGGAACTCAAAAGAAGATATTTAGAAGAATGATGAAAACCGGTAAACACTGACTTCCATAGTAGAAAAAATACTATGGAAGTCAATGGTTACAGGTTTCCAAAATTTTTCTAAATATCTTATTTTGTGTTCAACAGAAACTCAAGAATTAAAGATCTCTTTTGGAGCACTTTGTTTGCTGCAGCTCTCTGATTGGTGGAATCACCAGTACAGCATCATGGGTAATGTAGTTTTTATACACAAATTCCACTATTACAGGAGTGTTGATTGTGAGTTGTGATTGTGTGAGGGCTGTACCTGGACTCATGTCTTCTGGGATGTCGAATGAGTAGACGGAGCGGCTGAAAGTGGGCGTGTGGTCGTTGATGTCACTGACGGTGATGTTGACCCAGATGTCTGAGGACTGCTGCCCGTCGTCCGCACGCACCAGTAGAGAATACTTTGACCTGCGCTCGCGGTCCAGACGCCGGGTGGCGCTTAGTTCACCGGACTCTGGGTCGATGCGGAAGCTGTCGTCCGCACCGCTGATAATGGCATAGGTCACCAGAGCGTTCGCACCCTGAACACACACACACACACACACACACACACACACACACACACACACACTGATATTTAGATATGCTGTTCATTGACATAAAAATACTAATAGAAAAAATGCAAAAATAAGAAAGTGTGTTCTTGACATGATGTACTCACATATTTAATAAAAAAAAACTAAAATAATACAACAAACACTGACATAAAATAAAACATATTTTTACAAACTTTTACAACTTACTAAAATAAGTTTAAGATTAAGCATTAAAATAACTGTGAATGAATGAATGAGTAAATGAGTGAATGAATGAATGAATAAGTGAGTAAATTAATAAATAAATGAATGAGAGAAAAAATAAATGAATGAATGAGTAAATTAGTGAACGAATGAATAAATGAATGAGTGAGTGAATGAATGAATAAATCAGTAAATTAATGAAAGAGTAAATGACTTATTGAATAAATCATTGAATGAATAAAAAATAAATGAAAGAATGAGTAAATGAATAAATGAATGAGTAAATTAGTGAATGAGTGAAAGAATAAACACATTAATGAGTAAATGAGTGTTTAAATGAATGAATGAGTAAATCAATTAGTAAATGGGTGAGTAAATCAATGAATGAGTAAAATAATGAATGAATAAATTAAAGAACAAATGAATTAGTAAATTAATTAATGAATTAAGGAATGAAAGAGTAAATAAATGATTGAATGAATGAATAAATAAATGAATGAGTGAGTTAGTAAATGAGTGAATGAATTAATGGATGGATGAATTAATGACTAAATGAGTGAATGAATGAATGAATGAATGAATGAGTAAATTAGTGAACAAATGAATAAACGAATGAGTGAGTGAATGAGTAAATGAATGAATGAATAAATCAGTAAATTAATGAAAGAGTAAATGACTTATTGAATAAATCATTGAATAAATAAAAAATAAATGAAAGAATGAGTAAATGAATGAATTAATAAATGAATGAATGAATGAATGAGTAAATTAGTGAATGAGTGAAAGAATAAACACATTAATGAGTAAATGAGTGATTAAATGAATAAACGAGTAAATAAATTAGTAAATGGGTGAGTAAATCAATGAATGAGTAAAACAATGAATGAATAAATTAATGAACAAATGAATCAGTAAATTAATTAATGAATTAAGGAATGAAAGAGTAAATAAATGATTGAATGAATGAATGAGTGAGTAAATGAGTGAATGAATTAATGGATGGGTGAATGAATGAATGAATGAATGAGTAAATGAATGAATGAGTAAAAAAATGAATGAATAAGTGAATGAATGAGTGAGTAAATGAACAAATGAGTGAATGAATGAATAAATGTATGAATGAGTAAATGAACGAATGAGTAAATAAATGAATGAGTGAATTAATGAATGAATTAATAAATAAATAATTGTATAAATAAATGAATTAGTGAGTACATGAATGAGTAAATAAACGAATGAGTGAATGAATCAGTGAATGAATGAGTGACTAAATGAATGAATGAGTAAATAAACAAATGAGTGAATGAATCAGTGAATGAATGAGTGAGTAAATGAATGAATGAGTGAATAAACGAATGAGTGAATGAATCAGTGAATGAATGAGTGAGTAAATGAATGAATGAGTAAATAAACGAATGAGTGAATGAATCAGTGAATGAATGAGTGAGTAAATGAATGAATGAGTAAATAAATGAATGAGTGAATGAATCAGTGAATGAATGAGTGAGTAAATGAATGAATGAGTAAATAAACGAATGAGTGAATGAATCAGTGAATGAATAAGTGAGTAAATGAATAAATAAACGAATGAGTGAATGAATCAGTGAATGAATAAGTGAGTAAATGAATGAATGAGTAAATAAACGAATGAGTGAATGAATCAGTGAATGAATGAGTGAGTAAATGAATGAATGAGTAAATAAATGAATCAGTGAATGAATCAGTGAATGAATAAGTGAGTAAATGAATGAATGAGTAAATAAACGAATGAGTGAATGAATTAGTGAATGAATGAGTGAGTAAATGAATGAATGAGTAAATAAATGAATGAGTGAATGAATCAGTGAATGAATGAGTGAGTAAATGAATGAATGAGTAAATAAACGAATGAGTGAATGAATCAGTGAATGAATGAGTGAGTAAATGAATGAATGAGTAAATAAACAAATGAGTGAATGAATCAGTGAATGAATGAGTGAGTAAATGAATGAATGAGTAAATAAACGAATGAGTGAATGAATCAGTGAATGAATGAGTGAGTAAATGAATGAGTGAACAAGTGAATGAATCAGTGAGTAAATGAATGTATGAGTGAATGAATTAATAAATGATTAAATTAATAAGTGAATGAATGAATGTGTAAATTAAGGAGTGGATGAGTTATTGAATGAGTAAATTAATTAATTAAATAATAAGTAAATGAATGAATGAATGAATGAACTGAAATAAACTGTGCATAACGTCACTCGCTCAGAGCGCTGAACTTGCAGTAAGTACCAATTAGTGAGAGTGCAAAGTATTTCATTTCCAGGCGGGTGTTGAGTTTCTGAGGGTCAGATCTCCAGTCTGCAGCTGACAGGCGTCAGAAACACAAACCCAGTAGCACACACACACACACACACACACACACACACACACACACACACACACACACACACACACACACACACACACACACACACACACACACACACACACACACACAGAGAGAGAGCGAGCGAGAGAGAGAGACATACACACAGAGACAGATACACACACACACACACAGAGAGAGAGAGAGAGACAGTATACACACACACACACACACACACACACACACAGAGACTCTTTGAACTGCGCATCTCTGCGGTTCCTCTATAAATTGAGCTAATAGATCCCCTGATACCTGCAGTGAACAGCCGCTAAACATCTGATCCTGTGGCGCTCTGTAACGCGGCACATCAATACCAGCGCTGACAGATCGTGACGTCCCCGTTTGAGCAGAGCACAATATGAGTTCAGAGCCACGCATTAAAGAAGAGGCGCTACACCACATCAAAGAGCAGAAGAACAAAACCACTGCAGATACCAGCACAGTCAGCAGAACACAGAAGATCCCATCAACAAAACCCCCGTCAACAGCAGATGACTAGAGTGTTTCACTTACATGCCCATTACCTTATAAAATCATGTTCCTGAGCATCTACTGTATTAACTTAGCAACCACTCAGAACATTACAACACTACAGCAACTGCACAGCAACCACCGTAAACATTGTAGCAACTGCACAGCAACCACTCTGGACATTGTAGCAACTGCATAGCAACCACCGTCAACATTGTAGAAACCACATAGCAACCACCCTGAACATTGTAGCAACTGCACAGCAACCACCCTGAACATTGTAGCAACTGCACAGCAACCACCCTGGACATTGTAGCAACTGCACAGCAACCACCCTAAACTTTGTAGCCACTGCATAGCAACCACACTGAACATTGTAGCAACTGCATAGCAACCACCCTGAACATTGTAGCAACTGCATAGCAACCACCCTGAACATTGTAGCAACTGCACAGCAACCACCCTGAACATTGTAGCAACTGCATAGCAACCACCCTGAACATTGTAGCAACTGCATAGCAACCACATTAAACATTGTAGCAACTACACAGCAACCACCTTAAACATTGTAGCAACTACACAGCAACCACCTTAAACATTGTAGCAACTGCATAGCAACCACCCTGAACATTGTAGTGACTGCATAGCAACCACCTGAATCATTGTACCAACTGCATAGCAACCACTCTGAACATTGTACCAACTGCATAGCAACCACTCTGAACATTCTAGCAACTGCACAGCAACCACCCTAAACATTGTAGCAAACACATAGCAACCACCCTGAACACTGTAGCAACTGCACAGCAACCACCCTGAACATCGTAGCAACTGCATAGCAACCACCCTGAACATCGTAGCAACTGCATAGCAACCACCCTGAACATTGTAGCAACTGCATATCAACCACATTAAACATTGTAGCAACTACACAGCAACCACCTTAAACATTGTAGCAACTGCATAGCAACCACTCTGAACATTGTAGCAACTGCATAGCAACCACCCTGAACATTGTAGTGACTGCATAGCAACCACCTGAATCATTGTACCAACTGCATAGCAACCACTCTGAACATTGTACCAACTGCATAGCAACCACTCTGAACATTCTAGCAACTGCACAGCAACCACCCTAAACATTGTAGCAAACACATAGCAACCACCCTAAACACTGTAGCAACTGCACAGCAACCACCCTGAACATCGTAGCAACTGCATAGCAACCATCCTGAACATTGTAGCAACTGCATAGCAACCACTCTGAACATCGTAGCAACTGCATAGCAACCACCCTGAACATTGTACCAACTGTATAGCAACCGTCCAGAACATTGTAGCAACTGCATAGCAACCACCCTGAACATTGTAGCAACTGCATAGCAACCACTCTGAACATCGTAGCAACTGCATAGCAACCACTCTGAACATCGTAGCAACTGCATAGCAACCACAGAGAACACCCTAGCAACTGCAAAGCAAGAAACCAGAACAGTGTAGCAACTGCAACTCTCTAATGTAGTAACTGCATAACAACAGCTCAGCTTGTGTTGTGCTCCTCACAGGTTTAGTGTCAGTCAGATGCTCTGAACACAGAAATTCAGTCAGTTTTTCTCTCTCTCACTGTTGTGACTGGATAAAGGAAACAGTGAGTGTCTGAGCCTTCATTGATCAATGCAGCAGACCTCTGGATTTCCCATCAGCCACCGGGGCCCTCAGACGCCCCTCTTCCGCCTGTTAGAGCAGTGATGGGCTTCTCAGACTCCTCCACTCCATCGGACCAACGCAAACAGTGAAACGCAACAGACGGAAAGTCACTCAGAGCGAGAGGAACAATCCAGAGGCCCGTCTGCTGCTCACGGGGGAAAAACGACTTCCTCTCACCAGGGTTATTAGTGTTAACCAGAACTACAACTAAAACTGATGAAAAACACACTCCTGCACCACTGCATCCACCACACGGCTCAGTAGAAAAACATACACTTACTTCATTTTAACCAGTTACCAAGGTAAGACTTTAAATTAAAACTAAAATAAAAATGATATTAAAAAACAAAGACACATATGGGTAAATACTGAAAGTTACTAAGCAACTACAAACTGAACACATTTAAAAAACAATAAATAAAAACAATAAATTATGAACTATAAATTAAATTCATTCATTTTCTTTTCGGCTTAATCCCTTTATTCATCAGGGGTCGCCACAGCGGAATGAACCACCAACTATTCCAGCATTTATTTTATGCAGTGGATGCCCTTCCAGCTGCAACCCATCACTGGGAAACACCCATATACACTCATTCACACACACACTCATACACTACGGTCAATTTAGTTCATCAGTTCCCCTATAGCGCATGTGTTTGGACTGTGGGGGAAACCGGAGCACCCGGAGGAAACCCACGCCAACACGGGGAGAACATGCAAACTCCACACAGAAACGCCAGCTGACTTTCTTGCTGTGAGGTGATTGTGCTACCCACTGCGCCACAGTGACGCCATAAATTAAATTAGTAAAGTAAAAAAATTATAAATATCAGTAACATATAATCTGCATAAACCCTCTAGCAACTGCATAACAACCATCCAGAACATTCTAAAGACTGCATAGTAACAAACTAGAACATTGTAGCAACTGCATAGCAACCACTCAGAACGCCCTAACAAATGCATATACACCTCCCAGTACACCCTAGTAACTGCATCACAACAAATCAGAACATCGTAACAACTGCATATCAATCAGTAAGAACACCCTAGCAACTGCATAACAACTATCTAAATCACCGTAACATCTTCACAGCAACTACCCAGAATGCAAGAACAACCACCCATAGCAACAGCAATTGCATAGCAATGAACCAGAACATTGTAGCAACTGCATAGCAACCACTTAGGACACCCTAGCAGCTGCACAGCAACCACCCAGAACACCCTAGGAACTGCACAGCAACCGCCAAGAACACTGAAGCAACTGCATCGCAACAAACAAAAACATTGTAGCAACTGCATAGCAACCACACAGAGCACTCTAGCAACTGCACAGTAATCACCAAGGACACCCTAGCAACTGAATCACAACCAAACAAAACATCATAGCAATTACATAACACCACTCAGTACACCCTAGCAACAGCACAGCAACTACTCAGAACACCCTAGTAACTGCTTAACAAGTTTAGCAACAAACCAGAACACCATAGCAATGGCATAGCAACCACCCAGAACACCCTAGCAACTGCATAGCAAGTTTAGCAACAAAACAGAACACCAAAGCAACTGCATAACAACCACTGAGAACACCCTAGCAACTGCATAGCAACCACCAAGAACACCATAGCAACTGCATAACAACCACCAAGAACACCCTAGCAACTGCATAGCAACCACTCAAAACACCCTAGCAACTGTATAGCAACCACCCAGAATACGCTAGCAACTGCAAAGCAAGTTTAGCAACAAACCAGAACATCAAAGCAACTGCATGGCAACCACCTAGAACACCCTAGCAACTGCATAGCAAGTTTAGCAACAAACCAGAACATCAAAGCAAATGCATAGCAACCACCTACAACACCCTAGCAACTGTATGGCAAGTTTAGCAACAAACCAAAACATCAAAGCAATTGCATAGCAACCACCTAGCACACCCTAGCAACTACATAGCAAGTTTAGCAACAAACCAGAACAACCTAGCAACTGCATAGCAACCAAACAGAATGCCCTAGCATTCTGCAAAACTTCACATGGGACAGTTTTCAAAGTCTTGAACCCTCGCCATCTTTCCCCTGTGTGAGCAATGGACGCATGACAGAAACTGAGCTCTGCTTCACACTCAGGCCGCAGGATCAATCAAAACGATCAGCTCCAGTTCCAGTGTTTGTGTTCATCACACGTCCAGCAGATCCAGCACTCCAGCTCCAGTGTTGAGCTCCAGGACGGATGTGGGCAGAGATTCTGGACACGGAGCAGATACAGGAATAACCCTGGACTCCATTCAGACATGCTGTTAGTGGCCGACGCTAAAACGGATGACTTCTGGAGCCCAAAAATCCCATAATTCCTGTCCATCATGCCAAGATGAGATTCAGTTAGAGGTTTTCAAAAAGCACACACTGAAAACGAGTAAGAGAAGTCACAGAAGAGATCTCCAAGGTTTCATCTCAAGGTTTAAATGAGTTCTGCTATACTTTTTTAAGACCTCCTTTAATGTTGGTCTCTGTGTGTGAAAAAGATCAGCAAAGTTACGAGAACACTCCACTGGGGGATATTTACTATATCAATAACACTGTTTCTGGACGAACTCAATGCCTCCGCTCTAATCCTGAGTTTTCTTCCAGGAACAAACATAAAACTATCGTAAAATAACTTCTGTCCAAGGGGGCGGAGCCTGTTTATAGTTGTGTTCATAGTGTGTGTTCTCCTGTTTCACACTGCTGGTTTTGAGTTTGAGTGAGTTTTTACATAACCCTGTGTGTATTTGACACTAAAGAGAAAACTTGGATACTAGTTTAATACTCTCATTGCTCGAACCGTGTCTTTCTCTGTGTGCTTCATGTCAGAAAACTGTACATCAGCAGTTTAAACAGGCAGAGAAGGGCTTTAAAGTTTATGTGAAATAAAAATGTACAATGTGTATTTTGCTAGTTCACATTGTTTAACATCCATATATTGCATAACATCCATCCTGAGCAACCTAGGAATAGCATCGCAACCACCCAGAACACGCTAACAAATGCATAGCAACCAACTGAGAACCCCCTAACAACAGCCCAGAACATCTTAGCAACTGTATAACAACCACCCAGAAACCCTAGCAACTGCATAGCAACCACCCAGAACATCTTAGCAAGTGCAAAGCAACCACCCAGAACATCTTAGCAACTGTATAACAACCACCCAGAACACCCTAGCAACAGCACATCAACCACCCAGAAACCCTAGCAACTGCATAGCAACCACCCAGAACATCTTAGCAAGTGCAAAGCAACCACCCAGAACACCCTAGCGAATTCATACAGAACACCCTAACAACAGCCCAGAACACCATAGCAACAGCATAACAACCACCCTGAAAACCCTTGCAACATCACATCAACCACCCAGAACACCCTAGCAACTGCATAGCAACCACCCAGTTGAACACCCTAAGAACAGCCCAGAACACGTTAGCAACAGCATAGTATCCACCCAGAACATCCTAACAACAGCACATCAACCACCCAGAACATCCTAGCAACTGCATAGCAACCACCCAGAACGCCCTAACAGCCCAGAACACCCTAGCAACAGCATAAGAACCACCCAGAACACCCTAGCAACAGCACATCAACCACCCAGAACACCCTAGCAACTGCATAGCAACCACCCAGAACGCCCTAACAGCCCAGAACACCCTAGCAACAGCATAAGAACCACCCAGAACACCCTGGAAATTGAATACCAACCACCCATAACACCATAACAACAGCACTTCAACCACCCAGAACACCCTAGCAACTGCATAGCAACCACCCAGAACAGCCTAAGAGCCCAGAACACCACAGCAACAGGATAACAACCACTCAGAACACCCTAGAAATTGCTTAGCAACCACCCAGAACACCCTAGCAACTACATAGCAACCACCCAGAATACCCTAACAACAGCCCAGAACACCATAGAAAAAGCATAACAACCACCCTGAATACACTAGCAACTGCATAGCAACCACTCAGAGCACCCTAACAACAGCCCAGAACACCTTAGCAACAGCATAACAACCACCCAGAACACCCTAGCAACAGCACATCAACTACCCAGAACACCCTAGCAACTGCATAGCAACCACTAAGAACACCCTAACAACAGCCCAGAAAACCTTAACAACTGCATACAACCACCCAGAACACCCTAGCAACTGAATAGCAACCACTCAGAATACCCTAACAACAGCCCAGAACACCTTAGCAACAGCATAACAACCACCCAGAACCCCCTAATGGACAGCACAGCAACCAACCAGAACACCCTAATAACAGCCCAGAACACCATAGCAATAGCACATCAACCACCCAGAACACCATAGCAACTGCACATCAACCACCCAGGACACCCTAGCAACTGCATATCAACCACTCAGAACGCCATAACAACAGCCCAGAACACCCTAGCAACTGCATAACAACCACTCAGAACACCCTAATGGACATCACAGCAACAAACCAGAACACCCTAGCAACAGCACAACAACCAGGCAGAACACATAAAGCACAATGGTTGTGTTTTTAATTTCTTCTGTTGAGCACAAAAGGAGACCTTTCTAAAAATAGTAGAAACCGGTAACCATTGACTTCCATAGTAGGATAAACAAATACTATGGAAGTCAATGGTTACAGGTTTCCAGCATTTATCAAAATATCTCCTTTTGTGTTCAACAGAAGAAAGAAAACTCAGGTACAGGTTAGAATCAAGTGTCGAGTGAGTAAGTGATGACAGCATTAACATTTTTGGGTGAACTATCCCTTTAATAACCCTGCATATTGGATGTTCTCTAATGAGAAAGCCCCGCCTCCAAAACCACCTGACACTGCACTGAGCAGCCAATCAGAGTTGACAGATGGCTGACTCTATTAGTAGTGTGTATTCAGTGGAGCTCATGGGAGCGTCAGATTCCTCTCACCGTTCAGTTTAATGTCATTTTCCTGTCAAACGCAGAAGGATTTAATAGTTGAGACTGAACTCAGTGATGTAAAGTGAACTTGAGTGCTCTGTCTCTCAGGGATCGAGCGCACGGCTGCCAACAAACCTTCAGCTTCAGACGAATCCAGCAGGTGAGACGCGGCACACTGAGAATCAACACTGGAAATCAGCTTTAAGTCTGAATACCGTCACAGAACATCAGTTTATTAGACTGTGTCGCCCTCTTTTCTGCTTGATTAAAATTAATCTAGCGCTGCGGAAATGTGTCAAACACTGCATATCGTCTGTGCTCAGAGGCGGAGCCAAACAGACTCCTCCCACATATCTGCTAATGTCATTATCCACCTCAATCAGCGGACACACATTATAGGAGGAGCTCGAGTCACATTTATAGTGCAGAAGATTATATAATTATATAATGCATGAGACTCGTCAAAAAGACATTATTGAAAGACCTAAAAATCATAGCAACCACCCAGGACAACCTAGCAACTGCATATTGACCACCAAAAATACCTTAATAACTGCCTAGCAACCACCTAGAACACTTTATCAACCCTAACAACCATACAGAACACATTAAACAGCCTAGCAACTACCCAGCACACACTAGCAACTGCAGACTAACCACCCAGAGCATCTTAGCAACTGCATAGCAACCACACACAGTACACCCTGACAACCACCCAGACCACCTTAAAAAGCCTAAAAACCACCCAAAATACCCTGACAACTGCATAGTAACCAACAAACACCCCAACCACCACCTAGAACACCCTAACAACCACCCAGACCACTTTAGAAAGCCCAGTAATCAATCAAAATACCCTAACAACTGCATAACACCCACACAAAACACCCTAACAACCACCCAGAACACCCTACCAACCATAACAACCACCCAGAACACCCTATCAATCCTAACAACCACCCAGATCACCTTAGAAAGCCTAAAAACCAACCGGAAACACCATTAAAACTGCATAGCAACCACACAGAACACCCTAACAACCACCCAGACCACCTTAAAAAGCCTAAAAACCACCCAAAATACCCTGACAACTGCATAGTAACCAACAAACACCCCAACCACCACCTAGAACACCCTAACAACCACCTAGACCACTTTAGAAAACCCAGTAATCAATCAAAATACCCTAACAACTGCATAACACCCACGCAAAACACCCTAACAACCACCCAGAGCACCCTACCAACCATAACAACCACCCAGAACACCCTATCAATCCTAACAACCACCCAGATCACCTTAGAAAGCCTAAAAACCAACCGGAAACACCATTAAAAATGCATAGCAACCACACAGAACACCCTAACAACCACCCAGACCACCTTAAAAAGCCTAAAAACCACCCAAAATACCCTGACAACTGCATAGAAACAAACAAACACCCCAACCACCACCTAGAACACCCTAACAACCACCCAGACCACCTTAGAAAGCCCAATAATCAATCAAAAACCCTAACAACTGCATAACACCCACACAAAACACCCTAACAACCACCCAGAACACCCTACCAATCCTAACAACCACCCAGATCACCTTAGAAAGCCTAAAAACCAACCGGAAGTACCATAAAAACTGCATAACACCCACACAAAACACCCTAACAACCACCCAGAACACCCTACCAACCATAACAACCACCCAGAACACCCTATCAATCCTAACAACCACCCAGACCACCTTAGAAAGCCTAAAAACCAACCGGAAATACTATAAAAATGCATGCCAACCACACAAAACACCCTAACAACCACCCAGACCACCTTAAAAAGCCTAAAAACCACCCAAAATACCCTGACAACTGCATAGTAACCAACAAACACCCCAACCACCACCTAGAACACCCTAACAACCACCCAGACCACTTTAGAAAGCCCAGTAATCAATCAAAATACCCTAACAACTGCATAACACCCACACAAAACACCCTAACAACCACCCAGAACACCCTACCAACCATAACAACCACCCAGAACACCCTATCAATCCTAACAACCACCCAGATCACCTTAGAAAGCCTAAAAACCAACCGGAAGTACCATAAAAACTGCATAACACCCACACAAAACACCCTAACAACCACCCAGAACACCCTACCGACCATAACAACCACCCAGAACACCCCATCAATCCTAACAACCACCCAGATCACCTTAGAAAGCCTAAAAACCAACAGGAAATACCATAAAAACTGCATAGCAACCACACAGAACACCCTAACAACCACCCAGACCACCTTAAAAAGCCTAAAAACCACCCAAAATACCCTGACAACTGCATAGTAACCAACAAACACCCCAACGACCACCTAGAACACCCTAACAACCACCCAGACCACTTTAGAAAGCCCAGTAATCAATCAAAATACCCTAACAACTGCATAACACCCACACAAAACACCCTAACAACCCCCCAGAACACCCTACTAATCCTAAAAACCACCCAGATCACCTTAGAAAGCCTAAAAACCAACCGGAAATACCATAAAAACTGCATAGTAACCACACAAAACACCCAAACAACCACCCAGACCACCTTAAAAAGCCTAAAAACCCACCCAAAATACCCTGACAACTGCATAGTAACCAACAAACACCCCAACGACCACCTAGAACACCCTAACAACCACCCAGACCACTTTAGAAAGCCCAGTAATCAATCAAAATACCCTAACAACTGCGTAACACCCACACAAAACACCCTAACAACCACCCAGAACACCCTACCAACCCTAACAACCACCCAGAACACCCTATCAATCTTAACAACCACCCAGACTACCTTACAAAGCCTGATAACCACCCAAAATACCCTAAAAACCCCTACAGCCACCCAGAACACACTTAATCAGTCAGTGTCTGTTAGGCTTCATGTCTTGTTAGTTTGCATTGGTCTGACTCTGGTGTTTCATCACAGTGAGCGCAGCACAGGCGCGTGTCTCTCAGGTGTGTGTGTGTGTGGGGATGCGTCTGATGTATTCTGAGTGTTTCTGTACCTCATCTGCATCTGTGGCTGTCAGCTGCATGATCCTGAAGCCATCAGTGATGTTCTCCTGGATGGTCACGTCCAGCATGTCGGTGGGAAAGATGGGTGGGTTATCATTGACGTCCTGTAGAGTGATCTCAA
>LR812532.1:546136-548636 GCA_903798195.1 Danio kyathit
GGTGTTGACTATGTGGTTGCTAGGGTGTTCTAAGGTTGCTAGGGTTTTATAAGGTTTCTAGGGTGGTTGTGTGTTCTGGGTGGTTGCTTGGGTGTTGTTATGTAGTTGCTAGGGTAATCCAGGTGACCTGCTAAGGTGTTAGCTATGTGGTTGCTAGGGTGTTCTATGGCTGCTAGGGTGGTTGTAAGGGTGTTCTGTGTTGTTGCTTAGGTGTCACTATGCAGTTAAGGTGCTGGCTATGTGGTTGCTAGGGTGTTTTAAGGTTGTATAAAGTTGCTAGGGTGTCCTGGGTGGTTACTTGGGTCTCACTATGCAGTTGCTAGGGCAATCCAGATGACTGCTAAGGTGTTGACTATGTGGTTGCTAGGGTGTTCTAAGGTTGCTAGGGTTTTATAAGATTGCTAGGCTGGTTGTGAGTGTGTTCTGGGTGGTTGCTTGGGTGTTGTTATGTAGTTGCTAGGGTAGTCCGGCTGACTGCTAAGGTGTTGGCTATGTGGTTGCTAGGTTGTTCTATGGTTGCTAGGGGGGTTGTAAGTGTGTTCTGTGCCGTTGCTTCGCTGTCACTATGCAGTTAAGGTGTTGGATATGTGGTTGCTAGGGTGTTTTAAGGTTGCTAAGGTTTTATAAGGTTGCTAGGGTGTCCTGGGTGGTTGCTTGGGTGTCGCTATGCAGTTGCTAGGGCAATCCAGATGACTGCTAAGGTGTTGGCTATGTGGTTGCTAGGGTTTTATACTGTAAGGTTGCTAGGGTGGTTGTACGTGTGTTCTGGGTGGTTGCTTGGGTGTTGTTATGTAGTTGCTAGGGTAATCCGGCTGAATGCTAAGGTGTTGAATATGTGGTTGCTAGAGTGTCCTAAGGTTGCTAGGGTTTTATAAAGTTGCTATAGTGGTTGTAAGTGTGCTAGGGTAATCCAGCTGGCTGCTAAGGTGTCGGGTATGTAGTTGCTAGGGTGGTCTGGACAGTTAAGTGGTTGTAAGAGTGTTCTGTGTCGTTGCTAGGGTGTGCTGAGTGGCTGAGAAGGAAATGCTATGTGTTCTGGATAGTTGGGTGGCTGTAAGGGTATTCTAGGTATTGCTAGGATGATGTTACGTATTTGCTAAGGTAATCTTGGTGGTTGTTAGGGTATTGCTATGCAGTTGCTAGAACTTTCTGGATAGATTTTTGGTGGTTGTAAGGGTGTTCAGGGGGGTTGCTAGTGTGTTCTGTGTGGCTGTTAAAATGTTGCTATGTGGTTTCTTGGGTGATCTGGGTGGTTGCTATGGTAATCTCAGAGGTTGCTAGAGTGTTGCTATGCAGTTGCTAAAAAATTTTTATATAGTTGTTTGGTGGTTGTAAGGGTGTTCTGGCTGGCTGCAAGACTGTTGCTATATGGCCTCTAAGGTGATCTAAGTGGTTGCTAGGGTTTTGGTGAAGTAATCTGCAGTTAATCAGCCAGATTGAATATGAATATTTTCATGTGCACATGTAGCTGGAGTTCACTATTTGTTAATGAGTGAAAACCGAGCCATTCAGAGGTCACTCTACAGACCATTTGATGATGATGATGATGATGTCACTGCAGTGATGATGATGTCACAGCAGCAGGTTTGGGGTCACGACTTTGATGTTTGCTGGCGGGCACATGTGACAAACACAAACAAGCTGAGTGACAAAGCTCACACAGTCTCACACCTCCTCATGAGTGTACATGACTTCACCCTCTGGACGACAGCAGAAGAACATTAAAGCTGTGGAGCGAGCGCTTCGGCAGACGCTTCTCATCAAACACTGAATGTCAACATTTGGCACAAATCACAGACTCCAGATTCAGAAACAGAGCGTTCTGCTGAGCGTGAATATTATATCTGATACACACTCTTGAACTGTGTGTGAGCTGACACTGTCAAAACACAAACACAAACACACTGTCTGGAGAGTCAAACGCACTGACTGATAATGAACCCTGCTACATATCACAATGAGTCACGTTATGAAAGCAGCTTTGTGTTTTTAGAAGATATCATACAGTTCAGTCACATCACAAACAAGAGGAATGTTTTCCTGCATAATACAGGAACGCTTGTTTAATACATGTGTTAATACAACACTGCACTGTTTCCTTGCTGAATGAATCTGTTCTTGAATGAATCATTTGAGTCAGCGATTCAATGATTCATTCAAAAAGCAATTCAAAGCTGATCATGTAGATGACTCAACTATTTTGAATGGATCATTTGAATGAATGGATTACACTAGGGAGTCGTACAACATACTACGATTTTATTGTTTATTAATGTAAAAAATAGCAGGTGACATGGTGGCTCACTGGTTTGAGTCCCGGCTGGGCCAATTGGTGTCTCTGTGTGGAGTTTGCATGTTCTCCCCGTGTTGGTGTGGGTTTCCTCCGGGTGCTCCGGTTTCCCCCACAGTCCAAACACATGCGCTATAGGGGAATTGATCAACTAAATTGGTCGTGTATGAGTGTGTATGGGTGTTTCCCAGTATTTGGTTGCAGCTGGAA
>LR812532.1:556136-579255 GCA_903798195.1 Danio kyathit
ACACACACACACACATACACAAGAACCCACAAACAAGAACACACACATACAAAAGAACACAAACACACACACATGCATACACATACACAAGAATACACACAGATACACGAACACACACATTCCGGTGAGCTGGTCAAATGTAGGTGATGAATGTATATGAGCTCGTTTCTGAGACCAAATAAACACACACACAGCTGTGATGATGTCATCGTATTGAACAATTCAGTGCAGATTTATACTTCAATAATAAAGCTGAAATTAAAAATATGCGTCTGTAATTCTGAGTTACAATGCAAAGAAATAAAGCCAACATTCACTCATTCACTTACATTCTGCTTAGTCTCTTTATTCATTAGGGGTCGCCACAGCGGAATGAACCACCAACTTATCCAGCATATGTTTTACACAGCGGATGCCCTATCCAGCTGCAACCCAACACTGGGAAACACCCATATACACTCATTCACACACACACACACTCATACACTACGGCCAGTTTAGTTCCTCAGTTCCCCTATAGCGCATGGGTTTGGACTGTGGGGGAAACCGGAGTACCCGGAGGAAACCCACACCAACACGGGGAGAACATGCAAACTCCACACAGAAACACCAGCTGACCCAGCTGATACTCGAACTAGAGACCTTCTACAATATTTTAAAAATACAAGACACTACAGTATTCTAATACACAATATAAACTCAATTTCAGAAACTCTATAAAATACAAATGCCACAGCACTACTTTGTATTTAAAATACGTATATAAATGCTGCCCATCACTGCACACACACACACACACACACACATAAATACAAACTCACAGGCACACACATATGAACACATGCACACCCACACAACACACACACTCATGCAAAACACACTCTATCTCTCTTACACACACACACACACACACCTTCTCACATAAATGCAGTGGATTAGAGCACGAGCAAGTGTGTGTGTGTGTGTGTGTGAGTGGATGAAAGAGAGTCCGGCCTTTAGAGATGCAAAGAAGAGCTTCTGTTCTCCACTTTATTCCTCCTTCATTCTGGAGCGAAATCACACATTCTCACAGCAGACTTCATTAACGTGTGTGTGTGTGTGTGTGTGTGTGTGTGTGTGTGTGTGTGTGTGTGTGTGTGTGTGTGTGTGTGTGTGTGTGTGTGTGTGTGTGTGTGTGTGTGTGTGTGAATAGCGGCTCCATCCGTCAGTCCTCCATTCACACACACTGAGAGACAGACGTGCTCATCCGTAACTTCAGTTCTCAGAGACACTAAAAGACGGAGAGACAACACTCACATACTGGAGAGAGAGAGAGAGAGAGAGTTCTGAGTTGTTGCTAGGCAGTTGCTAAGGCATTGCTAGGTGGTTGCTAGGGTGTTTTGAGTGGTTGTTAAGGCGTTTTTTAGGCAGTTGCTAAGATGTTCTGATTGGCTGCTAGGTGTTGCTAGGTGGTTGCTAGGGTGTTTTGAATGTTTGCTAGGCCGGGGCTAGGATCTTCTGAGTGGTTGATAAGGTGTTGCTGGGCAGTTGCTATGGTGTTCTGAATGGTTGCTAAGGCATTGCTAGGCAGTTGCTAAGGTGTTCTGAGTGGCAGCTAGGCGGTTGTTAAGGCGTTGCCAGGGTGTTCTAAGTCATTACTAAGGCGTTGCTAGACCATTGCTAAGGTGTTCTGGGTGATTGCTAGGCGGTTGCTAGGGTGTTCTAGATGGTTAAAAAGATGTTGCTAGGTGCTTGTTAAGGTGTTCTGAGTGGTTGCTAGGCAGCTGCTAACATAAATTACCATGTTTCTAGCATAAATTAGCATGTCGTTAGCATTGAGTATGATTTAGCATGTCACTAGCATGTTTCTAGTGTAAACTAGCATGCTGCTAGCATGAATTTAGTATGAATTAGCATGTTTGCTAGTATGATTAGTATGTTTGTTAGTATGTTTCCATTATGGATTAGTATATTGTTTGTATAAATTAGCATGTTGCTAGTATGTTTATGTATGAATTAGCATGTTGCTAGTATGATTAGTATGTTTCTGGTATGGAGTAGTATATTGTTAGTATGAATTGGTATGTTGTTACTATGTCCAATGTAAAGTCAATGGCAGTTTGTTAATTTTATTTTACAATAGAAGTCTATGGGACAGTTGCTAGGGTGGCGTAAGTGGTTGCTAGGGTGTGGCTAGTAAGTTAAAAGGTCATCAGTGATTGGCAGATTGGTAGTCTGAGTTAAATGAGCGTAAACTTAATTCTGTATGACAGTCTGGCGGAAAGTTATGTTTTTCTCAAGCCACCATAAATATGATATATTGAATAATATGATATATTATTTATATTTTATTTAATTATAATATATATATATATATATTCAGATTATTATTAATATATATAATTATTATTTTATTCTTTTTTTTTTTTTTTTTTTACTACTACTATGTTGTGTGCTGTTTTTTTTTTTATTATATATGCATGTTACTTTTTTATGTAAACTTTATAAATGCTTTGGCAATACATTTGTAAAATTTGTCATGCCAATAAAGCAACTATTGAATTGAATTGAATTGAGAGAGAGAGAGAGAGAGAGAGAGAGAGAGAGAGAGAGAGAGAGAGAGAGAGAGAGAGAGAGAGAACCACCCTCATTCATTCATTCATTCATTCATTTTCATTCTGCTTAGTCCCTTTATTAATCAGGGGTCACCACAACGGAATGAACCACCAACTATTCCAGCATATGTTTTACACAGCGGATTCCCTTCCAGCAGTAATCCAGTACAGGGAAACACCCATACACACTCATTCACACACACACACACACACACACATACACTATGGCCAGTTTAGTTCATCAGTTCCCCTATAGCGTATGTGTTTGGACTGAAACCGGAGCACCCGGAGGAAACCCACACCAACACGGGGAGAACATGCAAACTCCACACAGAAACACCAACTGACCCAGCCGAGACTCAAACCAGCGACCTTCTTGCTGTGAGGTCACAGTGCTAACCACTGCGCCACCATGACGCCCCATATGGGCATGACATCACTTTGTTGCAGAGACGCTATTGGTTAAATGCCAGCAAAGTAGAACACGGAAGCAGCTTGAAGCTGAAAGCGCGAGTATGTCTGCGCTCTGGAGGTATTGTAAAGTTGATGAGAGTTTTAGTGCTGATGAGAACACAAACAGGCTCAAACCTGACAAGGTAGAGATGTTAGTTTTCATTATATACACCTTTCCTTCTGTGAAACCTTCACTGTGATGACAGTAAGAGGTGGGAGTGCAGTTCCTAAAAGCAAACACTGTGGCGCTTTTATTCATTTCTTGTTTTCATGCCTGCCGGGTACACTTTAAGTTGAGGTGCTGTTTGTTTTTATATTAGATTATTTAATAACACTTTATAATAACAGTACATGAATAATGATGTATTCATATGTAAACTTAAAGCTGCAGTAAGTGCTCGTCTTCAGAGACATGTGTTGTTGTGCTGGTTCTCTTCACAGTCCAATAGTACTGATTAAAGTAAATGATCTAAATGTGTTTATGTGTGTTTTTATATTCTGGCTGAGGCAGAAGACTAACAAAAGTTCATCCAGTTAAATATTGTCTCTCATAATTCTGATAAGTAGGCCAAACTGTCTGTCAGCAAATGTAGATTTGGGCTTCTGCACGTCTCTGTTCACGCAGAGCCGACATTACAGTAGTGTGTGGATGCCTGCATGAGCACCGCGCGTGCATGTGCAGACTCACAGTCTCAGGCCCCGTTTACACTAATGTGTTTTCGTTTTAAAACGCATAAGTTTTGCTACAGTTACGCCATCCGTCCACACTACACCGGAGTTTTCGAGCCCCAAAAACGCAGTGTTTTAAAAACGCTGGAGAGGCTGTTTTCATTCTACAACGCTGCTGCTCCGTCTCAGTGTGGATGAGGGGAAACGGAGACGTCTGAAAACGGAGGCGTGGCTGCTGAGATTCACTACCTGATTGGGGCTTTTGGATCATTGCGTATCCTTCCCTTATTCGTCAAGCCTCTATCACATGACTATAACGCCACCGGAAGACGGCAGACCAGCCTTCACTGTAAACAACAACATGGACACAGAAATGGGAGCGTTGTTTGCACTATTGTCTGTTTTAGGTGCCGTTGTGCAGTTAAACTCTGCCTTTTTTACTACAGCAGCTGCAAATCAAATCACTTTTATTGTCACATCATCAGCAGCACGTGTGCTATGATGAGTGAAAAGCTTAGGTGCTGGCTCCAGACAGTGCAAAATACAGATAGTGTAAATACAACGACAGTGCAAAATACAGACAGTGCAATATACAACAACAGTGCAAAATACAGACAGTGCAATATACAACAACAGTGCAAAATACAGACAGTGCAATATACAGACAGTGCAATATACAACATCATTCTCACAAAAAAAAACAATACAATGTAAGATTGGCAATGTTGACAGCGATACGTACGATGGATAGGTGTACACAGTTGTAGGCAGTATTGTTTTAAGTATGGATTTGTTAAAGTGCAGTGCATGCTACATCTTGACGGTGTGCAGTGTGGGGTAGGGAAGAGTTTGTGTGGGGTGTGTTAAGTGTTCATCAGCCTGATAGTCTGAGGGAAGAAACTTTCCTTCAGTTGGCTGGTGCGTGACCGGATGCTGCGGAACCGTCTGCCTGAGGGTAGCAGAGAGAAAAGTCTATGGCTTGGGTGGCTGGAGTCGCTGATGATTCTCTTGGCTTTCCTCATGCACCTCCTGGTATAGATGTCCTGGAGGGAGGGAAGCTCACCTCCTACTATGCGTCCAGCAGTACGCATGATCCTATGTAGACCTTTGCAATTGCTGCTGGTGCTGCTTCCGTACCAGGTGGTGATGCAGCCAGTGAGGATGCTCTCCACAGTGCAGGTGTAGAACGAGCGGAGGATGTGGGGGCTCATTCCAAACCTCCTGAGACGCCTGAGGAAGAAGAGACGTTGTTGTGCCTTCCTCAGCACTGCGTCTGTGTGGGCAGTCCATGTCAGATCCTCAGCGATGTGTACTCCAAGAAACTTGATTCTTATATATTCGCAAGAGGCAAGCTATTGTTCGAGCACTCGCTAATCGCTCACGTTCATCGTTCAACCAGCGTTTGTTGACTAACAATAACCAAATGCCGAGCGAGACACATCCCTGTTTATACTTGAACGCGCATGCCCAGAGTGCGCGAATGGTCACGTGATATACGCTTTTGGTGGAGTAGTGTGGACGGAGATATGTTTATATTAGAGTTAGTTTTGCTGCTGGAGGAAGGACGACACCATGCCTGAAGTATTTCTGTTAGACAGGTAACGTTCTGTGTTAAAACTACTTCAGTCTCCCAAAGCTGATGTAGATTGGGTTGTTATGAATGGGTTATAAGCACAGACGTGTTGTTCAGCCACTGAAATCTCCCGCTGAAAGATTGATGGGACTATTTTCAGTTTTAGAAGGGCCTTTTACAGCATCGATAATGTAGATTTATATTCAGTTTAACAGCAGAACATCAGTGAGTCTCACTATTCCACCTAGTCTGCTTTACTGAGCTAAAGATGCTTTGATATTCACATTGGGTCATTACTGAACATTGTCAGCCTGTGACGCTCCCTATAGTGTTCACCTCTACTCTGAATATCCGCTCTGAAGCAGCATGTCAGTATGGCTTAGTTCATTCCTTCAGTTTCCTTCAGCTTAGTCTCTTTATTCATCAGTGGTCACCACAGCGGAATGAACCGCCAACTATTCCAACATAAGTTTTGCCCTTCCAGCTGCAACCCATCACTGGGAAACACCCATACACATTCAAGTAGGGCTTAGTAATAAGTGTAATTCCTGCACGCCGCAGGCCAACCACTAACTACATTTCTAACTGGCGAATGACTAGTGGGTTGTCTGCTGTCATGTTGCCGTGCGCGCGTTCGCTATTTCAGAAAGCGTGGCTTTGAAACACAGTCCCTCCCCTGCCATCCAAAGATATTATGCTAACCGGCTAGCATTTTGGCAGATCACCGACTGCACCTTTAATATTACTCTGAACTAATGACGAGTTAAGGCGTGTGCTAATCATGAACTAACGTTAACGTTAAATCACATGAGTTCATGTGTGAATAACAGCTACTTTAATTACTTGTAAGTACATGTTGTTAATGAATGTATTAATTAACATTTAAGTTGAAGCTAAATATAACCAACATGAACTCATGAGCTGTTAATGAATAATGATGTCATGACTTTACTTCACCACATCACCATCAACTCATCCTTAACTGCTCATGAACTCCTGTTCATGCTGATGTAGACAGAACACTTTCCTATAGCTATGCAGTGTAAGCGCACTAGACGGACGAGCATAAGGAGGTCATGAGGATGAGGTAATGGTGATGTGCCCCTCCAAGTGTAGCAGGTGCAAAACAGAAAGGTAAAAATACTCGATATTTTGTGATTCCACTTGTCATGACCATATTTGGCGTTTCCTGTCACCATGTTGATTAGGCGAGCTCTTTGCTTCTCCCCAGTCTGCATGAGATTCAACAGCGGTAGGTCACACAAAGTGTATGCGGGGACTAAATAAGTGTCATATTTCGTTAAACTAATGAATCCTGATGATGTAACCATATAATTGTGATCTAAGGCCTGTTTGTAATGTGTAGATGTGATTTAAAGTCAGTCATTCATTTCAAAGCAATGCAGAAAGCATCACTCTACACATATAAAGTCATGACATAATTATACATATCATGAGTTCATGATGGTTAAATTAAGCATAAACTATGGTCATTTTCCCAGGGATGGGCTGCAGCTGGAAGGGCATCCGCTGTGTAAAACATGTGCTGGATAAGTTGGCGGTTCATTCCTCTGTGGCGACCCCAGATTAATAAAAGGAACAAGCCGAAAAGAAAATGAATGAATAATGTGGTAATTAATACAATAATTAACAAACAATCATGTATTAACAAGTAATTAAGGTAGCCGCTATTCACACATGAACTCTAGTGACTTATGTTGTCCAGTAGTTAAAGTCAGTTCATGATTAGCTCATGCATTTACTCATCATGAGTTCATAATAAAGTTTAGTTTACATTTTATTCATGTACTGTTATTGTAAAATGTTAGCGATTATTTTTAGATTTACTGTTGCACTAAAGTCCAACAGTGAAGAATTGATGTTATTTACTCCCTCACAGAAGTGCTCTGTGTGTTAACATAGTTGTTGAATGTTCAAATAAGTTGAATTAAATAAAAAATAAGGAACATCCTGGATCTGTTTCTTCACTCTTTATTATTTTTTTATGTATTATAGAAGTATTAGATCAAGATTTACTCAAAATCAAATGACTCAGAGGCAAGAAAAAACCTAACCAGGACCAGTGGTGTAGTCCTAAAAAAAAGGTGGTGTATATTACACCCGACCCAAATTTTAAATGAAAGTAGGCAAAGAAACGACGAAAGTCAATGCTTCTTTGATTCATTAGCTATATATATATATATATATATATATATATATATATATATATATATATATATATATATATATATATATATTTTTTTTTTTTACATCAGTTACCTGTAACCATTAACTTACACAAAAGGAAAAACAAATGCTATGTCAATGTAAGTCAATGGTTACAGGTTTCCAGCTTTCTTCAAAATATAATTTTGTGTTCAACAGAAGGAAAAAAGACAAACCGGTTTGGAACAAATAAAGTTTGAGTAAATAATCACAATTTTCATTTTTTGCGTAAACTATCCATTTAAAAAGAAAAAAATTCAAACTAATTTGTTCATTTTAAAGGGAGATGCTAATAGTCTAATCCTATTTAAGGATTTATGTTTAGCTAATAGTGCTCCCTCCCCCAGCAGACTCTGAGATTGGCTGTATTTATACAGTATGTAGCTTATTTAATCATTTTAATATAAAAAAAAAAAAAAAGAGTCAATCAAGATAGTTACAACAATTGAGTTGACATGGAAAGACAGCTTTTTAACTTACTTTCTTTACTGGCTTATTACCAGGGCCAGACGGAATCTGCGGACGTTTTTTGCTATTTCTGCGGAGAATTTTGGTAAAAATCTGCGGATTTCTGCGGAATTATTTTAGGAGTATCATAACTAAAACCTTAAAATGTGAAATAAAAAATAATATCTTTTTAACTTTTATTTAATGTTTAAAATGCAAATACAATTAGATTAACAGTAAATAGTTAACTGTAAGTAAATAAACAGAATTAATGACGGGCTTAAAATCTGCGGAAATCTGCGGAAAATCTGCGAAAAATCTGCGGAATTCTGCGCGCGCAGATTCCGTGTGGGCCTACTTATTACTTTACATTTAATAGGCTCCTTTAAAAATCAATCAGCCATTATTTTTGATTGTCGCATTCGTGCATGCTTGTTTTAAACCAAACTATTAGGAGTCTGTCTTCTGTTGTCGCTATTATATACTAGTAGTTAACCTTTTAAATCGCATATTGTTACGCGATTTATGAGTAGTCGTTTTTAGTGTTTTATATATAGTGTCGTTCCCTGTAGCGGCAGGCACGTTTAAGACATGTAAAATACTGTTTTACAGGGGCGATTTTAGGATTTCTCTCGCCCTGAACAGATGTGGTTTGCTGATTAAATGAAAAACGAGCTGAAAACGGAGCGGCGGAAGTCCGCCACCATTTTCGTATGAAATATTAAGGGGAACTGAGGTGATCATTTAGTAGTGTACAGTTCATGAGCTAATCGCAAAACCTTTAAAGGTTGCAGAATAGAAATATAGGAGGGCTAAAGCGACACCCATGTTGTTTCATAAATTTACCTGAACTTTTTAGCGAGACATCATTCAGTTGACTTGTCGTGGTCTTCGAAAAACTCTCATGAAATTTTCTCACAGATGCTGCGGTCATCAGGAGCGCAAGTTAAACAAAAATGCAACAAATTAAGATGCGAGTTAAAAAACCTTTGGTATACAGTTAAAGGGAACGCAAATACACATAAATTAGGGAAGTTTAATCAGAAAAACAAGTGAGTATACCGAGGGTATACGCAATTATTGATTCTCAGAAGTGGTAATACCCAAACAGCTCATGGAAAAAAGTAAGCATACTGAGTATACGTGCGTATAGCAAGGACTACACCACTGATCAGGACATCCCTATAAGTGAATGGAAACATCGCCAGTGGTTCTTCAAGGCCTCCAGATTCTCCGGGCTTTTCACATACATGAGACCTGATGTTTAATTCATGAAGTCGTCAATGAAATGTGTGTACAGCGTGCGACGCTCTGATCCACAGCTCAAATAAAGCCTGTAATTATGGCTGAAGAACGAGACCCTGAACAGTTTAACTTCATCCACGGCAAACCCGGATACAAAGAGACACTGGGAAACTCAGAGACGTGATCGGGGTGAATGTGTGTGTGTGTGTGTGTGTTAACCCCTGTGATCTGCAATTACTGATGTGTGTTGTAATGGTGTGTATAAAAGCTCTCAGACCACCAGGGAAGATCTGCGTCTCATAAAAGAGTGTCTGTCTTTCACTTTCGGAGATGTCCTTCATCATAATGAACCACCGTCAAACTCGAATACATGCGGTCATTCTTGAATCTCTTCCTGCATGTTATTGAGTACAGTTTGAAGTAATTAAATGCATGTTTTCAAATGTCAAATATATGTTAGATTTTTAATTAATACACCTTTAATGTCATCTAATTTGCTGGTTCAATATTCTGTCTATTGCTTTTCACTGCTTGTATGTTTATGATGTGCTTATATATACTGTAAGTTGTGCTTGAGTGCTTTGAAAGGCGCCTATAAATAAAAGGTATTATTATTATTAATTGCACAAAAGCATCATTTCTATAATAATTTCATTCATATATTTTTAATTTTCTTCTTTCACCAAAATTAAAAGAGACAAAAAGGTAAAATATATATTTTTGTATCTTAAAAAAGACAATTTATGCTTAAAATGAGAACAAATGTTGCCAGAATTAAGCTTGTTTTCTCCTCATGCATGTTTTGTAGGAAATATAAACAATTAAGAGAGAAAACAAGTCGATTTTTATATTCTCCTGTCCTTAAGCTGAAGCTCTGACACTGAACACCATCAACGTTCTCACATTTTCTTCAGTATTTTTCTTCTTTTAACTTTATTTAGTGAGATTTTAATTTATTTTAAAGTGCAAGATCCCTCAGTTTCCATCATTTTCTTTAGAAACCAGAACACAACATTGTTCTTAAGTAGATTTCTTTATTTAAAGAATGTTTAGATGTTTATGAAGGAAAAAACTACTAAAGAAAACCATTGAATAGAATGAAAGTGTGTCTGTGGCTACATTTCTGCATAGTCTACAATACATTGGTCTGAGTATGTTTTGTTGCACCTTTCAGATGGCAACTCCACTAGAGGGCGCCGTCTACATTATAGTGAATCTGAAAAACATCACTTAGAAGACATTTTAATACATGTTTTTAGATACAAGTCCTCTAATACGTGTCATACAGATCAGCTGGTGAACCACTGACCTAAACCCAACCAATAGTGTTTTCATAAGCAAACGTAAGAGAAAAGTGCACTTCAACCACATAGTTTTACCTTGATTTTACATTACATTTACATTGGAGTTTGCATGTTCTCCCCGTGTTGGCGTGGGTTTCCTCCGGGTGCTCCGGTTTCCCCCAAAGTCCAAACACATGTGCTATAGGGGAACTGATCAACTAAACTGGCCGTAGTGTGTGAGTGTGTGTGAATGAGTGTATGGATGTTTCCCAGTACTGTGATTCAGCTGTGTAAAACATGTGGTGGAATAGTTGGTGGTTCATTCCACTGTGGCACCCCCTGATGAATAAAGGGACAAAGCTAAATGAAAATGAATGAATATGTAAGCTAAAGCATGCATTTCTAAACTGTCTGTGCTGAATAGAGCATGCTTCTCTGCAGTGGACTTCAAGCCAAATATGTTTCTGTTTGTCTAGTGCTTTGCATGAAAAGTTCACTTGCACTATCTGTCTAATCCATGACACTTGTCCAAATATTTTCACGGGCCGCTGCACATCTGCAACATGATAAACAGAGGATTTCAGCGCCGCTGCTGTACTGTGTCCAATTTACCACACTCATACTACAGTAATGCAGTGATCAGAGTCGATGGAGAGCAGATCAACAGCGCAGTGTGTGTGTGTGTGTGTGTGTGTGTGTGTGTGTGTGTGTGTGTGTGTGTGTGTGTGTGTGTGTGTGTGTGTGTGTGTGTGTGTGTGTGTTTGAAAAATCCTGACAGAAATCCTGACATCACCTCCACTGCATGTGTGGTTTCCATCATTCCAGATCTGGCAACATCGAGATGTCTGAGTGCTTACACTCTCAGTCCAAACAAACGCAGAGAGAGAACGCACGAAAGTCCACTAGCACACAAACAGCACTCAAAATACAGCACTGATGCACACTGAATATACAGCACTGATGCACACTGAACATACAGCACTGATGTACACTGAACATACAGCACTGATGCACACTGAACATACAGCACTGATGCACACTGAACATACAGCACCGATGCACACTGAATATACAGCACTGATGCACACTGAACATACAGCACTGATGCACACTGAATATACAGCACTGATGCACACTGAATATACAGCACTGATGCACACTGAACATACAGCACTGATGCACACTGAATATACAGCACTGATGCACACTGAATATACAGCACTGATGCACACTGAATATACAGCACTGATGCACACTGAATATACAGCACTGATGCACACTGAATATACAGCACTGATGCACACTGAATATACAGCACTGATGCACACTGAATATACAGCACTGATGCACACTGAACATACAGCACTGATGCACACTGAATATACAGCACTGATGCACACTGAATATACAGCACTGATGCACACTGAACATACAGCACTGATGCACACTGAATATACAGCACTGATGCACACTGAATATACAGCACTGATGCACACTGAATATACAGCACTGATGCACACTGAATATACAGCACTGATGCACACTGAAAATACAGCACTGATGCACACTGAATATACAGCACTGATGCACACTGAACATACAGCACTGATGCACACTGAACATACAGCACTGATGCACACTGAATATACAGCACTGATGCACACTGAATATACAGCACTGATGCACACTGAATATACAGCACTGATGCACACTGAACATACAGCACTGATGCACACTGAACATACAGCACTGATGCACACTCAAAATACAGCACTGATGCACACTGAATATACAGCACTGATGCACACTGAACATACAGCACTGATGCACACTGAATATACAGCACTGATGCACACTGAATATACAGCACTGATGCACACTGAATATACAGCACTGATGCACACTGAATATACAGCACTGATGCACACTGAATATACAGCACTGATGCACACTGAATATACAGCACTGATGCACACTGAATATACAGCACTGATGCACACTGAATATACAGCACTGATGCACACTGAATATACAGCACTGATGCACACTGAACATACAGCACTGATGCACACTGAATATACAGCACTGATGCACACTGAATATACAGCACTGATGCACACTGAATATACAGCACTGATGCACACTGAATATACAGCACTGATGCACACTGAACATACAGCACTGATGCACACTGAATATACAGCACTGATGCACACTGAATATACAGCACTGATGCACACTGAATATACAGCACTGATGCACACTGAACATACAGCACTGATGCACACTCAAAATACAGCACTGATGCACACTGAATATACAGCACTGATGCACACTGAACATACAGCACTGATGCACACTGAATATACAGCACTGATGCACACTGAACATACAGCACTGATGCACACTGAACATACAGCACTGATGCACACTGAATATACAGCACTGATGCACACTGAATATACAGCACTGATGCACACTGAACATACAGCACTGATGCACACTGAATATACAGCACTGATGCACACTGAACATACAGCACTGATGCACACTGAATATACAGCACTGATGCACACTGAATATACAGCACTGATGCACACTGAACATACAGCACTGATGCACACTGAATATACAGCACTGATGCACACTGAACATACAGCACTGATGCACACTGAACATACAGCACTGATGCACACTGAACATACAGCACTGATGCACACTGAACATACAGCACTGATGCACACTGAATATACAGCACTGATGTACACTGAACATACAGCACTGATGCACACTGAACATACAGCACTGATGCACACTGAATATACAGCACTGATGCACACTGAACATACAGCACTGATGCACACTGAATATACAGCACTGATGCACACTGAACATACAGCACTGATGTACACTGAACATACAGCACTGATGCACACTGAACATACAGCACTGATGCACACTGAACATACAGCACTGATGCACACTGAATATACAGCACTGATGCACACTGAACATACAGCACTGATGCACACTGAACATACAGCACTGATGCACACTGAATATACAGCACTGATGCACACTGAATATACAGCACTGATGCACACTGAATATACAGCACTGATGCACACTGAATATACAGCACTGATGCACACTGAATATACAGCACTGATGCACACTGAATATACAGCACTGATGCACACTGAATATACAGCACTGATGCACACTGAATATACAGCACTGATGCACACTGAATATACAGCACTGATGCACACTGAATATACAGCACTGATGCACACTGAATATACAGCACTGATGCACACTGAATATACAGCACTGATGCACACTGAACATACAGCACTGATGCACACTGAATATACAGCACTGATGCACACTGAATATACAGCACTGATGCACACTGAATATACAGCACTGATGCACACTGAATATACAGCACTGATGCACACTGAACATACAGCACTGATGCACACTGAATATACAGCACTGATGCACACTGAATATACAGCACTGATGCACACTGAATATACAGCACTGATGCACACTGAACATACAGCACTGATGCACACTCAAAATACAGCACTGATGCACACTGAATATACAGCACTGATGCACACTGAACATACAGCACTGATGCACACTGAATATACAGCACTGATGCACACTGAACATACAGCACTGATGCACACTGAACATACAGCACTGATGCACACTGAATATACAGCACTGATGCACACTGAATATACAGCACTGATGCACACTGAACATACAGCACTGATGCACACTGAATATACAGCACTGATGCACACTGAACATACAGCACTGATGCACACTGAATATACAGCACTGATGCACACTGAATATACAGCACTGATGCACACTGAACATACAGCACTGATGCACACTGAATATACAGCACTGATGCACACTGAACATACAGCACTGATGCACACTGAACATACAGCACTGATGCACACTGAACATACAGCACTGATGCACACTGAACATACAGCACTGATGCACACTGAATATACAGCACTGATGCACACTGAACATACAGCACTGATGCACACTGAACATACAGCACTGATGCACACTGAATATACAGCACTGATGCACACTGAACATACAGCACTGATGCACACTGAATATACAGCACTGATGCACACTGAACATACAGCACTGATGTACACTGAACATACAGCACTGATGCACACTGAACATACAGCACTGATGCACACTGAACATACAGCACTGATGCACACTGAATATACAGCACTGATGCACACTGAACATACAGCACTGATGCACACTGAACATACAGCACTGATGCACACTGAATATACAGCACTGATGCACACTGAATATACAGCACTGATGCACACTGAATATACAGCACTGATGCACACTGAATATACAGCACTGATGCACACTGAATATACAGCACTGATGCACACTGAATATACAGCACTGATGCACACTGAATATACAGCACTGATGCACACTGAATATACAGCACTGATGCACACTGAATATACAGCACTGATGCACACTGAATATACAGCACTGATGCACACTGAATATACAGCACTGATGCACACTGAATATACAGCACTGATGCACACTGAACATACAGCACTGATGCACACTGAATATACAGCACTGATGCACACTGAACATACAGCACTGATGCACACTGAATATACAGCACTGATGCACACTGAATATACAGCACTGATGCACACTGAACATACAGCACTGATGCACACTGAATATACAGCACTAATGCACACTGAATATACAGCACTGATGCACACTGAATATACAGCACTGATGCACACTGAATATACAGCACTGATGCACACTGAACATACAGCACTGATGCACACTGAATATACAGCACTGATGCACACTGAACATACAGCACTGATGCACACTGAATATACAGCACTGATGCACACTGAATATACAGCACTGATGCACACTGAACATACAGCACTGATGCACACTCAAAATACAGCACTGATGCACACTGAATATACAGCACTGATGCACACTGAACATACAGCACTGATGCACACTGAACATACAGCACTGATGCACACTCAAAATACAGCACTGATGCACACTGAATATACAGCACTGATGCACACTGAATATACAGCACTGATGCACACTGAATATACAGCACTGATGCACACTGAATATACAGCACTGATGCACACTGAACATACAGCACTGATGCACACTGAATATACAGCACTGATGCACACTGAAAATACAGCACTGATGCACACTGAATATACAGCACTGATGCACACTGAATATACAGCACTGATGCACACTGAACATACAGCACTGATGCACACTGAACATACAGCACTGATGCACACTCAAAATACAGCACTGATGCACACTGAATATACAGCACTGATGCACACTGAATATACAGCACTGATGCACACTGAATATACAGCACTGATGCACACTGAACATACAGCACTGATGCACACTGAACATACAGCACTGATGCACACTGAATATACAGCACTGATGCACACTGAACATACAGCACTGATGCACACTGAATATACAGCACTGATGCACACTGAAAATACAGCACTGATGCACACTGAATATACAGCACTGATGCACACTGAATATACAGCACTGATGCACACTGAATATACAGCACTGATGCACACTGAATATACAGCACTGATGCACACTGAATATACAGCACTGATGCACACTGAATATACAGCACTGATGCACACTGAATATACAGCACTGATGCACACTGAATATACAGCACTGATGCACACTGAATATACAGCACTGATGCACACTGAATATACAGCACTGATGCACACTCAAAATACAGCACTGATGCACACTGAACATACAGCACTGATGCACACTGAATATACAGCACTGATGCACACTGAATATACAGCACTGATGCACACTGAATATACAGCACTGATGCACACTGAAAATACAGCACTGATGCACACTGAATATACAGCACTGATGCACACTGAATATACAGCACTGATGCACACTGAACATACAGCACTGATGCACACTGAATATACAGCACTGATGCACACTGAACATACAGCACTGATGCACACTGAACATACAGCACTGATGCACACTGAACATACAGCACTGATGCACACTGAATATACAGCACTGATGCACACTGAATATACAGCACTGATGCACACTGAATATACAGCACTGATGCACACTGAATATACAGCACTGATGCACACTGAATATACAGCACTAATACTGAAACACCTACACGCAGTGCTGTGGGAAGCGTCTGCATTCTGCGGGTGTAAATGTGATTGATTGAGCACATGATGCAGATTCCAGAGCCGGTCGCTCCTGATACCAGCTCTGCGTTTGTCCCTGGAGCTGGAGATCAAACGCCGGGCTGCGATTTACAGTCACATGCATGCACACTACTGAGAGCCCTAACTCACACACTGCTCAGGGCTCAAAGGTCACCGCGGTTTCCTGCTCTGACCTGCGGGAGCTCAGAGGTCAAGCTGTGTCTCGTGAGGTCTGACCGACGCTACACAAACACCAGACCCAGATGTGAGTCAGACTGCGTTTAACGAATCATCATTATTAGAAATGAAGATGACTAGATTTTACATACACTTGAAGCCAGAATTTTTTAATTATTTTATAAATGATGTTGAACAGATTCAGGAATTCTCACAGTATTTCCTCTAATATTTTTTCTTCTGGAGAAAGTCTTATTTGTTTTATTTCGGCTAGAATAAAAGCAGTTTTTATTTGTTTTAAAGCCACTTTAAGGTCAATATTATTAGCCCTTTAAGCCTTGTTTATACTCGACGCGTCCACTAGTTTTTTTGCTTGAACTGACATTACAAGAACATCAGAACAAAGTCCAACGCATTACAGACAGATCTTAAAAAAGGTCAATAATATACATAGTCATAAAAAAATAATAAATCAAATACAAATAATACCATTAGACTGAAAGGGAAAAAATAAAAATAATAGAATTATAGCATTAATAAAAATAAAATAATAATACTAACAATACTAAATTAAGCAAACTAAATTAAACAAATGAATAAATTACAATGACACTATACATTTATTTATTCATTAATTTTTTTTCCAATTTAGTCCCTTTATTAATCTGGGGTCGCCACAGCGGAATGAACCGCCAACTTATCCAGCATATGTTTTTACACAGCGGATGCCCTTCCAGCTGCAACCCATCACCGGGAAACATCCACACACACTCATTCACACTCATACACTACGGGCAATTTAGCCTAACCAATTACCCTATAGCGCATGTGTTTGGACTGTGAGGGAAACAGGAGCACCCGGAGGAAACCCACACCAACACGAGGAGAACATGCAAACTCCACACAGAAACACCAACTGACCCAGTCGGGACTCAAACCAGCAACCTTCTTGCTGTGAGGCGAAGGTGCTACCCACTGCGCAACCATGCTCTTTATAATACATCAGCATAATATTTCAGGAATCTTAGTAAGATGAAGTGATTTAAGAAGGGAGTACGTATCGCTGTCAACATTGTCAATTTTACATTGTCTTGTTTTTTTGTGAGTCTGTTGTTGTATTTACACTGTCTGTATTTTGCACTGTCTGGAGCCAGCACCTAAGCTTTTCACTCGTCATAGCACACGTGCTGCTGATGATGTGACAATAAAAGTGATTTGATTTAAATTCTATTCTAAAATGAGCAAAGGATGGGTAATTATTAGCGAATTTCTGTTTGTGAATGGAAAATTTGCCATATATGATAAAAAAATGTATGCTGTGTTCCAGGGATTTAGCCTTTGGGTTGTTATAATAAAATAATGTCTTTTAGACTAAAGCAATTCACAGCATTGGCAGGAGCAAATATATGAGAGCTTAGGAGTGACCAAAATTGCTCGGATATTGGACGTTAAAAAAACATATGTACTAGTGTCTCCTCTGCTTGTTTGCAGAAAGAACAGGAGCTGCCGATGTCCAAACATTTGGAAATACTAGAATTTATCAGGTACATTTTATGTAAATTGTAAAATGTATTTCTTTTGCCTTGTTGGAAATGCAATATTACCCAGGTAAAATCCAGGTTCTGCGTCCGCTAGTTCACTTCAGTGCGCACAGCGAATGTGACATCATTGCGGTGTTTGCGGAGGTTCCTTTGGGTCCACGCGACATGATTTCGGCTGGCGGAGCGCATGAAGTTTTTTGAGACTCAAGCGAACAATTCGGCGGCGGCGCGCTTCATTTGAGTTGAATGTGAATAATTTTGAAGAGATTTTTTTGTCTGAAACAGGTACGACTGTACACACATCTTTATGATCCGTTCATGTGTGATCATAGACATAATCAGATGACCAATAATTCTTGGGTAAAAGTGTCAACAGCCATGGGAAAGGAAGAAAGTTTTTGGAAAACTTTGGAAAAAGCCTGAGGGATAAGTTCGTTAAAGCCAAAACTGATCATTTAATTATGGAAATATGTTTTTTCACCATTTATGTTGAGTTTAAAATTATTTAATAGTTGAGTAGCAAAGTCAAGTAAAGGAGGTCGAGCCTTCTCATTTATGGCTCCTAAACTCTGGAATAGCCTTCCTGATAATGTCCGAGGCTCAGAGTGTACAGAGTGTAAAGCATACACTAAGAGCATCACATAACGCTATGATGCATGAATGTGCTCCACGCAGGTGAGCTGGCTTGACAACCACCTGCAGGACACACTCCTCCTGTCTTAATGCACGAGACATTGTGTTAGAAACTCTCATGTGCTTTACATGTTTGTTTCTATAACTGCTATTTTCATTTATAACACTCTATTTTTGCATCTCGTTTAAATACACTATGAACAGCAGCTGCGCTAATTATTCTTTTTATTCTCTATTTCCAGCTGGGGATACTCATCCCGAGGCCCCTAGAGACTTTGCAGCTCCATTAATGCGATCCAAGACCTGTGTGGAGATGATCTCAAGGGTTCCATAATCCTGGACCAGGCCATATCCCGAGCTGATGCTGTGGTGGTCATGGAGGAGTGGAGAGCATGAGACTGATTCCTGGAAGACCACAGTACAAACAAGTCCTCGCATTGATCCTGTGGGCCAGCCTGACCCCCCGCTGGAGCCCTACTCACACCTGCAGCTTCTCCACGATGGACGTCCAGCTTCTCCAGCCTCCAGCTCCTAGACTGCAGCTCCACACAGGAAGTTTGGCCAGAAGAATAATGGTCGTGCCCAACAGAGCCTAGTCTCTCTCGAGGTTTTTTTTTATCAATTGGTGAAGTTCTTTTCCTTGCCACTGTCACCACCGGCTTGTGAGGATCGGAGCTTGTGGAGCTGCGCTTCGATGGATTTGCCCCTCAGTGTTTGGACTTTCAGCAGTGAAAATTAAACTACACTGAACTGAACTGAATTGAACTTCATCTCTGAAAACTGAACTTGACTAGAACTATGTTAAACTGCTTTGACACAATCTACATTGTGAAAAGCGCTGTAGAAATAAACATGAATTGAACTAAATTCACCTGTTGAGCCTGAGCACGCTTCGGTCATCGATGATGCTCTGTCCAGTTTAACAGAGAGAAGCGCTCTCGCTCAGCACAGTGGACACTGCTGCAGTTATATCAGTTGAGTGGTCTGTGATGCAGTGACATGCAGGCCAATCTTCTGCTGAACAGATCCAGCACTGTTGACGCTCATAAATGATCATGAAGTCCTGGTGCTGCAGGTATGAGGAGGTCTGCTGAAGGTGTGGTGCAGTGAGGGGTTTGTTGAACAGTACGAATGATTAATAGATCCATATCAAACAGCCCCTTAAAGTGAAGTCTCGTCTTCAGTTTCAGGCTCAGGCGTGCTTTACTCTCACACTACAAGCGTACCGCACAAAAGCCCAACTGAATCATGCTCTGGCACACCTCTTCCAACTGGGCCAGGGCTGGCCAATTGAACCACACCTGAGCCTGATTCGGAGCACTCACACTTGTCAAACGAACCGCGAAACACACCCCGAGCACAGTTCAGATAGCCTAGTGCTAGCACACCCTTAGGGCTTACTCACACTATGCTATTCGAACCATGCCTAGACCCGTTTCCCGGATCGTTTGAGAAGTGTGAGTCTTCTGAATCGGCACGGTACACTTGGCCGGCCCTGGCCCGGTTGAAAGAGGTGGGCCTGAGCACGGTTCACTTGGGCTCAGGCGCGGTACGCTTACAGTGTGAGTGCAAGCGTGCTTGAGCCCGAAACTGAAGGCGAGACGTGACTTTTAAGGGACTGTTTGATATGGATTAATTAATCATTCGTGCTGTTCAATGAACGCAAACTGTGGTAGATTATTAAAGACACAAACCCCTCACTGCACCACAGCTGCACCTTCAGCAAACCTCCTAATTCCTGCAGCACGAGGACTTTATGATTGTTTATGAGCGTCAGAAGTGGCTAATCTGTTCGGCGGAATATTAGACTGCGTGTCACCGCATATCAAACCACTGAAACGATATAAAGAAATGTCCACTGTGCTGAGCGAGAGGCTTACTGAACAGCGCATCATCGATGACGGAAGCGTGCCCAGGCCCGAATGTAATGTGAGTGCGGGCCATCAGGGGAGACGGGAATGGGGGACAAGCGTGCTTTGGCCCAGTTCAAGGCAACTGTACATAGTGTGAGTACGGCCTAAGTCTGCCTGCTGGATACTGATTAGACAAGCAAAATGAATGAGCAGTGAATTAACTTCACTAATTGATTATCTGCTTTCTACATTAGTGTGAATATAAAGACAGATGTGAAGTTTGAGGAAAGCGGTTGTCCAGAGACAGGAGTGACACACACACACACACTCTGAGAGCAAACACACTCTCACACTCTGCGTGCTGACCGGGGGGGAAGTGGTACTTAAACTTTACAAGAGAAACACACACACACACACACACACACACACAGGACACTGGGTCCTGTGTTCAGATCAGTGCTTTTGTCTGAACCCTCTCATGTCCCTCTCTATTCTATAACACACACACACACACACACACACACACACACACACACACACACACACACACACACACACACACACACACACACACACACACACACACACACACACACACACACACACACACACACACACACACACACACACACAATGGTCTGCGTACAGATGCTCCAAAACTCCACAGTAAGAATGAAGGACTTTTGTGTCACTTAAACCTAAAAATACACAGTGTTTGAGGAATTTTTATGCGTTTGGATTTTCTTTTCTGAACTGGTCGTTGATTTTACACACATTGTGCTTGTTTGATGTTTTCTGCTATACATGAGGATTTTTAGTTACAGCACAATTTGGTAAAAAAGTAACTTGAGTAAAACCTTTACTTTTACACAATTTTATACAAATCACTAGAGAAAAAAAACCTTTGATTAATCAACGAATAAATGAATGAATGAATGAATTAATTAAAATTTATTTTAAAATGTTAAATGTATTAACATGAATTAATATTAATTATTGTTAACACATTTAACATTTTAAAACAAATTTTAATTAAATAATATTTTTTTAATAAATTAAAATAAATAAATAAATATATGAATTAAAATTTCTTAATCAATATAAATAAATAAAATAATTATTTATTTTTTTAATAAATTTAAATAAATAAATAAATAACTGAGGGGGGCATGGTGGCTCAGTGGCTGGTAGTTAAGTCGGTGGTTCGAGTCCTGGCCACGGTCAACTGCAATGTTATTTTCTTTATTCAAAGAGAAATGGATTTAAAAAAAGTTTATTTATGCTGAGCAATTTATTTATTCATTTACTCATTTATTTATTCATAAAAAGAGCAAAGATTTAAGACTGTCGCGCTCATTGTTTTTCAGATTTCTCCTACATTGTTGAGTTATTTTGCTACTTTTGGCCTTCAGAAGTGTTGTGATTAATCAATAAATGAATGAATTATTAATTAATTAATTAATTTTAATTTATTTTAAAATGTTAAATGTATTAACATTTATTAATGAATATTTTTTTTTATAAATTAAAATAAATAAATATGTGAATTCAATTTTCTAAATCAATGTAAACAAATAAAATAATTAAATATTTTTTGAATAAATGTAAATAAATCAATAACTGGGGGCGGCACGTTGGCTCAGTGGTTAGTAGTTAAGTCGGTGGTTTGAGTCTCGGCTGGTTCAGTTGGTGTTTCTGTGTGGAGTTTGCATGTTCTCCTCATGTTGATGTGGGTTTCCTCCGGGTGCTCCGGTTTCCCCCACAGTCCAAACACATGCAATGAACTAAATTAGTTGTAGTGTATGAGTGTGTGTGTGTGTGTGTGTGTGTGTGTGTGAATGAGTGTGTATGGGTGTTTCCCAGTAATGGGTTGTGGCTGGAAGGGCATCCGCTGTGTAAAACATATGCTAGAATAGTTGGCGGTTCATTCCGCTGTGGCAACCCTTGATAAAATAGAGGGACTAAGCTGAAAGAAAATGAATTAAATAAATAAAGAGTAGAAACATCAGTCTGTCACAGTCATAAATGTAAGACTCCTTCAGATGTTTAGTGCAAACTGATCC
>LR812532.1:579355-689355 GCA_903798195.1 Danio kyathit
CCTTCATTGTGAAAAACGTCTTCTTTTTTCCTCCAGCGATTGGACATACTTCAGCTCTCCTCTTCCCTCTTTATTTATAAATGATTGGACATACTTCTTTTCCTCTGGTCTTCCCTCTTTATGCGGCTGCCCAGAGGAGGAAGTCAATACGGCAGGAATGTGCGGGAAGTTAAAGAGCGAAACATCAAGAGACGCTTTTCTGACCCGACACACAGACAGACGGGACGGTTCGTTTTGTTTTCAGCCTTTAAGAGCGGCTGTCAGACGGAGACGATTGAGAGAAAAGCAGAAAAGAGAGGCCCTTTCTCCGCACGCATTGCTCTGCGCCATTTGCATGTAAAAAGGCGCTGAATGCTCCCGGCTTCCCCGTTGCCATGGAGACAGCAGAAAAGGTGCAAAATTCAGTGGGCTGAACTTAAAACGACTTTATTAAAGTGTCAGTGATCACAGAAGCGCTCAGTGTTCGCCGTTACACGCTCAAAAAGCTTAATGACCTGCTAAGAGCATTACGCTTTAAAGACTTGTTGACGGAGACAGGAAAAAACGGCAGAAGAAAGATTAATTCCCTGAAAATTGCAGGAATTTGAGGCGGACACTGGAGCTTTTGTGCTGCCGGTGGGAAGTTTGGGATGCCGAACACCTCCGTTAATTAATCAACATTCTGTCCAATTAAACACACTGGAGATTTGACACAATCATGCTTAATTGACTGAGCTTTACACACAAACACACACACACACACACAATTGCTGGACATCTGACTTTTGTTGTTGATCTGCTATATTCTGCAATTATAGTGAGATTATTGTGCGATTATTGTGCGGTTATTGTGCAACTGTTATGCGATGTATGTGGAACTATTGCACATTACTCTGTGATTATTGTGTTATTATTGTGCGATTATTGTGTGGTTATTCTGCGATTACCGTGCAACTATTGTGAGATTATTGTGTGATTATTGTGCAATTGTTGTGCGATTGTTGTGGAACTATTGCACAATTTTTGTGTGATTATTGTGTTATTATTTTGTGGTTAAACTGCAATTGTGATGCGATTATTATGTATTTATTGTGCGATTGTTGTGCGATTGTTGAGCAAATATTTTGCAATTATTGTGGGATTATTGTGCGATTATTTTGTGTTTATTGTGTGGATATTTTGCGATTATTGTGCAATTGTTATGCGATTATTATGTGATTTTTGAGTCTTTATTTTGTGGTTATTTTGTTGCTTTTCTGCAATTATTGTGGGATTATTGTGCGATTATTTGTGTTTATTGTGTGGATATTTTGCGATTATTGTGCAATTGTTATGCGATTATTATGTGATTTTTGAGTCTTTATTTTGTGGTTATTTTGTTGCTTTTCTGCAATTATTGTGGGATTATTGTGCGATTATTACGCGATTATTGTGCGGTTATTGTGCAAATATTGTGCGATTATTGTGTGCTTAGCGTGCGGTTATTGTGCAATTATTGCGCGATTATTGTGCGGTTATTGTGCGATTATTGTGCAGTTATTGTGCGGTAATTGCGCAGTTATTGTGCGGTTATTGTGCGATTATTGTGCGATTATTGTGCAGTTATTGTGCGGTTATTGCGCAGTTATTGTGCGGTTTTTGTGCAAATATTGTGTGATTATTGTGCGGTTATTGTGCGATTATTGTGTGGTTATTGTGCGGTTATTGCGCGATTATTGCGCGATTATTGTGCGGTTATTGTGCGATTATTGTGCGGTTATTGTGCGGTTATTGTGCAGTTATTGTGCGGTTATTGCGCAGTTATTGTGCGGTTTTTGTGCAAATATTGTGTGATTATTGTGCGGTTATTGTGCGATTATTGTGTGGTTATTGTGCAATTATTGCGCGATTATTGCGCGATTATTGTGCGGTTATTGTGCAATTATTGTGCGGTTATCGTGCGGTTATTGTGCAATTATTGCGCGATTAATGTGCGGTTATTGTGCAATTATTGTGCAATTATTGCGTGGTTATCATGCGGTTATTGTGTGGTTATTGTGCGATTATTGTGCGATTATTGTGCGATTATTGTGTAGTTATTGTGTGGTTATTGCGCGGTTATTGCGTGGTTATTGCCCGGTTATTGCGCAGTTATTGTGCAATTATTGTGCAATTATTGTGCGATTATTGTGCGGTTATTGTGCGGTTATTGTGCGGTTATTGTGCGATTATTGTGCGATTATTGTGCGATTATTGTGCGATTATTGCGCGATTACTGCGCGATTATTGCGCGATTATTGTGCGGTTATTGCGCGGTTATTGTATGGTTCTTGATAAATGCACAATAATCACACAATAAGCACTCAATAATCACACAATAATGTCACAATAACCACACAATAACTACACAATAATCACACAATAACCACACAATAATGTCACAATAACCACAACAACCACACAATGATCACACAATTCCTACACAATAATCACACAATAACTACACAATGATCACACAATAACTACACAATAATTACACAATAACTACACAATAATCACACAATAACTACACAATAACTACACAATAACCACCCAATAATGTCACATTAACCACACAACAACCACACAATGATCACACAATAACTACACAATAATCACACAATAATCGCACAATAACTACACAATAACTACACAATAATCACACAATAACTACACAATAATCAAACAATAACTACATAATAATCACAAAATAATCACACAATAATCACACAATAACTACACAATAATCACACAATAACTACACAATAATCACACAATTATCACACAATAACAACACCATATCCACACCATAATTGTACAATAACCGCACAATAATCACACAATATCCACACAATAATGTCACAATAACCACAACAACCACACAATGATCACACAATTCCTACACAATAATCACACATTAACTACATAATAATCACACTATAACTACACAATAATCACACAATAACTACACAATAATCACACAATAACTACACAATAACTACACAATAACCACACAATAATGTCACATTAACCACACAACAACCACACAATGATCACACAATAACTACACAATAATCACACAATAACTACACAATAATCACACAATAACTACACAATAATCACACAATAACTACACAATAACTACACAATAACTACACAATAACCACACAATAATGTCACATTAACCACACAACAACCACACAATGATCACACAATAACTACACAATAATCACACAATAACTACACAATAATCACACAATAACTACACAATAATCACACAATAACTACACAATAACTACACAATAACCACACAATAATGTCACATTAACCACACAACAACCACAACAACCACACAATGATCACACAATAACTACACAATAATCACACAATAATCGCACAATAACTACACAATAATCACACAATAACTACACAATAATTACACAATAACTACACAATAATCACACAATAACTACATAATAATCACACAATAATCACACAATAATCACACAATAACTACACAATAATCACACAATTATCACACAATAACAACACCATATCCACACCATAATTGTACAATAACCGCACAATAATCACACAATATCCACACAAAAACTACACAATAATCTCACAATAATCTTACAATAATTACACAATAACCACACAATAACCACACAATGACTGCAAAATAACCGCATATTAATCACACAATAATCACAAAATTACCACACAATCATCACACAATATCCACACAAAAACTACACAATAATCTCACAATATCCACATAATATCCACACAATCATTGCACAATAACTACATAAAAATCACACAATAACTACACATTAACCACAAAGTAACTGCATAATAACTACACAATATCCACACAATAACTACACAATAATCTCTCCGTCTGAACAGAAAAACAAACCCAGAAGATCAGACTGTTTGCAGGACGTCCTGTGGGTTTATCCGCTTGTGTAATTAATGAGTGTCTGATTTATGCGCATAACTAATAACAAACAACATCATGAATAAAGAGCAGCCCTAATGAAGCTCCTCATCATAATTACCCACATAATGAGCTGGAGAAACATGAAAAAGCTCCAGGATTATGAAATATGGAGCATGTCTTCAGTCTTTATAGTGTGGTTTATGATGACGACTGATTAAAAGCGACGGCAGAGCGATGATTTCACCAAGAACAAACACACACACTGGAATAACACTCGCTCATATTGACACAGATGATGCAGCTCGTAAACACAAAACTAATTGTGTTTTAGAGACTCAGCACAGACGACACACAAACACACACTAATAAACAAATGCAATGCTTCCCTATTAAACAGCAGATCTGCTCACACACACACACGTGTACATACACACACATATGCTAGGCCTGCATGATATTGGGAAAATCTAATGTTATGAGATTTATTTATTTTGCGATATACACTCACCGGCCACTTTATTAGGTACACCTTTCTAGTACCAGGTTGGACCCCCTTTTGCCTTCAGATCTGCCTTAATCCTTCATGTTGTAGATTCAACAAGCTGCTGGAAATATTCCTCAGAGATTTTGCTCCATATTGTCATGATAGCATCACACAGTTGCTGCAGATTTGTCGGCTGCACATCCATGATGCCAATCTCCCATTCCACCACATCCCAAAGGTGCTCTATTGGATTGAGCTCTGGTGACTGTGGAGGCCATTTGAGTACAGTGAACTCATCGTCATGTTCAAGAAACCAGTCTGAGATGATTGGTGCTTTATGACATGGTGCGTTATCCTGCTGGAAGTAGCCATCAGAAGATGGAGACACTGTGGTCATAAAGGGATGGACATGGTCAGCAACAATACTCAGGTAGGCTGTGGCGTTGATGCTCAATTGGTACTGATGGACCCAAAGTGTGCCAAGAAAATCTCCCCCACACCATTACACCACCACCACCAGCCTGAACCGCTGATACACTGCAAAAAAGCTTTTCTTAGTTAGATTTTTTGTCTTGTTTCTAGTCCAAATATCTAAAAATTCTTAAATCAAGAAGAATTTTCTAGACAAGCAAAACATGTTGTCTTGTTTTAAGAAATAATATGCCAAAATAAAGAGAGTTTTTCCTTAAAACAAGCAAAATAATCTGCCAATGGGGTAAGCAAAATAATCTTATGTCAAAAGGGAAAATCAAGATTATTTTGCTTCCCCCATTGGCAGATTATTTTGCTTGTTTTAAGGAAAAACTCTCTTTATTTTGGCATATTATTTCTTAAAACAAGACAACATGTTTTGCTTGTCTAGAAAATTCTTCTTGATTTAAGAATTTTTAGATATTTGGACTAGAAACAAGACAAAAAAAATCTAACTAAGAAAAGCTTTTTTGCAGTGTACAAGGCAGGATGATCCATGCTTTCATGTTGTTGAGGCCAAATTCTGACCCGACTATCCGAATGTGGCAGCAGAAATGGAGACTCATCAGACCAGGCAACGTTTCTCCAATCTTCTCTTGTCCAGTTTTGGTGAGCCTGTGTGAATTGTAGCCTCAGTTTCCTGTTCTTAGCTGACAGGAGTGGCACCCGGTGTGGTCTTCTGCTGCTGTAGCCCATCATCCGCCTCAAGGTTGGACGTGTTGTGTGTTCAGAGATGCTCTTCTGCAGACCTCGGTTGTAACGAGTGCTTATTTGAGTTACTGTTGCCTTTCTATCAGCTGGAACCAGTCTGGCCATTCTCCTCTGACCTCTGGCATCAACAAGGCATTTGCTCCCACAGAACTGCCGCTCACTGGAGATTTCCTCTTTGTCGGACCATTCTCTGTAAACCCTAGAGATGGTTGTGCGTGAAAATCCCAGTAGATCAGCAGTTTCTGAAATACTCAGACCAGCCCGTCTGGCAGCAACAACCATGCCACGTTCAAAGTCCCTTAAATCCCCTTTCTTCCCCATTCTGATGCTCGCTTTGACCTGCAGCAGATCCTCTTGACCATGTCTACATGCCTAAAAGCATTGAGCTGCTGCCCTGTGATTGGCTGATTAGACATGTGCGTTAACCAGCAGTTAGACAGGTGTACCTAATAAAGTGGCCGAATGTATATTGCGATATGAATAAAACTTCACCAGATGATTTAATTTCTCTATTTGGAAAGAATTTATAATGTGGGTACCTAAAGTATTCAGAGCCCCTTAAATGTTTCACTCTTTGTTATACTGCAGCCGTTTGCTAAAATCATTTAGGTTGATTGTTTTCCTCGTTAATGTCCACACAGCAGCACATACTGACAGAAAAACACACAATTGTTGACATTTTTGCAGATTTATTAAAGAACAAGCCGATATTTTAGATTGTCTAGAAAACTCTTCTTGGTTTAAGACTTTAGAAGGCTCGATTTAAGACTAGAAATGAGATTTAAAGTAAGTAATAAAGGTGTTTTCACAGTGTATGACTCTTTCAGTCCATCTCATTCTGCTTTGTAACTCCTGAAAGTCACTCGTGCAGGTTTATAAAGAGGCGAGGGTGAGAAAACAAAGGCTGGAGTTTGATTTGGAGCTGCAGAAAGTCAGGCGTGAGTAACAGCAGAGCTGCGAGATTGAGTTATCTGAGCGAGAGCCGTCTGAGAACTCAACATCAACATCTGGAACAGATTAGCATCTGTAAGCAGCGCTCACTCACACACACACACACACACACTCGCTAACACACTGATTATTGCTGGATCTGCAGACGCACACACACACACACACACACACACACACACTGGAGACTGCGCTCACACTGAGAAAACATTCACAGCTAAAACAGTCACACACACACACACACATACATAAATATATGTGCACGCACACACATATTTACAGACAAACACACACACACACACATACTCATATGCACACACAAACACATATATATACCAATATATGCTCACACATACTCCCAGACACCCATGAACACACATACACATACAGTACAAACACATATATGCACACACACACACACACTGACACACACATACATAAACACACACACACATGCACACAAACATGCAGACACACACTAACTCAGAAAACAACACACACACACCCACAGACAAACACAGGTACATACACACATGAACTCAAACGCACACACACATACTCAGACACGCACACCCTAAGAGTTACACACACAAATACATATACCCACACATATGCTAAGACAAATACACACATGAACTAACACCCACACAAACTCAGAGACACACACACATATACCCACACATATTCCCACACACAGTCAGACACACACACACACACACACACACATGGCCAGACGGTCAGTCAAACAGATCAGGAGGCTCTGATCAGCTCCAGATGAGCAATAAAAATGGACACACACACACACACACACACACACCTGAAGCAGGTCTGGGATCAGCAGCTGCAGATCATACAAGCGTTCAAGATGCAGATGCACACACACGCACTCACACAAACACACACAGACACACACAAAGACACACACACACACCTAAAACACCTTAAGCAGGATCAGCGGCTGCAGATCACACAAGCATTTAGAAGCAGATAGAGATGCACACACACACACACACACACACACACACACACACACACACACACACACACGCAGTAAACAGATCCAGACGGCAGGATGAAAAGCGAGACCTTACGATGGCGAATGATCTGAGAGGATCCGTCTCGGGTTACCAGTCACAAATCAGATTAATTTAAGTGCTTAAACCTGACAGACACACACACACACACACACACACACACACACACACACACACACACACACACACACACACACACACACACACACACACACACACACACACACACACACACACACACACACACACACACACACACACACACTGCGCTTCCAGACCCGTATTTCACACACATTCTGAGATATTAATGACAAAATGCTAAAAGGAAACAAGATCCATATAGTAAAGCAGATGATGCTCAGCTGAGGTGTGTGATGTTCTTCATAAAGTCAGGATGAGCAACACTAATATAAAGGAAAGCTCTTATTGAATAAACTCTTTGAAGTGAAGAAGAGGCTTGACCTCGTCTCAACAGATGGTCTGATTGGATAACCAGCCTAACCACCTGATCAACAGAGGATGTGATTGATGATTCACCAGTGTCCAAAATCTCTACTCAAGGGAAATTACACAAGAACTTGAGGACATTTTTACTCCAGTAAAAGTAAAGTAACAGTCTTAAAACGTGCTCAAGTAAGAGTAAAAAGGTGTCAGATAATAACTTAAGAAACTCATTAATCAAACATCAGAACTCAAGATACACACTATATTTTGTGGCGTAATATAATACAAACCTAGACAATATACAGTGCTCAGCATATGCAAGTTCCCCCCTCACTAATCTCTCTTTTATATTCATGTTTATTAGGAAGCTCTACAGTATTATAAGTGTGTATATACAGTTGCAATCAGAATTATTCAACCCCCTGATTTATTAGCCCCCCTGTTTATTTTTCCCCCAATTTCTGTTTAACAGAGAGCAGATTTCTCCAACACATTTCTAATCATAATAGTTTTAATAACTCATCTCTAATAACTGATTTATTTTCTCTTTGTCATGATGACAGTAAATAATATTAGACTAGATATTCTTCAAGACACTTCTATACAGCTTAAAGTGACATTTAAAGGCTTAACTAGGTTAATTAGGTTAACTAGGCAGGTTAGGGTAATTAGGCAAGTTATTGTATAATGATGGTTTGTTCTGTAGACTATCGAGAAAATATATAGCTTAAAGGGGCTAATAATATTGACCTTAAAATGGTGTTTAAAAAATTAAAAACTGCTTTTATTCTAGCCAAAATAAAACAAATAAGACTTTCTCCAGAAGAAAAAATATTATCAGACATACTGTGAACATTTCCTTGCTCTGTTAAACATCATTTGGGAAATATTTAAAAAAGAAAAACAAATTCAAAGGGGGTTCAATAATTCTGATTGCAACTGTACATTAGATTAGTCAGTACTGAAGCCAAATCTAGAGCTAATCTAACAAAATAACTTATGATAACACTCCAAACACTAGTACAGCCAAATGTATATGTTCTAGAAAAATATTAAATACACATTTTAGAGGAAAACGAAGAAGCAAAAAAAATGGAAAAATTGAGTTGAAATTTTGTAGGCTGTAATTTATTTTTGCAATATTTTGCTTGAATTTAATTGTGTTATCTTTAATTTCTGAATATGTTTGGTGACTAAAATATTATTTTAATAAATATATCTGTTTAATGAATTATGTTTTGTTTAAATACACCAAAATGCACTGCCTATATTCACTGAGAAATGGAGAAACATATTTATTTTCAAAATGGGCTGTGCTCAATTATGCTGAGCACTGTATCATTTTAAACCAATAAACATGTTCATAAAAGTCATTTTTAACAACCTTACACCTTAACCTCAACATCCTATAATGCAATTCAAAGCAGAAATAAACAAGGAAAAATAAACAAATATAAATCACAAAATACTGAAAACTGCTAATTTATGGGTATTTTTAGTATATATATATAGTTGAAGTCAGAATTATTAAATTGAATTCTTTTTATTTTTTAAATATTTCCCAAATGATGTTTAACAGAGCAAGGAAATGTTCACAGTATGTCTGATAATATTTTTTCTTCTGGAGAAAGTCTTATTTGTTTTATTTCGGCTAGAATGAAAGCAGTTTTTAATTTTTTAACCACCTTTTTTAGGTCAATATTATTAGCCCCTTTAAGCTATATTTTTTCTCGATAGTCTACAGAACAAACCATCATTATACAGTAACTTGCCTAATTCCCCTAACCTGCCTAGTTACCCTAATTAACCTAGTTAAGCCTTTAAATGTCACTTTAAGCTGTATAGAAGTGTCTTGAAGAATATCTAGTCTAATATTATTTACTGTCATCATGACAAAGAGAAAATAAATCAGTTATTAGAGATGAGTTATTAAAACTATTATGATTAGAAATGTGTTGGAGAAATCTGCTCTCTGTTAAACAGAAATTGGGGAAAAAATAAACAGGGGGGCTAATAATTCTGACTTCAACTATATATATATATAGTATATTAGTTTAAAGTGAAATATGTATATATATTTCACTTTAAACTAATATAATTGATCATAAAAGTCACTTTTTCCAACCATTCAAGGTTAAAAGTTGTGAGAAGAAAGATCAAGATGCAATAATGCAACTCAACAGCAGAAATAAACAGGAGGACAAATCTAAATAAAAAATAAGAATCACAAAATAACATTTTGTTTTTGAAGTGTTTAATAGGATCAAATGTGTTAATGAACTTATTATTATACTAATATTATTGCTGCAAAGACCATATTTGTTTCAATTTCAAATGTCTCTATATATTATTCCAATAACAGATTACAGGGGACAACATTATCAATCAGTCATTCATTTTCTTTTCGGCTTAGTCCCTTTATTAATCTGGGGTCACCACAGCGGAATGAACCACCAACTTATCCAGCATATGTTTTACACAGCGGATGCCCTTCCAGCCGCAACCCAGTACTGGGAAACATCCATACACACTCCCATTCACACACACACTCATACATTTTGGTCAATGTAGTTCATCAGTTCCCCTATAGCGCATGTGTTTGGACTGTGGGGGAAACCGGAGCACCCGGAGGAAACCCACACCAACACGGGGAGAACATGCAAACTCCACACAGAAACACCAACTGACCCAGCCGGGACTCGAACTAGTGACCTTCTTGCTGTGAGGCCACCATGCTAACCACTGAGCCACCATGTTGCCCCAGAGAGCTAGTGGATTTGTTATTTTTAGTGTGTGAAAAACAAATCTTACAGCACATTGTGTGGGTTACATTGATTATGGGCGTATTGAAGAATGATTTGTGACCACAGCAGGGGATTCTAGCATGATGTCACACTGCTGGGTCCAATCACAGAGCCCGCAGAGAGGCATGATGGGAAATAATACGCATATCACGATTCCAGTCACATGGCTGTCAGTTGTCACACGCACACAAAGCCAACACACAGAGACGACACACACACAGGGAGTTTACAAATACAGCCGGATGTCCCGCTGTGAGCCACACACACACACACACACACACACACACACACACACATACACACACACACACACACACACACACACACACACACACACACACACACACACACACACACAACTAAAGTGTAATCCTGACAGACCAATCAGAAGCAAGGACAGAAGGAGAATGTGAATACTGAATATTTAATCAAATAAACATGTATAGAGCGCAGCGCTGTGTTCATTTAGACACCAGCAGCTCATAATCCCGCTTTGTCTTCAGCGTCTCACTTCGGTATAAATGCATCCCTGTGTTTCTGTCAGTTTTTTGGGGTTTGCAATTAAAAGTGTTTATAATCCTGCTGCCAGCAAACCAGGAGCTTTAGGGGCTCCCTGCTGCTCTCCTGGAAAATAAAAGACTGACGCTTTAATGCTTAAAAATAAGACATTCAGACATGCTGTAAATTGGGATGTTAAATTAAAATATTTTTTAAATGAAGGAATGAATGATTAAATAAATAAATAAATAAAATAAATAAATAAATACGCTAAAAATTTAAAAATAAAATAACCAATAAATAAATAAATAAAATAAGTAAATAATTAAATAAATAACAAGTAGAATAACAAATAAATTAAATAAGTAAAATAAATAAATACCAAATAGAATGCTAAAAGGAATAAATAAATAAATACATACATAAATAAATATATAAATGAATAAATAAATAAATAAAATAAAAATAAAAAACCAGTAAGTAAATAAATGAAATAAATAAGTAAATAAAGATAAAAACAAAATAACCCATAAGTGAAAAAACCCCACAAATAAGTAAATCATTAAATAAATAACAAATAAAATAAAGAAATAAATAAAAATAACCAATAAGCAAATAAATAAAATAAGTAAATAAATAACTAGATAACAAATAGAACATAAAATAAAAAAAAATTAATTAATAAAATAACAAATAAATAAAATAAATAAGTAAATGAATAAATAAATAAATAAATAACAAATAAAATAACTAAATAAATTAATACATACATACACACATGCATAAATAAATGTATAAATGAATGAATGAATGATTTAACAAATGAATAAATAATAAATACAATATCAAATAAATAAATAAATAAAATAACCAATAGGCAAATAAATAAAATAAATAAATAAATAAATAAATAAATAAAGATGTAAATAAAATAACCTTTAAGTAAATAAATAAAACAAATAAGTAAATTATTAAATAAATAACAAATAAAATAAATACATAAAATAACCAATAAGTAAATAAATAAAATAAGTAAATAAATAAACAAAAAACAAATAGAATAACAAATACAAATAAATAAATAAAATAACAAATAAACAAACAAATAACAAATAAATAAATGAAATTACCAATAAATAAATAAATAAATATTGATAGTTAATGAGGAGCTGAAATGACTTCCTAAGTTCCTCGAGCCGCCCCAGGCTGATAGATGGTTTGGATGCACAACATTAAGGAAACGTTTACACAACACAACACCACTGAACACACACTTCATCCTGCACTTCAGCGAGTATTACGTTTCTCTGCATTTTACAGAGGATCACATGACTATGAACTCCACTAGAACTAGTGATGGTTGACTTTAACTCACTCACTCACTCACTAACTAACTAACTAATTAAATAAATAAATAAATAACATCTGTAAACTATAATGTGACCTGAGGAACAAATGTGTGTGTTTGTGTGTGTGTGTGTGTGTGTGTGTGTGTGTGTGTGTGTGTGTGTGTGTGTGTGTGTGTAGAGACGATTGTTTGCTGTAATGCTGTGACTTTAAAGAGACAGAGAACTGTGGTTGTATGCAAATTGTGCAGCGTTCGCATGTGTGTGTGTGTGTGTGTGTGTTTTGCTGCATAAATGAAAACAGCTGTTTGTGTTTGAGCAAACTCAGCATGAGTGTGTGTGCCATAGTGCTTTCTGTCTCTCTCTGCGTGCGTGCGTCTGTGTGTGTGAATATGTGTGAGTTTGTTTGTTTGTGTGCCTGTGTGTGTGAGTTTGTTTGTTTGTGTGCGTGTGTCTGTGAGTGTGTATGTGTGAGTTTATGTGTGTGTTTGTGAGCATGTGCAAATGTGTGCGAGTGAGTGTGTGTGCGAGTAAGTTTGTTAGTGTGTGAGAGCATGTGTGTGAGTGTGTGCGTGAGTGTGTGTGTGTGTGTGTGTGTGTGTGTGTGCGAGTTTGTGAGTGAACGAGTGTGTGTGAGTGTGCGCGTGAGTGTGTGTGTGTGTGAGTTTGTGAGTGAACGAGTGTGTGTGAGTGTGCGCGTGAGTGTGTGTGTGTGTGTGTATATGAGTGTGTGCGAGTTTGTGAGTGAACGAGTGTATGTGAGTTTGGGTGCAAGTGTATGCGCTTGTGTGTGTGTGTGTTATTGACGGCTGACAGTGATTTATTGTAGGTCAAGCTTCAGGAAGTGTGTGTGTGTGAGTAAACTCAGTTGATTCAATCCGGCAAACACACACACACACATACCACATACACACACACATGTTTGTTTTTGTGAAAAGTGGGTACATTACACAGGTTTCCATTCATTTTATACACACACACACACACACACACACACACACACACACACACACACACACACACACACACACACACACACACACACACTGTAAGTGCTTGAGGAGCAGATCAACACATTAAAGTCAATAAAGATTTCAATAGTGTGGACGCGAGTGGAGCACTTCAGATTACTGTTCTGACCCCATTGGCAGATTCTTGAGTTGTTTTAAGGTAAAACTCTCTTCATTTAGACTCATTATTTCTGAAAACAACACTATACTTTACACTTGTCTGGAAAATGCTTCTTGATTTAAGAGTGTTTAGATATTTGGACTGTAAAGCAGACAGAAACTCAGAGTAAGATCAGCAGTACTGTATCTGCAGTGGAGAGAGGATCAGAGAGTCTCCACACCTTCAGTCCAGCACCATCATCCTGATTCACTTACTCAAATCACTTTCAGCTGCTGTAAACAAACCACTGCAGGAGGAACAACAGCACAACACTACACTTAACCCAATACTGACTCATTCACACACACACACACACACACACACACACACACACACACACACACACACACACACACACACACACACGCAAACACACACACACACACACACACACACACACACACACGGAAACACAGACTATACACAGCTGATTCATTTATTCACAGTATTTCATATAAATAACTGGGGGCGACACGGTGGCGCAGTGGTTAGCACTGTGGCCTCACAGTAAGAAGGTCTCTGGTTTGAGTCCCGGCTGGGTCAGTGTGTGTTTCTGTGTGGAGTTTGCATGTTCTCCCCATGTTGGCGTAAAATAAATAAATAAATAAATAAATACCAAATAGAATGCTAAAAGGAATAAATAAATAAATACATACATAAATAAATATATAAATGAATAAATAAATAAATAAAATAAAAAATAAAAAAACAGTAAGTAAATAAATGAAATAAATAAGTAAGTAAAGAAATAAACAAAATAACCCATAAGTAAAAAAAAAACACAAATAAGTAAATCATTAAATAAACAACAAATAAAATAAATAAATAAATAAAATAACCAATAAGCAAATAAATAAAATAAGTAAATAAATAACTAGATAACAAATAGAACATAAAATAAAACAAAATTAATTAATTAATAAAATAACAAATAAATAAAATAAATAAGTAAATGATTAAATAAATAAATAACAAATAAAATAACTAAATAAATACACACATACACACATACATAAATAAATATATAAATGAATGAATGAATGATTTAATGAATGAATAAATAATAAATACAATATCAAATAAATAAATAAATAAAATAAATGGGTTTCCTCCGGGTGCTCCGGTTTCCCCCACAGTCCAAACACATGCGCTATAGGGGAAATGATCAACTAAACTGGCCGTAGTGTGTGAAACTGTGTGCATAGAATGGCTTATAGAATTGAATTGCATGGAATTGCTCATAAAGTTAATGCTTAACAAATAATGAATTCTCCATTTACTAATGCTTAATAGGTGATTTATAGTGTGTAGTTATTATAAAGCGTTACCGTTACTCTTATAATTATATAACTCAGGTACTTTTTGTGAGAAGTAACCAGAAACTATAACCAAATACTATTTTAAAGGAACGTGTCCAACATTGGAAACGATATATCGTGCAGCCCTAGTGCAAAGCATTTTATCTCACTTCTTTTAAAACAACACACACACACACACACACACACACACACACACACACACACACACACACACACACACACACACACACACACACACACACACAGATCTTCAGTTCTCTGCTGGATGCTTTAACACAAGCTCGGATGAGTTATTTCAGCACGTCATTAGCAGAAACAATGGAGGACACCCCTCACAAAACACAGCAAAGCAAAGCAAAGCAAACAGTTTTGGCCTTAATTACGCTCTCCCTCTCAGGAACAGAGCGACGCCTCTCGGGAAGCTATTTTCAAAACCCAAAGCACATTTGATCACAGCAGACCCAGCTCTACTGCAGGAGGAGGAAAAAATCCAATTTATAAACGCAAATCATCAAGCCTGTAATAATAGAACATTGTCGGTTCCAGTTGAAATTTCCAAAACACACACACACACACACACACACACACATGCACGCACGCACATATATAGAATCACATTTGTTTTTGATTTGAGCACAGGCCTGCGCACACAAACCCACAAGTGTAGAGTTTCATCTGGATCCTGAGTTTAACTCTATCCCTCGAGGGAGAGTTTAGTGGAGCGATGCCGACGCGTCACACTCAAAACACCACTTTCGCTGCTCCTGCAAACTACTTATTTAATATGAGTTGGCTTTTTGGGGCACAACTTAATTGTTGTATGTTCAATTCACTTAAAGGAGACCTCTTTTTACAAGCTGTACAATGCGTCTCTGCTGTCTCTAGAGTGTGTAGTGAAGTTTCAGCTCAAAATAATACACACTTAGCGTTCTGCACCTCTCTGAAACTGACCCTCTTAGGCTTTGATGCTAATTGTGGTGTTTTGGTGACTGTCGCTTTAAATGCTAATGAGATTGTGCTCTTTTTAAAAGAAGGCGGAGCTACAAATGACAATGCGTCAGCATAGTGACAGATGTAAAACAGCAGTGTGTGTGTTGTGAGTGCTGGTCAGGTGTGCATGTGTGCTTCAGTGTGAGTGTGTGCTTGATGCTTCTGTCAGTCTATGTCGCTCCTGTCGCTGTTCATCTAAAGCTCCACATCTATAATCCTCTTAGTCATCTTCAGCCAAGGGCGTAGAATTGACATGGACGGAGTGGACATGACCCAAACATTATCCACCAATTACTGAAATGTCCCCACCAATAATCTAATCACCTTCAAATTAATATAATGATCCGTCAACTCATAGTTACTTCAGGCTCATGGCCAGGGGGGGTTCGGGAGACCCACCCCTCACTGACAAAGGTCCAGAATTTGTCCCACATGAGCTCATTTGTCTTATTTTTACTGCTAAGCCATCATAAAAAGTAAAAATAACCCAGCAAAAAGGTTTTAAGACCAAGTGGAATCCTCTGTTGGCTGTCGCTTCAGTGTGACGTCAGCTAATCAGTTTTGGCCAATGCTAACAAATATTTTTCATGAGTCAAACATCCAGCTGTGCAAGACAACACACAATCTGATGTAGGAGAAGTCTTCTGTTGCTACTGTATTGTTTTTAAAACATTTTACAAGTAACTTTTATTCTAAATCTTGGACCTTATTCCTGAAACAAATAATGACCCATAAAAAGTTGTGAAGCACCAAAAATGGCCCATATTACAATTCATTTGAACACTGTTTGGGCTATTGTTGTTATCCTTGAATTTTCAATTGTACTTTTTTACAAGGCAGGCTAGAAAATTATAAAGCTCTAGAGTATTCTTCTTCTTCTTATTATTATTATTCATTCATTCATTTTCTTTTCGGTTTAGTCCCTTTATTAATCTGGGGTCGCCACCGCGGAATGAACCGCCAACTCATCCAGCACGTTTTTACACAGCGGAATGAACCGCCAACTCATCCAGCACGTTTTTACACAGCGGATGCCCTTCCAGCCGCAACCCATCACTGGGAAACACCCATACTCTCATTCACACACACACTCTACGGACAATTTAGCTTACCCAATTCCCCTATAGCGCATGTGTTTGGACTGTGGGGGAAACCGGAGCACCTGGAGGAAACCCACGCGAACGCGGGGAGAACATGCAAACTCCACACAGAAACACCAACTGACCCAGCCAAGGCTCAAACCAGAGACCTTCTTTCTGTGAGGCGGCAGCACTACCTACTGTGCCACCGCATCGCCCCTATTATTATTATTACTATGTTTTAATGATTTTTTTATTGAAATGGCCAAATTGTGACTGAGGACAGCTGTATGTGCTGGCCAGATTGTTATTTGCCTAATAAATGACAGAAGTTTTCAATTACAAACTTTACAGATTCCTATTTTTTTTCTGATGATATACGATGTTATACATTTGTATTTTAAAAATAAGTATTATATTTCACATTTCTTTATTCTAAATCTTTAGGAAATATTGTTGGTACATCAAAAAGCGTGGTTATGATGATCATCTGACAAGCTAATCCAGCTAAAAATAGTGCTTAAAATGTCAATAAAGTGCAGTATTTAACTCTCATAATGGCAAATAAGAGTGCACTTTTGAAGAAAAAAGAACCAACCCTTTCACCAGGCTGACTACAGGCCTGAACCCAGACGTGTAGAAAGGGTTAAATTGCGTTCTCTTCTCGGGTCCTCCCTCCCCCAAACGCATATAGACAGACCGATTGGCTGAGCCTTTTTCTGCTGTCAAGTGACTGACAGCTGTAGTTACACTTGGATGTGAGAAGCGGCAAAACAAGGACATTTTTCCAGTCCTCCATCACTGTGCAAGACGTGGACATAAAGAGCTACTTTTCAAAGTCATTCAAAGAGTCCACCATAACAATATTAACCAAATATTCAAAATTCAGTTTTGATTTTGGCCTCTGTGTTTATCAAAAACAAAAATAGGGATAAAACTATGGAGTCAATCTAGGGCCATATGTACTTGCAAAATAAAAGGAAGTTTTGCAAACAAAAAATTAAGTATTAAGCAAAAAATTTTGGAGATTTGCATTTATTTATTTATTTTTGCTCAAGACCTGCCTCCATTTAAGTGACTTCCTCACCTGGAGACCCAGTATCACAGAGGTGGTCTTACAGCCCAGTAGGTCCAGGTCTGCTGTAAAGGTCCAAGTTCCCTTGACTCCGCCCCCTTGTCAAATCTGCACTGCTTGATTTTTATTTGCAGTTCTTTATTGTTTGTTTGCACATTTCATTCTTATTTCTCAACACTTAATTTTCTCTTGGCAGTTCTTTAATTTGGTTAGCAAAATAAATTTTTATTTATCAAATATTAATTTTCGATTTCCATTTATTTATTTATTTATTTATTTTGCTCAATACCTTATTTTTTGTTTGCAAAACTTTCTTTTATTTTGCAAGTATATATAGATTGACTAAATTGACTCCATAATATTGCTTTTGTATTTAATGTGTGAAAAAGTGTTTGCTCTAGTGATTTCTTATTTTTTTGCATGTTTGACACATCTTAATGTTTCAGATCATATAATATAAATTATACTAATTTAAATATGTCAAAGATAACAAGTAAACACATCATGAAAGTGTGTGTGAAAGTGCTTGCCCTGGTTTATCACCCCTGAGTTTAGCTTCACCCATTCCTGATTACTGCCGCACCAGTTCGCAATCAAGAAATCACTAAAATAGGTCTTGACTGACAAAGTGAAGTAGACCAAAAGATCCTCAAAAGCTAGACATCATGTCGAGATCCAGAAACAAAAGAGAATGAAAAGAATTAAGATCTGGAAAAGGCTGTAAAGCCATTTCTAAAGCTTTGGGAGATTTACATTTATTTATTTATTTATTTAGCTCAATACTTTATTTTTTGTTTGCAAAACTTTCTTTTATTTTGCAAGTAGAATCGGCCCTAGATTGACGCCACATAAAACAGTTTTAAAATTATGTCACATGACTCTAAATTTCCTCGGCTGGGTCAGTGTGTGTTTCTGTGTGGAGTTTGCATGTTCTCCCCGTGTTGGTGTGGGTTTCCTCCGGGTGCTCCGGTTTCCCCCACAGTCCAAACACATGTGCTATAGGGGAACTGATCAACTAAACTGGCCGTAGTGTATAAGTGTGTGTGTGTGAATGAGTGTGTATGGGTGTTTCCCAGTACTGGATTACTGCTGGAAGGGCATGCACTGTGTAAAACATATGCTGGAATAGTTGCTGGAACCCCTGATGAATAAAGGACTAAGCTGAATGAAAATGAATGAATAAATGATTAAGTTAACTTGACAACATGAAGGAGTTGTGTGGATCCCTGCATGTTTACAGTGTACTGTTATTATTCACCCTCCTGTAAGACTTTTACACTCTTTATGTATATATATTTCCCAAATACTAATCTTATGTCAATCTTGTCAGATTATTTTGCTTGTTTTAACTAAAAACTCACTTCATTTGGACTTAATTTCTGAAAAGAAGACTATATTTTGTGCTTGTCTAGAAAATGCTTCATGATTTAAGAATGTTTCGATGTTTTTACTAAAAACAAGACAGAAACTTTAAGTAAGAAGAGCATGTTATTGCAGTGAACGTGCAGATTAAGTTTGGAGATTTCTCCTCTATCCAGCTCTCTCTCTCTCTCTCCGCTCAGCTCAGGAAATTTCTATTCACTGCGTCTTAGAGGGTCAGCTGAATTTAATGGTCACTTATTGCCTGTTCATGCAAAGCTGGTGGCACAAAAGCCGGGTTTCTGGGACCACCCTGCTCTGACATCGCCTGGAGCGCTCAAAATCTCACTAATACCCTCGCTCACTCAGTAGGGGACAGGTATCTGAGACCCACACGCGGATCTCCAGCGCTCATTTCCCTTTTAGCAGCTTTGCCTGTGTTTTCTTGGCCAGCAAGTGATTACAATGAGAAAGAAGCAAACAATTCCGTCCTGCGGTTTCGGTGTTATTAATATCTGCAATCACGCAGTCTGGGCGTCCGATTTGTTGAATTTGTCGCAGCTGATAAGAGAGATTAGTGCGCTCGCAGCAGGAGCCCAAAGAAACACATTTTACCCAGAGTTCCCCTCACGGCGAGCGAGATTAAAGGGACAGTTCACGCAAAAAATGAAATTTGCTCACTGTTTAATCTCCCTCAAGTGCTTGCAAATGTTTATGAGTTTCTTTTGAATGCTAAAGAAGATATTTTGAAGAATGCTGAAAACCGGTAACCATTGCCTTCTATAGGATAAGCTAATATTATTGAAGTAGTTACAGGTTTTTCAGCATTCTTCAGAATATCTTCTTTTGGGTTCAACAGAAGAAAGAAACTCAGTGTTTGCACATTTATTAGGCCCACACGGAATCTGTGTACACATTTTTAGCCCATCATTGAGTCACTTGCGTAAATGTGTGTAAATTTATATTTATTCAGTTTTTAAATTTATTTCACTAACATTACTCTGATATAATAATAATAATAATATGAAAATGTATATATGGTTTATTTACAATACAGTTTGTGAAGTAATATGTTCTGTCTTTTAGTAGAGATATTATAAGAAAGACTTGTTTTGTTTTTTATTTCATATATTAAGTTTTTAGTTATGATACTCCTAAAGTTATTCCGCATAAATAAGCAGATTTTTTACAAAATTCTCTGCAGAAATAGCCAAAACTGTCCGCAGACTCTGTCTGGCCCTGATCATAATTTGCATTGTAACTACATGCCAACTAGAGCACTAATTAGAGCAGGAGTGCCCAATATCTTTCTTATAAAGGGCCAAAAGCCTAAATTAACTGAGGGCTGTGGGCCGAAGTTAAATACACCAACCGTATTACATAAAATTTGCCATGGGTAATTTCCTAAATTATTAGCTAATATTTAAAAATAACTATAAAAATTGCTTTCAAACATTAATTAATGATGCAGTGTCATTTTTAGCATTTTATAATGAACTTATTATAGTAAAAACATAAACAATCCCATTTATAACACAGAGGAGTTCAATGCTGAATGCACTAGTCGAGCTGCTCCTGCCTTTGCCTTGATTTGCTCACTGATGTCCAGGGCCAGACTGAATCTGCAGACATTTCTGCTGAGAATTTTTTAAAAATCTGCGGATTTATGCGGGATGATTTTAGGAGAGTCATAACTAAAACGTAATACATGAAATCAACAAATAATACATGATTAACTTCTATTTAATGTTAACAAATTGGGTAAGCTAAATTGGCAGTAGTGTGTATGTGTGTGAATGAGTGTATGTGTGTTGCCCAGTTTTGGGTTGCGGCTGGAAGGGCATCCGCTGCGTAAAACATATGCTGGATTAGTTGGCGGTTCATTCCGTGTGGTGACCCCAGATTAATAAAGGGACTAAACCAAAAGAAAATGAATGAATGAATAATATTAGTAAAAAAAATTTAAAAACTGAATAAATATAAATTTACACAAGTAAATAAATAGATTCCATGTGATGTCTCATCCTCTATCTGTCAAGTGACAGTATTTACATTTTAAAAGTCTGGTTTAAGTGAAAGATTTAGCTTAAGTTGGCTTTTTTGTAGCTCCTCAAGTGACCAAAGAAACAAAAGGTTACGTTAATTTCTTAATGACGACCTCAGTCAAACGCACTCATCCCCAACAACTCCCCATCATTCTCCCCTTTACAGTTTCAGTTTACTTCTGTGTTAAGCCGCCTTGACACAATCTACATTGTAAAAGCGTTCGAGAAATAAAGATGAACTGAATTAAACTGAATTGAATTCTCCTTCTCTTTCCAGATGGGATGGCGGGCCAAAGCAAAGGTTCATTCATTCATTTTCTTGTCGGCTTTGTCCCTTGCGGGGTCGCCACAGCGGAATGAACCGCCAACTTATCCAGCACGATTTTACGCAGCGGATGCCCTTCCAGCCGCAACCCATCTCTGGGAACCAAACCAAAGGTTATCATGGGCCAACTTTGGCTCGTGGGCCCTACTTTGTGCATCTCTGAATTAAAGAGTATAAGTCAACTGTAAAGTGAAGTAAACATATTTCAGGGCAAAAACAAGTTTATTTAGCACACCACATTGTCAGATTAAAACAGCTCACTTAATTTAGCCATTTATATATTACTATATATATACCGGCAGATTATAGTGTACACTTACTACACCTACTATGTTTACTATGTTCTGAGAGCTGAGCTGCTTATTTGGATTTTCTCCGGCGTATGAAGGTGCGTGCACACACACAGACATGTTTGTTTTTGTGAAAAGTGGGTACATTACATAGGCTTCCATTCATTTTATACAGATCAAACCGTATATAATATTGCCCTCACCCCACCCTACCCCTAAACCCAACCATCACAGGAGACAGTGTACAGCAGGAGACAGTGTACAGCTTTACTCCCTGAACAAACTCATCCTGTGTGATTTAGAAGCTTTTGGAGAAGTGAGGACGTCACCAATGTCCTCATATTTCACCTGCTTTTTGTAATACCTGTGTCATACCTATGTCATTATACAGATTTGTGTCCTGATATGTCACAAAAACACGTACACACACACACACACACACACACACACTCAATATAACTTTATATAAAAACCAGAAACAAAGTTTTTTGCACTGCAACTGATGATCAACAGTAAAAATGAGAGATTGTCCCTCTTCCCAACAGGAAAAACCAGCAACAATGAAGAATGCATCAATAAATGTGATTATAATGGAAGTCAATGGAGCAAAAACAGCAGCAACATCACCAAAGGAAACGAGTGTATTGTTGAGTTTATGAACATTTTCAAAGGATTTTCTTAAAATATGTGTCAAAATAAGATTAGTCACCAAAAATCATTCCATTTGCTGAAACACAGGGAAAGCTGTGGCCAAATTAAGACTCCAAATCACCCCAGAGTGGATGAAAACAACCCAACAGCACACAAGGGTTAAGGCCTTCACTCTCGCTCTCTCTTTCTCTGAGCTGAAACAATACAGCTCGCCTGCCAAAAAACAAAGCCCACATTCTCAAGTGCAAAGCAATTTATACTTAATACAACCCAGATTGGCTAAAAAAGAGAACAGGGGGAAGAAAAAAAAAACAAGCAGGAACTTTAGTAATGCACGGATCCTCTTTTCCCCCTTTAGTTTGGATATTTTCGCTCGGGTTTTTCCACCACATTCACACAAATGACTTCAGCACATGTTTGGGAAATATGTTCTCTTAGATTTCCTTTCACACAATGTGCAAGAAGCATCAGCATCACGAACACCTTAAATTAAAGAGAAATTCAATGAAAAGCACAGGTTGCTCACCTCAGCATGCTGCGTTCTGGGTTGTTTGGCGTCGGTTTCAATGGCGTATACGTCTAGGAGGTACAAATCCGAGCCTTGCTCCCGGTCCAGTTCGGCAGCCGTTTGGATCACTCCTGAATGGCGTCCGATTGTGAAGAGCCGACCAGCGGCCTTTCCTCCACTTCGGACTGAGACAATAAAATACTCCACCTTGGTGCCGGCGCCACGTGGGCTCGAGGCATCCAGAGAGATGACGTTTGTTCCAGCCGGCTGGCCCTCCTTCAGAATGGTGATGTATTTGGGCTGGGAGAAAACGGGACCATCAGTACCCTGGAGAATAATGGTTAGCTCAGTCCGTGAGGTTTTACGGTCAGTGCCGTGATCTGTAGCAGACACCATCAAGCTGTAGATGAGTTTTGAGGGAATTAGCTGAGACGCGAGTCTAATATCACCACTGTACCGATCCATAATAAACGTGTCTGAATCTCCTCTCACAAGTTCGTACTCCACCTCCCCATTCGCACCCTCATCGGGATCAAACGCCAACACGGTGGTCAGAATTGACCCAATCACGATGTTAGATTCAGCAACTAGAGCGTTCTGCGAGATAAACATGGGGATGTTGTCATTTTGGTCCGTCACCCATATCGTGACGTTTTTAAGAGCAAATCTGCGAAATTCTGCCGGCACGGCTTGATCGGTTGCTTTGATTGTGAGCTCGAAGAGGTTTGAGAACTCTCTGTCGATGTCTTTGTTTGTGTATATAACTCCAGACGCCGAATCAATGCGGAAATGTCCACCCCTGGGGGTTTGCAATACAATAGAGTACTCCAACTGTCCATTTATATCCGCGTCAGTATCGTGAGCTGTTATGGACATAACAGAAGTGGAGATCGGGAGGTTTTCGGGGATTGATTTAAAAATGTCACCTGGTGTAAAAACAGGAGGGTTGTCGTTAAAATCCCTTACATGAATGATAACCGGGATTGAAGAGGATCTGGACGGTCTCCCGCTGTCCTTAGCTGTGACGTTGAGTTTGTAAAGAGACTGAGTTTCATAATCTAGTTTTTTGACGAGGAAAATGCTGCCGGTGTTGGGGCTGATGCTGAACGTGCCGTGGTTATTAGTGGCGGAGATGCTGTATGTGATATCAGCGTTGGATCCGGAGTCGGAATCGGTGGCGGTTACAGAGGCGACCAGCTCCCCGATCCTCATATTCTCCAGCACATCCACTGTGAGTGTGGATTTGGGAAATGATGGAGAGTTATCGTTATCATCAAGAACGCTGATGCTCAGCACACAGGTTGAAGACAGAGAGACGCTCCCAGAATCCTCTGCGATGATTTTGAGGGAGTAAAACGGCGTTGTCTCGTAGTCTAGTTTCCCCACTAGAGTAACTTGACCGGAATTGCTGTCGATGCTAAACTGCTTCTCCTCATTCCCCTCCGTGATGTCGTAGTGAACGAGGCCGTTTTTATTTTCGTCCACATCTGAGGCGGACACTCGGAGCAGCTGTGTCATGCTCTGGGCGGATTCTGCAATCGAGGCCTGGTAAATGTCTTTGGTGAACTTGGGCGGGTTGTCGTTGATGTCCTGTATGTACACCTGCACTTTGGCCTGGTCTTTGAGAGGTTTGGGAAGACCCTGATCTGAGGACACCACTGTAAAACTGAACACCGCAGCTCCTCTCTGCCTCATTAAAGACTCTCGGTCTAACTGTAGAGTGCTTGTTAATACGCCAGTGATTGTGTTCAGCTCAAAATTCGACTGCGGTGTTTCAAAGGAATATCGCACCTCACTGTTAGGCCCGAAGTCTTTATCCTCAGCGAACACCCGGCCAACTAGAGAGCCCCGCTCCTGCTCTTCCTCGAAGTGAAACACATAATTAGTGCTGTTAAAAAGTGGACGGTTGTCATTGATATCATCCAGGAGAATGCTCACATTAACACTAGCGCTCAGAGACTCGACCGCTCTATCTTTAGCCACCACTAATAAACTATAGCGATCTTGTACTTCTCTATCTAAATCTGCCTTTATATACAACTGGCCGTCAGGGAAAATCCCGAAAACATCATGTGTGTTCCCGCTAATGATATCATACACGATTTCCCCATTAACTCCGGAGTCTTTATCAGTAGCCTCGACTCTGAAAAAGCGACTATTGACGGGTTCAGATTCGAGGATGGTGACCTCATATGAGAGCTGGTCGAAGACTGGAGCGTTATCGTTAACGTCATACACACTTATAGTGAGAAATAGGCTTGACGTGCGCTGAGGGACGCCCAGGTCAGAAGCCACGACCTCCAGCTGATATGAACTAGTGGTGACTTCAAGAGGACCGGTGAGAGAGATTAACCCATGCTTCTCGTGGATGTGAAACAAGCCTTTAGGGTTTTGTTTGAGACTGTATACAATCATCCCATTGGTCGCTTCATCAGGATCTGAAGCTTTAGCTTGGAATATATGATGACCTGTCGCCCAGTTCTCAACAGCACTAACATGTTCGGCGCTATGCATGAAATTAGGAGCGTTATCATTCAAATCCTTGACTGTAATGTTAACTAAAGTTTCCCCTGTAACCTCGCCAGCTCTAGCGATCACCCTGAGCTGATAAAAAGCCTGTTCTTCTCTGTCTATCAACCCTAAAGCTGTAATCTGGCCTCCTTTAATGCCAAATAAACTGCGCTGATCCCCTGATGCGATTAAATAAGTGATATTTGTGTGCAGGTCCACTGTGGTGGCCGACACAGTGCCAATAATAGTGTCGACGGGCACGTTCTCAAACATAACAAAGCTGTAGTCTTTCTGACTGAACACCAGCGGGTTATCTTGTGTGTCTACCACGGTGACGGTGACTATAGCCGGTGTGTGTGAGCGCAAGCCGCCGCCATCTGTCGCAGTGACCTGCAGCTGATACGCGGTTTTCTCTTCTCGATCCAACGCCACTAAAGTCGTAATTTTACCAGAACTGGTGCTAATGTGAAACTTATACGAATCGCCAGCTGTGATAGTGTATTTTACAGTGCCGTTGCGGCCCAGGTCTGGATCTGAAGCGGTTACTGTCGTCACAGATGAGCCGGAGGGCTCGTTTTCTTTGATGTTAGCGAAATACTGCATGGGGTAAAACACTGGACTGTTATCGTTAACATCCTTAAGAGTGATATTAACCTTGCAGACGGAGTACAGAGGGGGGGTGCCTGAATCTGTGGCTTTAATGTAGAGCAGATATGAGCTTTCCTCTTCTCTGTCTAACTCTGTGGACGTACTCAATCGTCCTGATGTCGAATCTAGTCTGAACTTATTCTGAATGCTCACAGGAGTTTCTGAGTCAAATGAGAAACGGATCGTACCATTAGGACCGAGATCTGAATCAGTGGCGGAGAGCACAACCAGCTCAGAATTAGCAGGGGAATGCTCCGTTATGGAAACGTGATATGTGTTTTGTGTGAAAGTAGGTACCTGGTCGTTTACGTCTGTGATGTTGACTATCAGTTTAGTGTAGGATATTTTAGGCTGCAGGCCTTGGTCTTTGGCACTGATATTGAGCACTATTTCAGATGCTATTTCCCTATTGAGCTCTGCAGCGCTGGTAACCAAACCGCTGTTCTCGCTGATGGCGAACCAGCCCAAACTGTTTCCAGACACCAGCGAGTAGCGCAGGTTGGCGTTCTGCCCGGAGTCTCCATCTGTGGCTGAAACCCCTTTAATGTAGCTGCCTTTAGGAATGTCCTCGCTGATGTCTACTCTATACACGGCTTCCTGAAATATGGGCGGATGGTCGTTAATATCATTCACAAATATAACCAGACTAGCGAAAGACGAGCGAGCCAAGGGCCTGCCGTTATCTGACACCGAAACAGTGAGGTTGTAGGACGAAATTCTCTCTCTGTCTAGCACACTGGCCACTTTGATTAGACTCAAATTGGGGACGGGAGAACTGTGGACGTCAAAGTGTCTTTGTTCGTTTCCGCCAAGAATAGAAACTGAGATATTACCATTGGCGGTGGACGAGTCTGAATCTGAAACAGTCAACAGTGCCACAACAGTGCCGACCTGTGCGTTTTCATCCACTGAAGCAAATTTGGAAGTTGTGGGAAAGTATCGAAACTTAACAACAGGGTCATTATCGTTAACATCAAGCAATTTAATAGTAGCTTCAGTTCTGGTATAAAGTGAAGGGACGCCGTTATCTACAGCGTGGATGGTGAGAGAATACTCCTTTTTAGTCTCATAATCCAACCCCTCCTTTATAACAACAGTCCCAGCCTTGGGGTCAATCTGAAAAGGAGTCCCGTCGTCTAAAAGATAGGTTAAATCAGCGTTTGCACCTTCATCCAGATCGCTGGCTGCAATCTGCAGCACACTAGAGCCGATGGCAGCATCCTCAAACACACTAGTCTGATACTGCTCATGGTCAAACGCGGGAGGGTTGTCGTTTATATCCTGAATAGTGACGTTTACTTGAAGATAGCCAAACTTTTTGGGCTCTCCTTTATCTTCTACTTGAATAAGCAGCTGGTAGAAGGGAGTCGTTTCTCTGTCCAGCCCTCCAGTGGAGACTAGGTGTAAAAACGCGCCCTCTCCGCTTGGGTTGACGGTGATGTCCAGGCGAAATTTCCGCTGGTCGTTCCCGCTGATTATCCGGTATGTGGTGTGATCCACTCCGTTGCTACCGATGTCCGCGTCGGTGGCGGTGTCCAGAATGACCTGCCGCCCGCTGCTCGCGTCCTCTTTAAACGACACCACTATCGACGCGTCGGGAAACACAGGCGCGTTATCATTGATATCCAGCACCACGATGCGCACTTCTGTCGGGTAAGTGGGCTGGCTGGACAGCACCACCACGTTGATGATGTTCCCGGGCAGAACTTCCCTATCGATCACGGAGGACGTGTAGATGACGCCCGTTGTCGCGTTGATGGAAAAAAGTTTGTGCTGCTCGCTGAATCTGTACGTGAAGGCGGGTTTGGTCTCGATGGTGCCCACATAGGTGCCCACAGGCTGCTCCTCAAGAACCTCAAACTCCTGCCGAACTTGACTGGACACAGAACAGCGCGATAAAGTCCAGAAAACGAGCAAAACGAGGTGCGTGGATGTACCTGAAAGCGCCATGATCGCAGATGCAGTCAGGGTTTCCCCGAGCCTCATACATTCACCTCAGATTTGCAGCTTTGTATCCATTAAAAAGGAGATGAAGAGACTCAAAACTTGCGCTAAAAGTTGATTAATCCACAGGTGGATGCTTTAAAACTGCGCTGTGCTCTGTTTGAGGAAAGTTGAAGAGGTTTAGTCGCTGTAAAATCCCGTCAGAAGATCGTGCAGTAAAACTCCTCTCATGATGATGATGGTGGTGATGATGATGATGATGATGATGGAGTTTCCATTGTGAGCTAAACTGAAAAGTTCTGTTTTTTAAATCCTCCGATCTCACAATGTGAGCTTTTTAAATCTTATTTTATCACTTTTCCTGAAGGAAATAAGCGAGCTCTCGGTGTATCCCTGTGATTCTGCTACGGGATGTCCCGCGGAATAACGGTGATCAAACTTCTCTTTGCTGCCCTGACTGAGAACAAAAGCCCGAGTTGAGAGAACTCCCGCCCTGCTGTGCTGCTATTGGCCTCCTGCGTATGGCCACGCCTCTGTTTGGCTCCGCGTTCTATTGTAAAGTCATCGAGCAGAGCTCTGATTGGACGAGGGAGACGTCAATCATGGCTCAGACGGACTGTTATAAGCGAGTTGCGCTCCAGGTATTGAATGTACCGTTATGTGCCCATAATAACACCAACTGCTCATTTATATGACAGCCTTCGCTTTTAGCAGCTAAACTGTGCATATTTTACTACACTGAAAAATATTATTCAAAGATGATTCCTCTAGATTAAGTTTTGGGTTAATTTTGGATTTAAAGTAAGTATTTGGGCTAAATGTAAACAAACAAATTAAGTTGAGCATTACTAAACTTATTTTGTTTCAATTCAACACATAAAATTGTTTGCATCTTGCAGACATCATTTTTTTCAGTCTAGGAAGTATATTTGTAGATGTTGCATTTGTTTTATCTCTGTTTTAGTGTGCATTAATTGTTAAAAAAAAAAATCACAATTGTGATCCTGTTCAAATGGATTTAAAAGGTCTTATAAACCACATTTAAACATCAGTCTGTGCTCAGAATTGTTCTAAATTTGATTCATTTTCATAATTGTCGTTAAGTAATTAAATCAGATGCACCAGTTTATCACTAAAATGCAGATATGAGTGAAGGAAACTGTCTTGTTTGTATTAAGCGATATAAAAGTAAATGTATGGAGAGAAAGATAACTTATTAAATGCATGTTTAATGTTTTAAATAACATTTGAGAAGGTTTAATCTACAAGTATGCATGAAATAAATAGTTTTAGGGAGCCTCGTTTCTTAATAAAATCACAATTGTGATAGTTTTCCCTGTCTGTAGGATCTGAATGGTCTTATAAATCACATTAAAACACCAGTCTGTGCTCAGAATTGGTCTAAATTTGATTCATTTTCATAATTGTCGTTAATTAATAAAATCAGACGCACCAATTTATCACTAAAATGCAGATATGAGTCAAAGATATTGTATTGTTCTCATGAAATGTAATTTAAGCAATATAATGCTAAATGTATGGAGAGAAAGAGAACATATTAAATGCATGTTTAATGTACTAAATAACATTGGTGAAGATTTAACCTAAAAATATGCATGAATTAAAGTTCCCGAGCCATTAAATGTATAACACATATTTATGTAAATGTAATCAACATACTTATTCTGTCATATATACAGTGCTCAGCATGATTGAGCACAGCCCATGTTGAAAACGAATATTTGTATCTATTCCTCAGTGAATATTCAGTGTATTTTGGTGCATTTAAACAAAACAGATTTATTAAACAGATATATTTATTAAAATAATATTTTAGTCACCAAACATATTTAGAAATTTAAGATAATACAATTAAATTCAAGAAAAATATTGCAAACATTAGATTTTTCCTCTGTTTTAAATTTGTATTTAATATTTTCCTATAACATATAAATGTGGCTGTACTAGTGTTTGGAGTGTTATCATAAATCATTTTGTTAGATTAGCTTCAGATTTTGCTTCAGTACTGACTAATCCAGTGTTTCTCAACCACGTTCCGGTAGGACCACCAACACTGCATGTTTTGGATCTCTCCTTTGTCTATTGCACCCATTACAGGTCTTTCAGTCTCTGCTAATGAGCTGATGATATGATTCAGGTGTGTTTGCTTAAGGAAACATGGAAATGTGCAGAGCTGGTGGTCCTCCAGGAACATGGTTGAGAAACACTGGACTAATCGAATGTATATTCGCAAATATAATATTGTAGAGCTTCCTAATTAAACTATGAATTTAAAAGACAGATTTGTGAGGGGTGAACTTACATATGCTGAGCCCTGTATATAAGAAAAGCGATTACACCATATTTTAATGTGTTTAAAATGATTAAAATGTACTTTCTAAGCATATCAGCAAATGTTTCTTGTTCTAAATATGTCTAAGAAGATTTTTGATCTAAACTATTATTAATTTAAGTGACCTTGTTGGCAGATGACACATTATAATGAATAAAAATTAATCATAAATAAAGCATTATTGCTCTTCTATTGTGTATTATTGAATGGGGCTCATATTCTCAGTGTGTGGCGCCATCCAGCGGCCAGATGAAGAAGTTTACAAGTAAAACTCATTCATTCATTTTCTTTTCGGCTTATTAATCTGGGGTGGCCACAGCGGAATGAACCACCAACTGATCCAGCATATGTTTTATGAATGCCCTTCCAGCTGCAACCAAGTACTGGGAAACATCCAGACACACTTATTCACACACACATACACTATGGACTATTTAGCTTACCCAATCCCCCTATAGCGCATGTGCACCCGGAGGAACACCCGGAGGAAACCCACACCAACATGGGGAGAACATGCAAACTCCACACAGAAACACCAACGCACCCAGGCGAGGCTCGAACCACTGACCTTCTTGCTGTGAGGCAATCGTGCTACCCACTGCACCACCGTGACGCCCACAAGTAAAACTGCAGAGGTCAAAAATCCTCAGCTACTATATTTACTTCAATAAGAGGTTAAAGAAGTGTTTGCTCTGACATGGCCTGCATCTCCAGCAGAATCAGGGCTGACCTCTAGTGTGTGTGTGTGTGTGGAGCAGACAGGCCGCAGTAAAGCTGATTATCCTCCAGTCTCTTAACCTCCTTCACTAATCAGTCTCTGTTCAGTGGCGTATCGTTATTCTGTTTGTGCTGATCTTTTAATTGGGCTCGATGCCTTGATGTTGCTCTCCTCTTTAATTAAAAGCGTCTGCCGGGTCTGATGAGGCTAATTTTAGCCCATTAATGCAGCATTGATGCTCCACTGACCTACTTGAAGAACAAACAAGTACACAAGAGCGTCCGGAAGAGCCGGAGACGCCACCGATCCCAGAGCTAACCTGTGCTGATTCAAGCAAACTCATTTAACAGAGGAAATCAGGACGCTTTGAGGGAAACTAAACATGTGAAGGACAAACAAACATAACCTGACAGACATCTCTACTACTCTCTAACAAAAACACGCTGAAATACTCTGAGCTTGTGTCTTGTTTCTAGTCCAGGCATCTACAAACTCTGAAATCAAGACAACTATAGGCTTGTTTTCAGAAATAATGAGTCAAAATGAAGTGTTTTACCTAAAAAACGCACGCACGCACACACACACACACACAGAGAGAGAGAGTGAGAGAGAGAGTTTGTGCATATGAGTGTGTGTGTATCAGTCAGCATCAGCTTTGTGTGTGTGTATCAGTCTACATAAATTAAATATAGATTCAAAAATAGACCAAATCGGAAAATCAACAAGCCAGAATCAACACAAAAGCCAGATTACAATTAGCTAAATTACACTGGGGAAAAGACTAATGTTTGGAGACATGTCCTGTGCTCTGATGGAGCTAAGATTGAACTGTTTGGCCATAATGACCAGTGTTACATTTGGAGGGCAAAGGGGAAAGCTGACAAGCCTAGGAACACCATCCCAACTGTGAAGTATGGGGGCGGCAGCATCATGTTGTGGGGCTGTTTTGCTGCAGGAGGGACTGGTCCACTTCACAACATAGATGGCATCATGAAGAAAGAACATTATGTAGAAATACTGAAGCAACATCTCAAGACATCAGCCAGGAAATTAAAACTTGGCCACAAATGGGTCTTCCAAACAGACCATGACCCAAAGCATACTGCCAAATTAGTTAACATGTGCTTTAAGGACAACAGAGGGAATGTTTTGGAGTGGCCATCACAAAGCCCTGAACTCAATCCTATAGAAAATTTGTGGGCAGAGTTGAAAAAGCTTGTGCGAGCAAGACAGCCTACAAATCTGACTCAGTTACAGCAATTCTGTCAGGAGGAATGGGCCAAAATTCCTGCAAACTATTGTGAGAAGCTTGTGGAAGGAGACCCAAAACATCTGACCAAAGTTATACAGTTTAAAAGCAAAGCTAAAGAACACCAAGGAAATGTGTGTAAACTTTTGACTGTCTAGAAATTAATCAAAGATTCTCTCATTATTCTGGCATTTAGCAAATGTAAATGATTTAGGTAATCCTAACAGACCTAAAATAGTAAAGGTTTAGTCTGATTTACCATCAGACATTTTTAATAAATGGTTATGCTCCTTTTTTTAGTGTATGTAAACTTCTGATTTCAACTGTATATCTCTCATTCAGCCTCAGAACTGTTTACTCCACCTCACCCTACCCCTCTCTCATCCCCTATTTTGCACTACTGTTTATCGTAGTTATTTCTACTGTAACTTGTTGTTTAGTGTGATTTGTGTTGCAAGGATATATTTACATGTTTGCACCGAGTTGCACTGAGAGATGCACTTAATCTCATCACACATGTATATAATGTACATTGAATATGTGTACAGTGACAATAAAAGGATTCTATTCTATTCTATTCTATTCTATTTTATTTTATTTTATTTTATTTTATTTTATTTTATTTTATTTTATTCTATTTTATTTTATTCTATTTTATTTTATTCTATTTTATTTTATTTTATTCTATTCTATTTTATTCTATTCTATTCTATTTTATTTTATTGTATTCTATTTTATTTTATTTTATTGTATTCTATTTTATTTTATTTTATTTTATTCTATTTTATTCTATTCTATTCTATTCTATTTTATTTATTTTTTTTCTATTTTATTTTATTTAATTTTATTTAATTTAATTTTATTTTATTTTATTTTATTTTATTTTATTCTATTTTTTTCTATTTTATTTTATTTTATTTTATTCTATTCTATTCTATTCTATTCTATTTTATTTTATTTTATTCTATTTTATTTTATTTTATTTTATTTTATTCTATTCTATTTTTTTCTATTTTATTTTATTTTATTCTGTACTATTCTATTCTATTTTATTCTATTCTATTCTATTCTATTCTATTCTATTCTATTCTATTTTATTTTATTTTATTTTATTTTATTTTATTTTATTTTATTTTATTTTATTTTATTCTATTCTATTCTATTCTATTCTATTTTATTTTATTTTATTTTATTTTATTTATTTTATTTTATTTTATTTTATTTTATTCTATTCTATTCTATTCTATTCTATTCTATTCTATTCTATTCTATTCTATTCTATTCTATTCATTAATAAGCATTGCATGCAGCTGAGATTGCATCTGCACCGAGTCTGCATCCAGACCCCTCTCCAAAATAATTTGCTGCAAACTTTATGACTGCAGTTTTGGCGCCTCCTGCTGGCAGAAATCAGCAAACACACACTCTGCTCTGCTGCTCAGTTTATTAGGAAAACACGCGCACACACACTTGTTTTGAAGTGCGAGACACACTAAATCCCATTTCTTGCATTTACACACATTTAAAATGATACAAAATCCAGGAAATAATTAGGTTGCTACACAAACGTTGATTTCAGACTAACTTAAAAATGTTTACAAAATAAATATAATAAAATAAAATGTGATTCACGTTATTGTATATATATATATATATATATAGACAGCAACAAACTTAAAATATAAGCTAATGTTTAAAAATTATCATTAATAATAATTCAATCATTCATTTTCCTTCGGCTTAGTCCCTTTATTCATCAGGAGTTGCCACAGTGGAATGAACTGCCAACTATTCCAGCATATGTTTTACACAGCGGATGCCCTTTCAGCTGCAACCCAGTACTGGGAAACATCCATACACACTAATTCATACACACACTCATACACTACGGCCAATTTAGTTGATCAGTTCCCCTATAGCGCATGTGTTTGGACTGTGGGGGAAACCGGAGCACCCAGAGGAAACCCACACCAACACGGGGAGAACATGCAAACTCCACACAGAAACACCAACTGACACAGCAGAGACTTGAACCAGCAACCTTCTTACTGTGAGGCCACTGTGCGACACCACTGAGCCCTTTAATTGTTTTAAGCAAAAATAATCTAATATTTTTTAAAGATTTTTTTTTATTAATTTTATCATCTGTTTTGTCTCTCTCATCTAAATCTCCTCTGTACAGAAATCTGAAAGAATATTACATCATTGCTCCTATATTTTTATAAAAAGTACAAGTAATGAGAAAGTCTGTCAATTTCAATTTAATTAGGATTTAATGAAACGTGTTTTTCAGAATTTTAAAATATCTTTAATGATATCTTAATTAATTAAACAAATTACGTATATACAGTGATTTCTTTAAAAATGCCTTGCATATACAGCTGAAGTCTGAATTATTAGCCCTCCTGAATAATTAGCACATTTCTAATCATAATAGCTTTAATAACTCATCTCTAATAACTGATTTATTTTCTCTTTGTCATGATGACAGTAAATAATATTAGACTAGATATTCTTCAAGACACTTCCATACAGCTTAAAGTGACATTTAAAGGCTTCACTAGGGTAATTAGGGTAACTAGGCAGGTTAGGGGAATTAGGCAAGTTATTGTATAATGATGGTTTGTTCTGTAGACTATCGGAAAAAAAATGGCTTTTAAAAAATTAAAAACTGCTTTTATTCTAGCCGAAATAAAACAAATAAGACTTTCTCCAGAAGAAAAAACATTATCAGACATACTGTGAACATTTCCTGAATCTGTTCAACATCATTTGGGAAACATTTAAAAAAGAAAAAAAATCAAAGGGGGCGAATTATTCTGACTTCAACTGTACAGTGATGTAGAATTGTGTGTTTTGCAGTAAGTGGCATCATTTGAGTTGTTTTTTGGTTTTGTTTTGTTGTTAGTAATAACCTGAGCCAGACGGAATCTGCGGATGTTTTTTGCTATTTCTGCTGAGAATTTTGGTAAAAATCTGCAGATTTCTGCGAAATTATTTTGAGAGTCTCATTACTAAAACCTTAATATGTTAAATAAAAAATAATATCTTTTTAACTTGTATTTAATGTTTAAAATGCAAATCTAATTAGATTAACTGTGAATAGTTAACTTTAAGTAAATAAACAGAATTAATGATGGGCTAAAAGTCTGCGGAAATCTGCGGAAAATCTGCGGAAATCTGCGGAAATCTGCGCGCGCAGATTCTGTGTGGGCCTAGTTATAACCTGGCAACCCTTTAGTTGTGTGCTTAATGATTTTTTTTTCCATCATGTTTATTTTTGTGTCCACATCATGTCTGTCAATTGCAATGGAATTGTGACTATGTTAAATGTTTGATTTACATTTTTAAAATATTATATATGTAGTTCACTATCGCCAGAGTTGATCTGAATAGGCCACAGTCCACACAGTCCAATGAAAGACAGCGATTTACAACAACAACAAAAGAAAATTAAGAGAAGAGGCCGTGTATGATGCATGCAGTGATGTATAATGTGTGTTTTATGAATGGGAGTGAGGGGCATATTATGAGTTTGGGTTTTGTTGTGTTTTTTGTGAAACCCTGGCAACCCTTCCGATGTGTGGTTTATGATCATCGTGTTTATTTCTGTGCCCAGATCAAGTCTGTCAATCACAACTGAATCTTTTCTTCACATTTCTTAAATATTATATATAGTTCACTTCCACCAGAGTGGTTCTGAATTGGCCTGCACTTTAACTTGGACGGCACACAGTCCAATGAAAGAGAGAAAAAACACCATAAATATTTATAATTACTAATATACAGAGATTTACAACGACAACAAAAAGAAAAAGAAAGTGAAGAAACCGCGTATAATGCATAGAGCAGAGGTGTCTAAACTCGGTCCTGGAGGGCCGGTGTCCTGCATAGTTTAGCTCCAACTTCTCTCAACACACCTCCCTGAAGTTTCTAGTAGACCTAGACAGAGCTTGATTAGCTGGATCAGGTGTGTTTGATTGGGGTTGGAACTAAAATATGCAGGACATCGGCCCTCCAGGACCGAGTTTGGACACCCCTGGCATAGAGTAATGTAAAATGGGAATTATTGAGTTTGGGTTTTGTTGTTTGTTTATTTGAGAGAATCTGGCAACCCTTCAGTTGTGCGCTTTATGGTCTTTTATTTTTATTTATTTTAGATTTTTTAAATGTCTTTAATTTAAAGTTAATTTCACAAGTTTGTGGTTCACCAGAGTTATTTCTAAATGTTCACTTAGTTGTTCTGAATTTGCCTGCATTTTAACTCGGACAGCGCACAGTCAAACGAAAGAAAAAAGAGAGATTTATATTTATAATTACTAAAATACAGTGATTTACTACAACAACAACAAAGAAAGGAAATGAAACAGTGTATAAAGCATTCAGTGATGTATAATGTGTATTTTATGAGTGGGAGTGAGGGGCATATTGTGAGTCTAGCTCACATGTGTCAAAGCCAGTTCCTGGAGGGCCGGAGCTCTGCACAGTTTAGTTCCAACCTTAATTAAACACACCTGATCAAACTAATTGAGTGCTTTAGGCATGTTTGATACCTACAGATAGGTGTGTTGAAGCAGGGCTGGAACTAAACTCTGCAGGGCTCCGGTCCTCCAGGAATTGACTTTGCTCTAGCTGCTCTAGCTAGTCTGATTGGCCATTGGGGTAGTTTTGTTACGCAAACCTGGCAACCCGTCAGTTCTCCACTATTTCTGCCTTTTCTCTTCATTTCTGTGCCCACATTATACACCAGAGGGCGCACATTACCAACATATACTGCCATTCTGGAGCTCAGGTCTGTTAGATTCTCACACTGACCCCAAACATGACCTGATGACACACACACACTGATGTTAAGTGTGTTTGTAGTGCAGTGTGTGTGTGTGTGTTGATCTGAGATGGGGCTGGACATGATATCCCTCATGATCTGAGAGGAACGTGTTGTGAATGATGGAGACACAAAGACACTGAGGGGTTCCTGTGATTTATATCTTAAAGACTGATATCACACACACACACACACACACACACACACACACACACACACACACACACACACACACACACACACACACACACACACTGATAATGTGCTGAATGTGTGTGTGGAGGAGCCTGAAGCACTTCATTTACTCTGTGAACATTTCTGACATTACTGTAGTATCAGATCATCCTGAGAAAACTCTGATCTACAGCAGCTCAACACACACACACGCACGCACGCACGCACACAGGCACGCACGCACACACACACGCACGCACACACACAGGCATAGATTTAAACACATACACACACATGCTTGCACATACAAAAAAAGCAAGTGTGTGTGTGTGTGTGTGTGTGTGTGTGTGTGTGTGTGTAATTGTGTCAGCAAGAGTGTGTATTTGTGTGTGTGTATCAGCAAGTGTGTGTAATATTTTGTTCAGCATTTGTGTGAGTGCAATTTTTTTGTCAACAAGTATGCGCGCGTGTGTGTGCGTGTGCAAATGTTGTCAGCAAGTGTGTGTGTGTGTGTGTGTGTGTGTGTGTGTGTGAGCAAGAGTGTGTATTTGTGTGTGTGTGTGTGTATCAGCGAGAGAGATAGATAGAGAGAGAGAGAGAGAGAGAGAGAGAGTGTGTGTGTGTGTGTATGTGATTTTGTGTCAGCAAGAGTGTGTGCCCCTCGCTTTAGCAGTTGTGTGTTTGTGTGTGTGTGTAATTTTGTGTCAGCAAGAGTGTGTGGCCCTTGCTTTAGCAGTTGTGTGTGTGTGTGTGTGTGTGTGTGTGTGTGTGTGTGTGTGTGTGTGTGTAATTTTGTGTCAGCAAGAGTGTGTGGCCCTTGCTTTAGCAGTTGTTTGTGTGTGTGTGTGTGTGTGTGTGTGTGTGTGTGTGTGTGTGTGTGTGTGTGTGTGTGTGTGTGTGTGTGTGTGTGCGTGCATGCTTGTAATTTTGTCAGGAAGAGTGTGTGCCCCTCGCTTTTGCAGTTGTGTGTGTGTGTGTGTGTGTGTGTGTGTGTATCAGCGAGAGAGAGAGAGAGAGAGAGAGAGAGAGAGAGAGTGTGTGTGTGTGTGTATGTGATTTTGTGTCAGCAAGAGTGTGTGCCCCTCGCTTTAGCAGTTGTGTGTGTGTGTGTGTGTGTGTAATTTTGTGTCAGCAAGAGTGTGTGGCCCTTGCTTTAGCAGTTGTGTGTGTGTGTGTGTGTGTGTGTGTGTGCGTGCATGCGTGTAATTTTGTGTCAGGAAGAGTGTGTGCCCCTCGCTTTTGCAGTTGTGTGTGTGCTCATGTGTGTGTGTGTAATTTTGTGTCAGCAAGAGTGTGTGGCCCTTGCTTTAGCAGTTGTTTGTGTGTGTGTGTGTGTGTGTGTGTGTGTGCGTGCATGCTTGTAATTTTGTCAGGAAGAGTGTGTGCCCCTCGCTTTTGCAGTTGTGTGTGTGTGTGTGCAATTGTGTCAGCAAGTGTGCATGTGTTTGTGTGCATCAGCAAGAGTATGTGTCTGTGTGTGTGAGTGTGTGTCCCTCACTTCAGCAGTTGTGTGAGTCAGTGTTCAGCTGGTAGTGCGTGTGTGTGTGCACGTGCGTGAGAAGGTTAAGTGTGTGTCATTATTTTACAGTAAACGCTGCTCTGTTCTGCTGCTGGACAACATTAACACAATCACTAACGATGACACACACACACGCACGCACGCACAGGTGAGACTGAAACACCTGAAGATTAAAGAGAGAGAGAGGAGCAGGTGCTGAGAGACACACAGAGGATCAGTGTTTCACCTCTGATGCGTCACTCTTTACCGCGGTTGTTCAAACACACACACACACACACACACACACACACACACACACACACACACACACACACACACACACACACACACACACACACACACACTACACTGTGTCCATCCTGCACGTGTTTAGGTGTGTTTTATCTCTGATTGCCCACATCACCACGGTGTTTTTGAGCCACACTCTAGTAAAGTGCATCACACTGTATGCTAACACTCATATTCATAATGAACACTGTAGGATACTGTGGTATTAAACTGAGACTGTGTTAATAATCTGACACACACTCAGCTGATCTGGTCAAGCTTAAAGACACAGACGGGGCTTCTGCAGGTTCATCAAATCAAATTGAAGAGTGTAGTGTGTAACTGGTTCGAGTCCCGGCTGCGTCAGTGTGCGTTTCTGTGTGGAGTTTGCATGTTCTCCCCGTGTTGGTGTGGGTTTCCTCCAGGTGCTCCGGTTTCCCCCACAGTCCAAACACATGCGCTATAGGGGAATTGATCTACTAAATTGGCCGTAGTGTATGAGTGAGTGTGAATGAGTGTGTATGGGTGTTTTCCAGTGATGGGTTGCAGCTGGAAGAGCATCCGCTGTGTAAAACATATGCTGGAATAGTTGTCGGTTCATTCCGCTGTCGTCACCCCTGATTAATAAAGGGACTAAGCCGAAAAGAAAATGAAAGAATGAATTCAGCGCTGGATGAAGCACAGTGACAGTAAATAGTCTGCCTGCCTGACCCCGCATGACCTCTGACCCTGCTGTCATCATGGAGACGCGTCTGGCTGTCAGCTTAACGATTACTGTAATGAATGCAGACACACACACACACACACACACACACACACACACACACACACACACACACACACACACACACACACACACACACACTATTCCTCTCTGCCTGCGGATCAGTTTCTCTACTAGTTTGGTAAACTCCTTTCATATTATTAAACATCAATAACTATATAATTAAAAACAGGGCGACACAGTGGTGCAGTGGTTAGCGCTGTGGCCTCACAGCAAGAAAGTTGCTGGTTTGAGTCCAGCTGGGTCAGTGTGTGTTTCTGTGTGGAGTTTGCATGTTCTCCCCGTGTTGGCGTGGGTTTCCTCCGGGTGCTCCGGTTTCCCCCACAGTCCAAACACATGCGCTATAGGGGAACTGATCAACTAAACTGACCGTAGTGTATGAGTGTGTGTGCGAGCGCATTAGTGTGTATGGGTGTTTCCCAGTACTGGGTTGCAGCTAGAAGGGCATCCACTGTGTAAAACATATGCTGGAATAGTTGCTGGTTCATTCCGCTCTGGCGACCCCTGATTATTAAAGGGACTAAGCTGAAAAGAAAATGAATAAATAATTAAATACCCTTTAATATAATATTAATAATAATGCTAATAAAAAAGCAACAGAAGAGCAGCAGTATATTAATCTTAAATTCAAACTGAAATGACAGGTCAGTCTCGCCTGTTGTTCAATAACGTCTGAATCAACACTGGTGAAATAAAAGCTTCTGAATTTTGTAAAACCTCCCAGATGGCGGAGAAACCGAATGGCGCTTCTGGACATCACACATCACGCCATACATGAATAATTCAGTGTGTTCGATTGGGTCACACCTGTGTTATCACTCACACAGACACACACACACACCATCTAAATGGGGATATTACATGCACTCACTGGCCACTTTATTAGGTACACCTGTCCAACTGCTGGTTAACGCACATTTCTAATCAGCCAATCAGATGGCAGCAGCTCACTGCATTTAGGCATGCAGACATGGTCAAGACGATCTGCTGCAGGTCAAAGCGAGCATCAGAATGGGGAAGAAAGGGGATTTAAGTGACTTTGAACGTGGCATGGTTGTTGCTGCCAGACGGGCTGCTCTGAGTATTTCAGAAACTGCTGATCTACTGGGATTTTCACGCACAACCATCTCTAGGGTTTACAGAGAATGGTCCGACAAAGAGGAAATATCCAGTGAGCGGCAGTTCTGTGGGCGCAAATGCCTTGTTGATGCCAGAGGTCAGAGGAGAATGGCCAGACTGGTTCCAGCTGATAGAAAGGCAACAGTAACTCAAATAAGCACTCGTTACAACCGAGGTCTGCAGAAGAGCATCTCTGAACACACAACACGTCCAACCTTGAGGCGGATGGGCTACAGCAGCAGAAGACCACACCGGGTGCCGCTCCTGTCAGCTAAGAACAGGAAACTGAGGCTACAATTCACACAGGCTCACCAAAACTGGACAAGAGAAGATTGGAGAAACGTTGCCTGGTCTGATGAGTCTCCATTTCTGCTGCCACATTCGGATGGTCGGGTCAGAATTTGGCCTCAACAACATGAAAGCATGGATCCATCCTGCCTTGTATCAGCGGTTCAGGCTGGTGGTGGTGGTGTAATGGTGTGGGGGAGATTTTCTTGGCACACTTTGGGTCCATTAGTACCAATTGAGCATGGTGTCAACGCCACAGTCTACCTGAGTATTGTTGCTGACCATGTCCATCCCTTTATGACCACAGTGTCTCCATCTTCTGATGGCTACTTCCAGCAGGATAACGCACCATGTCATAAAGCGCCAATCATCTCAGACTGGTTTCTTGAACATGACAATGAGTTCACTGTACTCAAATGGCCTCCACAGTCACCAGAGCTCAATCCAATAGAGCACCTTTGGGATGTGGTGGAACGGGAGATTGGCATCATGGATGTGCAGCCGACAAATCTGCAGCAGCTGTGTGATGCTATCATGACAATATGGAGCAAAATCTCCAAATCTCTAAGGCAGTTCTGAAGGCAAAATGGGGTCCAATCCAGTACTAGTGAGGTGTACCTAATAAAGTGGCCGGTGAGTGTAGACTTCTATTGTTTGTTTTATAACCAGCACCTACACTAGGGATGGGCGATATGGCCTAAAATCCATATTGCGATATACATTGCAGCCTCTTGCAATAACGATATATATTGCGATATATAAATGATAATAGAACCATTTCAGAACAGGTTACAGAGACCCTTAGGAAAGCCAAACTGCTATTTTTTTTTAAGAAATAAAGAAACGTTGCATGTCGTTTTGAGAACATTTATTGTGCAAAAGCAAAACTGTAATTAAACAACACAATGTTGCAGATAAATAAACTAAATGTAGTGCCTTTTAGAAAGAAAGACTTTTCTTTTAAGTCTTTGGTTCCTAAATGCCAAGTTGCAGAGAACAAAAAAACTGGTGTTTAGTTAAGGAACTTACACTGTACTGAAAATACTTCCAGTATTAGTCAAATAAAATTGTGTATTGCAGATACTTTAAATAAAAACATATTTCTAACCTGCAGCCTAAGGTAACACATTTAGTTTTAAACATTTTGTTCTCCTAATGAAATTAAAACTGGTGTCTTGATCTGCTCTTTCTCTCTCTCTGTCTGCTGTAGTGTTGGTGCTGCTGAGAGATTGAGACGCACCAGACAAAGTTTGCGAATAAAGTAATGCAAAAATGAATACAATTAATATCGAAAGCGAAAGCAGATTCTCGGACATGTCCGGGGAAAAGAGAATGTATTGTCACCCCAAATAATAAGCTGGATCAGTCTATTTAGTCTTCGCGCTCTTCTCAAAGCTGCTCCCAAATCAGAACAACAGTTCTGTATCCAGCGCGATACAGCGCGTCTCTGTGGGTCTGCATGCAGAGCATGTGAGTCTGTGGCAGAGAGTTTCTCGCGAACAATGAACCGGGCCGCCCCAATAATATATCGGCCGCCCAGGTAAAATCTGTGTGGGAGGCGCTGATGTTCACTAGACAAGCCACAATATGCCATGCGTTGCTTAGTGCTGTTGTTGCTGTTGCTCTTAATTTCGCGGGTAGATTGCGTCATCAAACATGTATTATCGCGATAGTGCAATAGAATTAGAATCTCTATCGTAGGCCAATTTTGTATCGTTTATATCGCATATCGTTTATATCGCCCATTACTAACCTACACCTGACCCTCAGAGAAAACTTTCTGCATTTTTATAATAAATTTTAAAAATACCTTTGTTTATTACATTTTTACACCAGTTTATCACTTGAAGCTCATCCCCAAAGTTTCCATCAAACTGAACATGTGAAAACAAATTATACTGTAGTAAAGATAAAATAAGAGCAATAAAATATTAATACTAAAATAGTGTTTAAAATAAACAGCATACTCAACATAATCAACATTTTATGATTCATTTACAACAACAAATAATAATAATAATAATAATAATAATAATAATAATACTCATTTTCCTTCATTGATTCCCTTGCTTTATCGGAACGAATTGCCTAATAATAATAATAAAAGAAAGCAGAAGCCAATCAGAATGCCCTGGGCTTAAGGGGAGGAGGAGCTTGTAGAAAGCAGAATTACAGGAGATTCAGCTTTTACAATACAGTCACATGACCTCTAACTGTGTGTGTGTGTTAGCTACAGGAAGTCCCAGTAAAATCTAAGTCACACACACTGTGATTCCCAGACAGCATCAACGTGTCCTCAGCTCAACCCAACACATGCTCACACACACACACACACACACACACACACACACACACACACACACACACACACACACACACACACACACACACACACACACACACACACACACACACACACACACACACACACACACACACACACACACACACACACACACACACACACACACACAGCTGTTCAGATGTTCCCAGTGCTCAACACACACTGATTGTGAATATCTGGCAGTGTTAATGATGACTGTGTTTGTGTCTCCATGAAGACGAGAGCTTCTCCTTCTGCTGATGCACTCAAACGTTGTTCAGCGATTATTAACATCATGGCTGAAAACCACAACCATTGAATGTGAAGTCATTTTTCCTGAATCACACATTCAGCTTCAGCTTCATATTCTGTGTGTTTACTCTCGAGTTAATGAAACATTAGCATGAATCATCTACTTTCTGTGTTATTAGTCATTTCAGTGGTACACCACATTTAGTCTGTCTCTGTGTTCTGCTCAACTCTGTTACATCGGTTATAAAACAGCAGAACAATCTGTAAAGCGCTGATAGAAAAAGCATGGACTTGCTGCAAGTGATGTCACTTCCTGTGTGCTACTGTCAACTCTGGTACGTCAACTGTTACCTTCAACATTGCTACCGTCAACACTGCTAACGTCTGGTCTGCTAATGTCTATTCCACTAACGTCAACTCCACTATCATCAACTCTTCTACCGTCAACCCGGTTAACGTCAACTCTGCTATCGTCAACTCTGCTACTGTCAACTCTGCTACTGTCAACTCTGCTATCGTCAACTCTGCTACCGTCAACACTGCTACAGTCAACTGTTACCTTTAACTCTGCTACCGTCAACACTGCTAACGTCTGGTCTGCTAATGTCTATTCCACTAACGTCAACTGCACTATCATCAACTCTTCTACAGTCAACCCGGTTAACGTCAACTCTGCTATAGTCAACTGTTACCTTCAACTCTGCTAACGTGAACTCTGCTAACGTCAACCCTGCTGCCATCAGCTGTTATTGTCAATGCTGTTACTATGAACACTCTCCTAACGTCAACCCTGCTACGATCAACTTCACTATCGTCAACTCCGCTATTGTCAACTGTTATTTTTAACGCGGTTACCATCAGCTCTTCTATTATCAACCCTGTTATTGTCAACTCTGCTATCGTCAACTCTGCTAACGTCAACTGTTAGCTTCAATGCTGTAACCATCAACTCTGCTACCGTCAACTCTGTTATCGTCAACTGTTCCCTTTAACGATGCTAACGTAGACTCCGCCAACGTCGACTATGTCATCGTCTACTCCGCTAACATCGACTCCGCTATCGTCAACTCCTCTACCGTCAACTCTGGTATTTTTAATTCTACTATCGTCAACTGTTATTATCAACGCTGTTACCATCAACGCTGCCAACGTCAACTCCGCTAACATCAAACCTGCTAACATCAACTGTTATTTTAAACACTGTTACCATCAAAGCTGCCAACTTTAACTCTGCAAACATCAACCCTGCTACTATCAACTCTGCTATCGTCAACTGTTATTTTCAACGCTGTGACCATCAACTCTGCTAGCATCAACTCTGCTAGCATCAACTCTGCTAACGTCAACCCTGCTACAATCAACTCCACTATCGTTAGCTCTGCTAACGTCATCTCCGCTAACGTCAACTCTTTCATCGTCAACTCTTCTATCATCAACTCTGTTATCGTCAACTCTGCTAACGTTAACTTTGTTAACGTCATCTCCGCTGACGTCAACTCTTTCATCGTCAACTCTTCTATCGTCAACCCGGTTATCGTCAGCTCTGTTAACGTTAACTTTGCTGACGTCAACTCTTTCATGGTCAACTCTGTTATTGTCAACTGTTATTTTTAACGCTGTTACCATCAGCTCTTCTATCATCAACTTTTCTATCATCAACCCTGTTATCGTCAACTCTGCTAACATCAACTGTTCGCTTCAATACGGTTACCATCAACTCTGCTACCGTCAGTTCTGGTACCGTCAACTCTATTATTTTCAACTCTGTTATCGTCAACTGTTCCCTTCAACGCTGCTGACGTCGACTCTGCCATCGTCTACTCCGCTAACGTCGACTCCGCTATCGTCAACTCCTCTAACGTCATCTCTGCTATCGTCAACTGTTTTTTTTTTATGCCGTTACAGTCAACTCTTCTATCGTCAACTCTGGTATTTTTAATTCTGCTATCGTCAACTGTTATTTTCAACGCTGTTACCATCAACGCTGCCAACAACAATTCCGTTAACATCAACCCTGCTAACATTAACTGTTACTTTCAACCCTGCTACCATCAACTCTGCTGTCGTCAACTGTTATTTTCAACGCTGTTACCGTCAACTCTGCTAGCATCATCTCAGCCTATGGCAATTGTTATTTTCAACGCCGTTACCATTAACTCTTCTATCGTCAACTTTTCTATCATCAACCCTGTTATCGTCAACTCTGCTAACATTAACTTTGCTAACGTCAACTCTTTCATCGTCAACTCTTCTATCGTCAACCAGGTTATCGTCAGCTCTGTTAACGTTAACTTTGCTGACGTCAACTCTTTCATGGTCAACCCGGTTATCGTCAGCTCTGCTAACGTTAACTCTGTTGCGATTTTAAAAAATCTAAAAATAAGAAAAACAACAATTATTACCAGAATCAAATGTTCTCCATCACATTTAAGCATTTTGCATTATTTTACATTAACAATGGAAATAATAATAGACAGAACCGTATGCATTAAATCTGAATGGATCCCTGAATCTGCTCAGCATCACGTAGCCTATAAATGTGTCCAGTCAGCGTAACGGGGGAAATTCAGACACTACAAGGGTAAAAGTTTGAGGTTTGATCTGCCACGTGCAGCTCAGGACGCGGGAGTGTAATTACGGCCCTCGCCACAAGACAAATGATGGAAAAACTGAGGAAAACTGGAGAAATACCAGCATCTACTTAAAGAGACAGGCCTCATTTATTCAGGACAGACACTCCTGCAGGTGGAAAACCAGAAGAGAATCAATCAGAAGTCTCTTATCTTCTTAAAAATTAAACGAATAACAAGAATAATTTAGGCAAATAACGATAATTCAGCTCTCAGTTCAAATAAACTGCTCAAGCCAGCCACAACAAACCCACAAATGAAAATGTAATCGCTGTCTGATCTCCCTCAGATGTTTCCAAACCTTTGTTTTTTTCTCTTCTGTTGGACACAGAAGAGAATATTATAAGGAAAGCTGAAAACCTGTAACCATTGACTTCCATAGTACACTAAAAATATCTGTAAATTGGCAGTGTTTCATATTTTGTGATTTGTGGTTTTTTGTTTTCCATTTATTTCTGCTTTTGAATTGCATTATAGGATCCTGATCTTTCTTCCAACAACTTTTAATCTTGAAGAGTTTTAAAAAGTGCTATATTGTCTGGGTTGGTGTTGAACGCTCACCGGCCACTTTATTAGGTACACCTGTCCAGCTGCTTGTTAACACAAATTTCTAATCAGCCAATCACATGGCAGCAGCTCAATGCATTTATGCATGTAGACATGGTCAAGACGATCTGCTGCAGGTCAAAGCGAGCATCAGAATGGGGAAGAAAGGGGATTTAAGTGACTTTGAACGTGGCATGGTTGTTGGTGCCAGACGGGCTGGTCTGAGTATTTCAGAAACTGCTGATCTACTGGGATTTTCACGCACAACCATCTCTAGGGTTTACAGAGAATGGTCCGACAAAGAGGAAATATCCAGTGAGCGGCAGTTCTGTGGGCGCAAATGCCTTGTCGATGCCAGAGGTCAGAGGAGAATGGCCAGACTGGTTCCAGCTGATAGAAAGGCAACAGTAACTCAAATAAGCACTCGTTACAACCGAGGTCTGCAGAAGAGCATCTCTGAACACACAACACGTCCAACCTTAAGGCGGATGGGCTACAGCAGCAGAAGACCACACCGGGTGACCTTGTCCATCCCTTTATGACCACAGTGTCCCCATCGAACGCGCCATGTCATAAAGCTTCAATCATCTCAGACTGGTTTCTTGAACATGACAATGAGTTCACTGTACTCAAATGGCCTCCACAGTCACCAGAGCTCAATCCAATAGAGCACCTTTGGGATGTGGTGGAACGGAAGATTGGCATCATGGATGTGCAGCCAACAAATCTGCAGCTGCGTGACGCTATCATGACAATATGGAGCAAAATCTCTGAGGAATATTTCCAGTAGCTTGTTGAAACTACGCCACCAAGGATTAAGGCAGATATGAAGGCAAAAGGGGATCTGACCCGGTACTAGTAAGGTGTACCTAATAAAGTGGCCAGTGAGTGTATATTTCTCTAGATATTATTTCTTATACATTATATTTTTATTTCAAACTACTAAAATGCCAATAAAAGTCACTTTGTTAAACTGTAGAGTCGTAATTTCAACAAGATCAACATCCAATAATGCAATTCACAACCCCACATAAACAGAAAAATCACAAAATATGAAAACTGTTCATTAACAGATACTTAAAAAACATTTTTATATATAAATTGCATTTAAAACACTGTAAGAAGCATTAAACTGTGATAAAATATATATTTTTGGGTGAACTATTCCTTTAGTTCTTCATTTTTAACAGATCTGTACTAAATAATACGCTATAATCCAGTGTATAAGAAATACTATACGCAACATTAAAACAAAAACATTGACTTGAACTTATTAAAATATCTCTGGTTCAGTGTAAATCTCGTCTCAGCGAGTACAACATGGACTAGTATCGAACATCACTGGTTTTCTGGTGGTTTTGGCTGAGCTGAACGGCATGATTTGAGAGCTGCACGGCCTACACACAGCGCTATTTAAAGACGAGCACGGTTTCAGAAAGCCACAGTTCCCTTCTTTCGCATTATATGAACAAAGAGCTCAGACTTTACACAGTGTTTCACACCAATCTAATATTATACGTAGCAGTATTCTGATAGAATATCTTTAGTATGGTTTAGTCAAACCTAGAAACAGCAATAATCACAATCTTCTTAATCAAAACAGCACAAATGAAGAAGAAACTCTTAATGAATTGCTTTGGCAGAAAAGCAGATATGTTTATTAAGCACATTAATATGTCAGGAAAAAACCTCCGCTCAAAATAATACAGGAAATTTAATGTACACGGTCAGTTATTTACAATTAAACTTCTCTTCAAATGAACTCCAGGCTCAGAACCAGAACAGCTGAACAAAAGAGAAGAGACAAACACACACACACACACACACCAGTAAAACAGATGGCTTGAGACGTTCTGAATACTGTCCAGGGTTCATCTTCATCTTAAAAGGCTGGTTATCTGTCTGTCCTCGTCCCAGGCGGAGTAAAGTGCCTTTCTGTGACTCTGCAGAGGACGACAAGTTTTCTGATGTATTTATACCCAATATGGCCTTCCTGAGCGTCTCCTCTTCATGGCTAACAGATGTCTGAAACACACTCCACTCCCGCCGCAGACATCAGATCCGGCTTCACAAGACTCCGGCCTTTTTTGTGTCTTTAACTTTGGCTTGAGGCGTATACATTACGAAAAAATACAAATATTACTGCGGTTTGCTGTAGGGTTGCCAGAAGTATCGAATTTGGTACTGAAATTGCCCATTTTGCGCTAACTATTTAAACACAGCTGATTGGCCATTGTGTTCAGGTGCTCAACAGAAGTGACTGTGATTGGTTGTGAAGGTCAACAGTTCACTGCTATTCACCGAGTGCAAACACAGATACACACTGGAGCATTTTAACCCTTGTGTGCTGTTCAGATTGACTTCTCTTTGGTGATGTTAGTGATGTTTTTGCTCCATTGACTTTCCATATAATCACATGTATTGATTGCAAAGCCATGACAGCATATAGTCATGCATTCTTGAGTGTTGCTGGTTTCCCTATTGGGATTAAGAGGGACAGTGTGTTATTTTTACTGTTGATCATCAGGTGTCAGCATTAACCCTTTAGATAGGCCTGTGCTGAAGAGTTTCTGGCTTTTATATGGGGTTCAGTGGAGTAAAACAGCAGATTACACTCAAAAATAAGAGTACAAAACCTGTCACTGTGGTGGTACCTTTTAAAAAGGAGACATTAGTACCTTTAGGGTTCACTTTTGCACCTTTAAGGTACTATGAGTTACACATTTATACCTTTTAGCAGAGTATATACAGAACTTCTCAAAGCTGAATTGAATACCTTTTTAATACCTTCAAAAATTAATACCAGCATAACTTAGAGCTGCAAGCGGCATAAATGAAATATCTTTCCAAATGGAATAACATATTGCAGATAACATATACATTTAGGTAAAGCAGAGGGATTAATCAAGATGTCACAATGGGTCTTTGTCCATAGATTTTAATCAATGTCATACATGTTATCAATGTCACTAAGAACAGTTCGGTATGGTTACGGTTGTTTCTCCACTGAGCCTGGAATGACGCGGCACGATCACAAACTATTCTCGGTCTGGTTAGACAACCGTGCTGAACTGTGCCGATAAGATTCTGTGTTGACATCGCGGCTCTGTTGCCAAGCTACCACCAGTGGTGCCAGATATAGCTGACTTTTTCCAGCCCAAAAGCGGTCCAAAACCCACCCAAACACACAAAAAAACGCCCAAAATATTAGATTCATATTTTATTTATTTGTAATTGATTTAAATCAAAATTAACCTAGCTACTTTAACTGTCATAATTGTTAAGCATCCAGCACTCAACACCAGCAGTCACAGAACCACGACATAACCAGGTCACATGAAACACTGCCCCACCCCCCCCCCCCCCCTCTCACCCACACACTGCACTACCTATTAGAGTGTTTTACTTTCGAAATGGCGTGTAAAATCATCCCATTTGGCGTTTTAAATTCTTTTGAACAGATTTAGCTGCTGCTTGTCAATGAGACAACGCTTCTATGTTTGTTCTTGCTGTCAATTGTGGGAAAAAATGATCAATAAACGTGTCATAACAAACCGCTGTGAGTTTAACTGCGGCCGCTGCGTGATGCGCGTGCGCGGTGATATTAATCGTCTTCTTGCAGACGTGGTAATAAGCCTCGCGGCTGTTGCCAACTACAGGCCTAAGCCGGTCTGTAAATCTTGAGTCCCCCAGCCAGCGGTCTGAAAACTTGCATTTTTCCCAGGTTTTAATTTAATTAATGAACCAAAGCGAGCTCGCCTATATGGTTGGAAGCAGGGTACCCAATTTGTTTCAGCGTGCGCACAAACGAACGCCACCACACATGATATCACTCAGGTCCTACTCTCAACATATAAATAAATCCACACAAATTGTAGAATAAAGGCCTGCACTTAACACTTATTGAACAATTATCTAAAAAATTGGGCTCAAACATGTAATACCTCGTCAGATGACGTTTATTACTTCTTAATACTTTTTAATGCCCTTAATTTTGTTTACTACCTTTTACAACCCCGCGGAGACCCTGTTTAGGTGTTATGTACATTTAAAAACCTGTTATATACCCTTTAAAAAGGTACCGCCCCAGTGACAGATTTTGCACCTTTAATTCTGAGAGTGTATAGTGTGTGTGCAGAAATGCACTTACTGTGTTTACTATGTTCTGAGAGCTCAGGGCCTTATTTTGATTCTCTCAGCTGTATTGAGATAAGTGTGCAAGGTCTCTCTCTCTCTCTCTCTCTCTCTCTCTCTCTCTCTCTCACATTTAATTAATTTATTTGGAATGACTAATACTAATTAAAGCAACACAGCATCCAAATAATAATAAAGAGCCTGTTATGTTCCACAGTACAAGCAGTGAATACAGTCACACACACACACACACACACATACGCACGCACGCATGGCACACACACACAGACTCGCTCACTCACTCTATACTCCATATAGAAGGCAGAAACTAAGTTTTTTTGCACAGCACCTGATGATCAACAGTAAAAATGACCCATTTTACCTTAATCCCAACAGGAAAAACTAGCAAACTATGCAATCAAGAATGCATGATTATATGCTGCCATGGCTTTACTATCAAAAAATGTGATTATAATTAAAGTCAATGGGGCAAAAACAGCCACCAGCATAACCAAAGTGTAGTAAATTTACCCAGAGTGTAATGTTGAATTTCTGAAAGCTTTTTAAAGCATTTTCCCCAAATATGTGTTAAGATTGGTCACAAAAAAAAATCACTCCATTTGCTGAACGCTGTGGTTAAATTAAGTCTCAAAATCAGCCCAGAGTGGATGAAAACGACCCAATAGCACAGAAGGATTAAACTTGTGTTGATAAGAACTGATGAACTTCAGTCATTTCTGTTGATCACATGAACACACTGGCCAATCAGAGTTCATTTAAGAACTCGACACTTTTGACAACCCTAGTTTGCTGCTTGGCATGAGTTAAAAAGCACAATGACCTTTTGCTGACCTTCTCTTCAGAAATCCCTGACATCGCCGCCGCTTTTCTCCAAATCACCAAATACACGCGGCTTGTTGCATTTTCTTCAAATCGCTGAGAACTCTGCATTTAGCACCAAACTCTGTAGTTAACCATACACGTCAGTTGTTTAAATATGCAATCATGTAAATAAAGCAAACACAAACAAATCAAAAGAGGTCCCACAGGGACTAAATGAAGTACGGTAAAGCCAGAGTTACTCTTCTTTAAGGGCGTCAAGAATGCTACAAACATAATATAGAGTTAAAATGCCAGAATAAGACGTTTGTGAAATAAAAATAATAAGAGAAATTATGGTAGGTAACGGCAAAATATAGCACCATGATGTTAACAATACAGCACACATGAAAGAGGCTTTTACTCCAAAATAAATATGTGCGAAGAGTAAACTAAGACTGGTTCTTTATTTTAATGAGGACTAATTGAAATTAAAATGAACAATATATTGAATACGATTGAGAATTTGTGATATTTGTCAGAGGAAACAACGTACTCCATTGGCACATTGCTGTCGGTTGCACTTATAGAGGTCAAAACAAAAATAATAATAATAATAATAATGATCTTTTTTTCTTTTCTTTTCTTTTTTTTAAGTAAACTCTGATAAGCATAAAAAACTAAACTAAATACAAATTAAGATTTGTTTTTTCAAAAAGAAAAAGAAAGTGCATCCACTGCCAATTAAATAGATTTATACATTAAATTAAAAGCGTCTGTGTGCATCATGGTCACCACAAGAAGGCTTGAGCATCGACAGGCACAAATCTGCATTTGCTGGGCGATAATCTTCAGTCCTCTCTTGTCCTTTTCTCCTCCAGATCTTCCACAGTGAAGTGTTTAAATTGGTTTCAGTTCTTTTGCGGATGAAAGCGTCGACTTTGGCACAGTCTGTTTCTGAATGATGAATGAAGACATCTGAAACGACATCAAAACTGCTCGTGTCAGCATTTGAGAAGTTATTGGCATTCCTATAATGTGGTTCTCAAACTCTTCAGGCCAAATACCACCTTCAAAAAATCTGAAAACTCCAGATCGTCAGCCTTTCTGAAAACAAGGGTATTTTTAGTAGCACAGGCTACATTTGGAGATCTTACATCAATATTACTGTCCTTCAGATTTAAAGAATAATTCACACAAATACCAGAGCATTAGCATTGAGAAGGTTGTGTTAAAGTACCCTAGTTTAAGAATTACAGACTGCTCTCAATGTTGACAGACAGGGTTTTATATTAAAAGAGAATAGCTTTACATTATAAATTAGGGATGTGCTGATATGGCATTTTTGACCTATACTGATAGCCGATAACTCTTTAGATTTGGAGGCATATAGCTTATATATCTGCTAGGGATGCTCTGATTAATCGGCCGGAGATCGGTATTGTCCAATAACCCCATTTAATGACTCGATTGGTACTTGCCAATCTACCTATCTTATGAACTGATCACAAGTGTTTGTTTAGGAGTTCACAGTGAAGATGCATGTGCGCACCTGGGTTATACAGATAGCAGCACTACAGCATGTGAGGAGGTAAATGATGGGTGGGTGCGTAAGCGATCGATTTGCACCCAACACAGCAACTAAAATATATACAGATGTGGTGCCACCTCTGTTTATATACTTTATTAGCGTGACTCGGGAAGTGATGGTCTCTTTGTTGCAACTACTGTGTATCCAGTGTTTTGAGCTGCTGTGATGAGAGCGGAGCAATCAGCCTTATCTTGTGTCTGACCGTATGACTTCTCACGGAACTCTGCGAGTCTCCACCATTTTATCTATTATTTTCTGTAAAGCTGCTTCTGTCCACACTAAATGGTTATAAGAGACATGTTTAAGATTATATGCAGTAACAATAATGCATAGGATTATATGCAGCATCCTTTATTACTTTTGGTAAGGGAAAGATCTCCACTTAAGCATCATACTTAGATGGAAAATGTGCTTGGCAAAGTTACATAAAGCTTGAGGCATCAGAATCAGTACTCTGCATCTGCCAATCACCATGACAAGAAATCGGTACTCGGTATCGGCTGCAAAAATCCTGATCGGAGCATTCCTAATATCTAATAAATATATATTAATTTGACTAAATTTTCTGCATGGTTGCAAAAACAAAAGGCAAACAACTACAGTGAACAACTGATTTTATTTTATAACCTTAACTTCATAAAAGTTTAAACGGATCTCAGAACTTTGTTAATCAACTATTATCTTCTATGGGTTATGGTAATAATGAAATACATGATTTATGTAAAAATAATACATAAAGTATTAGCCTAAGACACAGTTGTTAAACTCAGTTCCTGGAGGGCCGCAGCTCTGCACAGTTTAGTTCCAACCCCAATTAAACACACCTGATCAAACTAATTGAGTCCTTCGGGCTTGTTTGAAACCTGCAGGTAAGTGTGTTGAAGCAGGGTTGGAAATTAACTGTGCAGAGTTGCGGCCCTCCAGGAACTGGCTTTGACACCTATGGCTTAAAAGACATCAGCCTAATTTTGTTATTGCTAATGATAACAATAAAAATAGCATTTACTGACTGATATTGGTACCTGAACAATAAATTGTGCATACCTAATCTACATTAAATATTCATAAATGTCACTACCGTAAACACTACAAATTTGACAACTTTATGTAATAATAAATCTACATGCTAATCTAATAATACTGTGAATGAACACTGTAAAAATTGTTGGGTTGTTGTAACCCAATGTTGGGTCAAAATCATTATGTTAAAAAGTGTCAATTAAATTTAATTGAAAAAAAAAATTAGCCTAACGTTGGGTTAAAACATCATACTAATATTTACTAAGTTACAAATAAGCATTCAACCCCAAAAACCTCCTATCTGCCAATTGACATGTAAACTTGAATTACAATATTTCCTTAAATGCCATGTACTCACCAGCTATAGTGGCGTCTCTTTTTTGCAATTCAACCCAGAGTCCGATCCTTCAATCTGGAGCTGTAAGGCTTGTTTCAGGCTTAATTCGGTTCCCCCTATAGGGTAACTGTCCAGTAGGTCCTGTCCACTGCTGGCAACAGTCCTGGGAACAGACACTCTCCCAAGAAACACCTGGTTTCCCTGTAGGAAGTAGTTGGGGTTGGTCATAATGCCGTTTCTTTTCTTTTCTGCACAGCTTTGGGACTGAATGTAAAACTGCTCCTGCGATTGGACTGAATCCAGAGCATTGGAACTGCCCACCACAATCTTACACTGAGGATCTTTCACCGCAATGTTGGACACTGGTTTATTGAGTCTTTTATCAAACTGAGTCAGCTCGTACTCCAGAACTTGACCTTGGGAATAAGAACCATTCTTGTTCTTCTTCTTTTCACCAGATGTTCCCTTGTTCGAGCAGTTTTGGCCATTTTTGGTGGCTTTGGTGGACTTTAGGCCCGGCTTCACCTGGCTCCAGTCAAACTCGCTGGTTGGAGAGCCGGGTTGTGTACTGATGGACCTGGTGGTGGAGGAGGGAGAAACGATGGATTGCCGACTGCGACTGCGAGGCAATGAATGCTGCTGGATCTGCTCAATGAAAGAAAGGGCATGGACACTATCAATGGGCACAGTTTGTGCTGTTGCAGTGGATGAAGTGGTTCTCAGTGAAGAGTTCTTTGAACTTTTGAGTGAGTTATTAGATAAGGAGGACTTCTGCCGGTCCACTGTTGAGTCTGGAGACTCTGACGGTGAGCTGAAAGCATGAACAGGTCCATTGGATTGTCCTCGACCTGCAGAATGCACATCTCCAGCGCCAGTGCTTCCAGAGCTGCTGGACTTTATAGTGAGTGACTGTACTTTCCCTGCAACTGAAACTGGTGTTTGCTGCTCCATAGTGTGCACAGGAGAAGGGTTGCAGCCATTGAGACTCGTGGCCCCATATTTCTCCAAAAGTTTGATTATTGCGGTGTGTCCACCTTTGGCTGCCACTCTCATCGCAGTACGTCCAAATTGATCGGCGTGATTAGGATCTGCACCATGCTCTAGAAGAATCTGAACCACTTCAATGTGGCCCTCCTGAGCAGCGATACCCAGAGCTGTAGCCCCCTGGTTGCATGTGTGGTCTACAACAGTGCTATGGTCAATCAAAGTCTGAACTATCTTTATGTGACCCTGCCAAGCTGCGGACTGGAGAGCCGATCGTTTCTCGTTATCACACGAGTTCACATCTGCATGGTAGTTGATCAGCAACCTGACCATCTCTACATGGCCTTGCCAACAGGACACATGCAGGGCTGTTCTTCCTTCCATATCACTGGCCTCAGCATTGGCACCATTTTCGAGGAAGTACTCCGCCATAGCAAGCTGATTCTCAAGTGCCAGGATGTAAAGAGTTGGACGTCCATCTGCATCCTTAAAGTCAATATCTGCCCCATGGCTCAGCAGCAACTCCACAATATCTCGATGTCCTTCAAGCGCAGCAACTCTGAGAGCATTTCTTCCATCATACCCTCTCTGGTCAATACAAGACTTGTTCTCCAGCAATATATGCACACAGTCATAATGACCCTCTTGAGCAGATAAGACCAGAGGGATACGTCCATCGTTGTCAACTTCCGTGGACCGGGAACCTTGTTCAATGAGAGCATCACATACTTGTCTGTGTCCCTCAAAAGAAGCCATGTGCAATGGCGTCCAACCTGCATCATCTCTGTGGTTTTCATCCAACCCTCTGTCCAGCAGAGTTCTCACAACCTCCACATTCCCCTGTGCAGATGCAATGCTCAACACAGTCCTGCCCTCGCTGTCAATACTGTCCACTGCTGCACCCCAGAAGAGCAGAGTATTGACAACAGAAGCATGTCCCATAGACGCCGCAGCAAGCAGAGGAGTCCTCCCGTTGTTATCGGTGTGATCAACATCGGCTCCTCCTTCTAGAAGCAGATCAACCACATCTACATGACCTTCGTAGGCTGCCACCAGAAGAGGGGTCATGCAATCTTTATCACAGTGATCTACTTCTGCTCCACGGTCAATCAACAGGCTTACGACTGCACCGTGACCCTTGCTAGCTGGAACGCAAAGAGCAGCAACAGATAGAGCCGTCCTCCCATCTACATCCTCATGGTTTACTTCAGCTCCATGATCCAAAAGATGCTCAACAATTTCTCTGTGGCCCATGTATGCTGCAGCAATGAGCGCTGTCCGTCCTTCATTATCCGCCTTGTTGACTTCGGCTCCATGTTGAAGGAGGTTGAGGACAATATCTTCATGACCTCCCCAAGCAGCAGCTCTCAAAGCAGTCCTACTGTCGGCATCAGCACAGTCCACTTTGGCGCCAGCATAAAGAAGTGCAGACACAACTTCCGAGTGACCTCCCCAAGCTGCAGACCTAAGGGCGGTCCATCCGTCATGGTCTGTGTGATTGATGTTAGCATCACACCCAATCAGACAGTTGACCACTTTGGTGTGGCCTTGTCTGGCTGCCAGAGTAAGTGCTGTCTGTCCATGGCTGTCCACCAACTCCATGTTGGCTCTCCTGGAGATCAGGAGGTTTACAACTTCCAGATTTCCACTGTACGCCGCATTGGCTAATAGAGTTCTCCCATTGGAGTCTGTTTGATTAACAGAAGCGCCATTGTCTAGAAGAGTTCGTATAGAGTCCTCTCGTTCCAAGGCTTGTTGGACTATGCATGAAGCGTGGTCGTCTTCATTACTGACGTGAGCACCAGCTTTGACCAGTAGTTGCAGTACCTCCTGTTCTTTTGGGATAGAAGTGGACAGAGAGTCTTTAGCAGGGGTGCCATTCCACACCATCCAAAGGGCGAGATTAAAGGGCTCTATCTGCAAGTTAGAGTTTATCAAATGGTAGGCAAACTCTTGCACTTCCAGGGGTTTAAGTTGCTTTGCTCTACAAGTATAACTCATGGCCATCATTCTGTGTCCTTCTGCTGCATTGCAAAGGTATTTTTGTGTGCAGTGTTTGACATCCAGGAGCCACTCGGCAAAGCTGTAATGAAATAAGATCTTAGTACTGCCAAGTCCATCAATAAGCAGCTTAGCAAGTATGTCCATCTTTTTCTGGAAGTCCTCCATCGTCAGAGTCATGTTTTTAGTCCAGACTGCATGGTAGAGTTCCCTGACTGTCAGCGGCCTGCATGCAGCCAGAATTACATTTAGGATCGGCTGGACTTTGGCAAATTGCTTTCTGACAAACAGCCTCTGGCAGAGCCAAAGGTACAGTCCGTTAAGTGTCCCGGGGATATCCCGAATTTCCCTCAGCATGATGAAGTTCTCAACCACTCCATCAAGCACTCGCTCCAGGTACAGAAAGCAGCCGCTGCTCTTGATGTGGAGCTGGTTCAGCATCTCTGCGGTCTCCTTGGTCAGGTGCTGCCGAAGAGCCTCCTCCTGGTCTAGGCGATGGAGGATGTATTGCTGGACGTCTTTTACAATGTAGGCCTTCCGTAGGTCATCCAGGCTGATCTTTCTGAATCCTGCAAAAAAAAAGGAGAGACACAAGGTGATAAGCAAGGCCTGAAGTCCATATAGATAAATGCTAGTGGTCATATTTAATCACAGTGAGGATTACACATGACTATAATCATTTCAATTGATATCAGTTAGCTGACTGCTATGAACATCTGGGAATTTAAAGGTGCAGTATGTAGGATTGACCTAGTGGTTGAATTAAGGACTGCAGTCCAAATTCAAAACATTGGAGAAGGTTTTTTTTATAACTATGAATTTGCATCTCGGCGGCGTGGTGGCAGAGTGGGTAGTGCTGTCACCTCACAGCAAGAAGATTGCTGGTTCGAGTCTTGGCTGGGTCAGTTAGCATTTCTGTGTGGAGTTTGCATGTTCTCCCCGTGTTCGTGTGGGTTTTCCCCACAGTCCAAACACATGCGCAGTAGGTGAATTGGGTAAGCTAAATTGTTTGTAGTGTATGACTGTGAATGAGTGTATCCGCCGCGTAAAACATATGCTGGATAAGTTGGTGGTTCATTCCGCTGTGGCAACCCTTGATTAATAAAGAGACTAGGTCGAAAAGAAAATGAATGAATGAATTTGCATCTCATTTCGGAGGCTGCTACTTTCCCTCTTAACCTGCACATATTGAGGCAGGCTTGAAATGAAATGCCGTTTTCTACCAAGGCATCCCGGGGTGCCAAAAAATAATTGGTTAAACTTCTCAGTGGGTGGAGCTACATAGACCAAAACAAAGACAGACTTTCCAACACAGAATGCACATTTTCAAAGAGAAATCCCTGACTTAAGCAATGTTTTTCAGATAAACAAGTACATGTTCCTTAAAAATACAGATAAAATCAAGACATTTATGGACAACTTTGTCTCATTAATTGCACAATTTATACAGTTTTTAGTGTTTTATCTTCGTGAGCATCAATAAATAATTGTTTCAAACTAAATATTTGTAAAATATTTAGGATTTAGAGTATATTTTCCAAAGAACAATGTCCAGCTTTATGACTCCATCACAAAACACACAGTCATTGATAATAAACACATGATCAGACGATGAAGGCAAGCTCATTTATGTCAACTCCTCTATTATTTTGCCTTGTTGAAAAATAAAGAACTATTATATGAAACAGCATCTTCAGGGCAATGCTAAAATAAAACTCAAGTTATTTTATGAAAAAAGGAAAACATCTTTCAGAGGAATGCAAACTTGACACACAAAGGGACCTTCATCATCAAGCAGAATACACAGACAAAAGTCCAGAAGTGTCAGATAAAGGCAGCTTTCCTGCAGAAAAGATGACTGGAATGTGCTTTGTTTTTCTAGAAAATAAAACAAGACGTACGTAATGATTCCTGAGGCAGAACTAGGTCACATCTGCAACTTCACACAGTTCCAGGCAGCATTCTCAGAGTTTCACACAAAAAATAAAACTATACAGAGACTTGCAGAACAAAACAAGGCTTTTATAGACGAGTGCTTATGCCAACAGATGTCAACAGCTTAGGCATTCTGCTTCAGATAAGTGCAAATTCCATAGTTTTATCTGGGTCGGCATGCCTGTTTAACACAGGCCCAAAGGGCAGATCAGACATTTTATGCACAGATTTTATTTACAGTTCCCATGGACTTAAACATGCCGAGGTCAAACCAAAGGAAGAAGCATGAACTCCTCTACGGTCAGTTTCATATGTCTTCATCTTCCTGTGACCCCCACTGGTGGGAGAGCAGCAAAACATTAGTTTTTTCATATAATTTAAGTGGTCACTCACTCACACAAATCTATACACGCCCATTTTCTATGGGAAAGAGGATGATAATAATAGGCCTGCTTCCTATCTGAAAGACATCTGCAACAATCCCAGAGGAAATACAATACTCTAGTGCTGCACAATATATCGTTTCAGCATCACATCACATAGATATACATTGTTGAGTTGACTTTGCAATGTAATCTTTACATTTACATACATAAAGCATGCACTGTTTATTTCACTTTTATCTTTGCTTTGTTGCATTCATTTATGCTTGTAGTTTGTTTATTACATTTCATGCATGATTCACTGCCCTACAGGTACATCTTAATCAACTAAAGTTAATACATTTGGTAACACTTTGGACCAATTCTCACTATTAACTAGTTGCTTATTAAGATGCATCTTATTGAGATATTGGCTTTTAAACAACTACATATTCGATATGATCTCATTCTACATTCCTAATCCTACACAGTACTTAATCTACCTAATCTACCAAATTAGGAGTTTATGGAAGCAAAAGTCGTAATGGTTTGCTAAGAGAGAGAATTGAACCTTAAAATAAAGTGTAAACAAAAATTCTTTCCAATTAGTGCTATTCCATAATTTGCTGGAATTAGAGATAGGTGGATAAATAGACAGATAGATAGACAAACAGACAGATAGATAGACAAAATATCACAAAATATCACAATGTCAGATTTGTTTTAATATCGTGCAGCCCTACAGTATTTAAGGCAAAGCCCAGAAAACATGTTTCAGACCTTTAGAAAGACAAACCAACAAACAAAAGAATAAAAGTAAATTGGTCACTAGTGTTTACAATGTGATAGCATGCTAAATTGTGCAATATTCAATATAATTGTTTTATTGCACAATCAATATTTCTTTTTATACTATTTAGGGGTAACAGCAAGCATCATTACATCTTCTGAAAGTGAACAGCCATGTTTTAATGTTGCATAAAACAAATCAAATATTTTAACAAATGTAAACAAACAAATTAAAAAAATAAATATCACCACTAATTTATTGTAAATTAATCAATATTTAGATATATTGTGCAGCCCAAGTGGCCACTCACTTATACAAATCTATGCAAGCCAATTCCTTTAGAAAAGATGATTAAAAATAGTCAAAAAAAACATTTAGTTTTTAGTAATTTAAGTAGTCACTAGTGTTTTTGTGATTGATTCATTCAAGTCCCTTTATTTATGAGGGGTCGCCACAGCGGAATTAACCGCTAACTATTCCAGCATACGTTTTACACAGCGGATGCCCTTCCAGCTGTAACCCAGTACTGGGAAACACCCATACACATTCATTCACCCATACACTCAAATAACAGAGTCGACTATAGCAGAGTTGTTGGTAGCAGAGTCGAAAATAACAGTCTAAAAGAGCAGAGTTGACTGTAACAAAGTCAAATATAACAGAGTCGACAGTAGCAGAGTCGACGACAGCAGAGTCAACACTATAAAAGTCGTAAATAGTAGAGTCGTAAATAACAGAGTCGACGGTAGCAGAGTCGACGGTAGCTGAGTCGACGACAGCAGAGTCGACGACAGCAGAGTCGACGACAGCAGAGTCGACAACAGCAGAGTCGACACTAGTAAAGTCGTAAATAGTAGAGTCGTAAATAACAGAGTCGACGGTAGCAGAGTCGACGGTAGCTGAGTCGACGACAGCAGAGTCGACGACAGCAGAGTCGACGACAGCAGAGTCGACAACAGCAGAGTCGACACTAGTAAAGTCGTAAATAGTAGAGTCGTAAATAACAGAGTCGACGGTAGCAGAGTCGACGGTAGCTGAGTCGACGACAGCAGAGTCGACGACAGCAGAGTCGACGACAGCAGAGTCGACGACAGCAGAGTCGACGACAGCAGAGTCGACAACAGCAGAGTCGACAACAGCAGAGTCGACACTAGTAAAGTCGTAAATAGTAGAGTCGTAAATAACAGAGTCGACGGTAGCAGAGTCGACGGTAGCTGAGTCGACGACAGCAGAGTCGACGACAGCAGAGTCGACGACAGCAGAGTCGACGACAGCAGAGTCGACAACAGCAGAGTCGACAACAGCAGAGTCGACAACAGCAGAGTCGACAACAGCAGAGTCGACACTAGTAAAGTCGTAAATAGTAGAGTCGACGGTAGCAGAGTCGACGACAGCAGAGTTGACACTAGTAAAGTCGTAAATAGTAGAGTCGTAAATAACAGAGTCGACGGTAGCAGAGTCGTAAATAACAGAGTCGACGGTAGCAGAGTCGTAAATAACAGTGTCGACAGTAGCAGAGTTGTAAATAAGAGTTTGACAATAGTAGAGTCAACAGTAGTAGAGCTGTAAATAACAGAGTCGACGGTAGAAAAGTCGACAGTAGTAGAGTCGTAAATACCAGAGTTGACGACAACAGAGTCGACACTAGCAGAGTTCTAAATAGTAGAGTCGACGATAGCAGAGTCGACGATAGCAGAGTCGACGACAGCAGAGTCGACGACAGCAGAGTCGACACTAGTAGAGTCGTAAATAACAGAGTCGACGACAACAGAGTCGACACTAGCAGAGTCGTAAATAGTAGAGTCGTAAATAGCAGAGTCGACGGTAGCAGAGTCGACGGTAGTAGAGTCGTAAATAACATAGTCGAAGGTATCAGAGTTAAAAATAAAGTTGATAGTTGATAGATTCCCCTATAGTGCATGTGTTTGGACTGTGGGGGAAACCGGAGCACCCGGAGGAAACCCACACCAACACGAGGAGAACATGCAAACTCCACACAGAAACACCAACTGACCCAGATGAGACTCAAACCAGCGACATTCTTGCTGTGAGGCCACAGTGCTAACCACTGAGCCACCCTGTCACCTGTTTTTGTGATATTGAAGAATATTGTGATATTCAGAGAATTTAACTAGTTTTCTATTGCATAACCACTACATATATTATTTCAGGGAAAAGTAAGCATCACTTCACCTTCTGAAAGTCAACAGCCGTTTACTGCTGCATAAAACAAATTCAGACATTTGAAGAATGTAAACAAACAAACAACATACATCACCACCAATGTGCATTCACTGATTTATTGTAAATGATCAACATTTGGATATATTGTGCAGCTCAAGTGGTCCCTCACTAATACAAACCTACACAAGCCCATTTTCTATGGGAAAGAGGATTAAATATAGCTCTGCTTCCTATCTGAGAGCCGTCTGCAACAATACTCAATAAAACACAATACTCTTTTCAAGCCAAAGTGTTTGAGACCTTCAGAAAGACAAACCAGCAACACAACAGAATACAGATGACATCTTTCCTGGCCGTTCCCTCAGAGTCTGAAAAGTTCACAAAACCCCTTTGAATGAGATTATATAACGTCCACCACCTCTGTGCGAGGTATTTTCTTTGTCTTTGTCGCTTCAGGCCCGGGGCTCCGTCAACAGCTGAGGTTTCCCAAATAACAGCGGTGTGAAATTTAAACCGGAGCCTGAATGACAACAGAAGCGCACCTGTGGACAATCATCCCGCCTTCATGCCATCCTTTCCTTTCTTTCCTTCAATATGCACTCATTACATAACATTTAGCTCCAGTTTACCTCCCACAAAAGCCTTTAGACAAAGCCGGACGAGCCAATAGCATTTCTTAAAGATTCTGATTAGAGATGTAACGCTAAGGAAATGTTATTTCATGATTCCAAAAGCATCACGGTTATCGATATCAGGACGGTTTTGTTAAAAATGACATGACAGTGTGCAAAAATAAATGTCACACACATGTAAAGCATTACACCAACTTTTGTATTTGAAAATGAACCAAATAACAGATTAAAATGTGCAGCTTTATATATAAGTTAAGTGAAGAGCAAAGGTTAATCACAATATATGCAATGTGTGTAATTATATACATACAGGCAGTGCAGAATTATTAGGCAAATGAGTATTTTGAGCACATCATCCTCTTTATGCATGTTGTCTTACTCCAAGCTGTATAGGCTTGAAAGCCTACTACCAATTAAGCATATTAGGTGATGTGCATCTCTGTAATGAGAAGGGGTGTGGTCTAATGACATCAACACCCTATATCAGGTGTGCATAATTATTAGGCAACTTCCTTTCCTTTGGCAAAATGGGTCAAAAGAAGGACTTGACAGGCTCCGAAAAGTCAAAAATAGTGAGATATCTTGCAGAGGGATGCAGCACTCTTAAAATTGCCAAGCTTCTGAAGCGTGATCATCCAACAATCAAGCGTTTCATTCAAAATAGTCAACAGGGTCGCAAGAAGCGTCTGGAAACACCAAGGCGCAAAATAAACTGCCCATGTACTGAGAAAAGTCAAGCGTGCAGCTGCCAAGATGCCACTTGCCACCGGTTTTGCCATATTTCAGAGCTGCAACATCACTGGAGTGCCCAAAAGCACAAGGTGTGCAATACTCAGAGACATGGCCAAGGTAAGAAAGGCTGAAAAACCACCACCACTGAACAAGACACACAAGCTGAAACGTCAAGACTGGGCCAAGAAATATCTCAAGACTGATTTTTCTAAGGTTTTATGGACTGATGAAATGAGAGTGAGTCTTGATGGGCCCGTGGCTGGATCGGTAAAGGGCAGAGAGCTCCAGTCCGACTCAGACGCCAGCAAGGTGGAGGTGGAGTACTGGTTTGGGCTGGTATCATCAAAGATGAGCTTGTGGGGCCTTTTGGGGTTGAGGATGGAGTCAAGCTCAACTCCCAGTCCTACTGCCAGTTTCTGGAAGACACCTTCAAGCAGTGGTACAGGAAGAAGTCTGCATCCTTCAAGAAAAACATGATTTTCATGCAGGACAATGCTCCATCACACGCGTCCAAGTACTCCACAGCGTGGCTGGCAAGAAAGGGTCTAAAAGAAGAAAAACTAATGACATGGCCTCCTTGTTCACCTGACTGAACCCCATAGAGAACCTGTGGTCCATCATCAAATGTGAGATTTACAAGGATGGATGGATGGATGGATGGATGGATGGATGGATGGATATACAGTTGAAGTCAGTATTATTAGCCCCCGTTTATTTTTTTTCCCCAATTTCTGTTTAACAGAGCAGATTTCTCCAACACATTTCTAATCATAATAGTTTTAATAACTCATCTCTAATAACTGATTTATTTTCTCTTTGTCATGATGACAGTAAATAATATTAGACTAGATATTCTTCAAGACACTTCTATACAGCTTAAAGTGACATTTAAAGGCTTAACTAGGTTAATTAGGGTAACTAGGCAGGTTAGGGGAATTAGGCAAGTTATTGTATAATGATGGTTTGTTCTGTAGACTATAAAAAAAAAACAAATAGCTTAAGGGGGCTAATAATATTGACCTAAAAAAGGTGTTTAAAACATTTAAAACTGCTTTCATTCTAGCCGAAATAAAACAAATAAGACTTTCTCCAGAAGAAAAAATATTATCAGACATACTGTGAACATTTCTTTGTTCAACATCATTTAGGAAATATTTTAAAAAGAAAAAAAATTCAAAGGGAGCGAATAATTCTGACTTCAACTGTGTACACACAGTAATACGCGCTATTATGGCAATAAATATATACAGCACTTTGAGCATTCAGTTAAAATAAATAATAAAAAGAAAAAAGGAACTAAATAAGGGACAGTTCACTTAAAAATGAAGACTGTCATCAGATAATCACTTCTTCCAAACCGAAGTTTCTTTCTTCTGTTGAACACAAAAAAAAGATATTTTGAAGAATGTTGGAAACCGGTAACCATCGACTTACATAGCATTTGTTTTTTCTGCTATTAGATTTCAGCCTACTATTGGATTTCAGTAATTACTAACTATTTACTCTCCCTTTACTTATTCCAATCCTCTATGAGTGTCTTACTTCTGTTAAACACAAAAGAAGATATTTTGAAGAATGCTGAAAATCAGTAACCATTGACTTCAATAGTAGCAAAAAACAAATACAATAGAAGTCAATGGTTACCGGTTTTCAGCATTCTTTAAAATACCTTCCTTTGTGTTGAACAGAAGAAAGACACTCATAAAGGTTTGAAGAGAGTAAATGATCATATAATTAAACATTTCTGGGTGAACTACCCCTTTAACACCCAAGTTTCAGTCTGGAGTCTGAGGGATGTTTTTGTCATTAGTGAACTAGCTGACCCAGACCTTCACCCTGCCATTCAGAACACACCCACGTCTCCAAGCCTAGAGCGTGTGTGTGTGTGTGTGTGTGTGTGTGTGTCTGCAGATGAAGGAAATAGAAATGCTGAAAGAGGAAGAGGCCTCGCAGGGGGACTAAAAGTGGGGCAGTGGAACAGATGACCCAAATATGTTATTTGGCCAGCGGGTCGGCACGTAACCCAACTCATCTGTTTAAGTAGGTTGGAGGGATGTTGGGTTTGGAAATCTGCCACCAGTTAAAGAGTTCACAGGGTTTAGAAAACAGATCACAAATTACCGCCTATCTAGTAAATACACTGGAGTCATTACATGAGGATTTAAAGAGACAGTTCACCCAATAATGAAGATTCTGTCATTAATTAATCACTTGCTCCAAGCCAGTTGGACACCAAAGAAGATATTTTGAAGAATGTTGGAAACCGGTAACCACTGACTTGCATAGTGTTTGATTTTCCTCAAGTCAATAAAGAGTGGCATGGTGGCTCAGTGGTTAGCACTGTGGCCTCACAGCAAGAAGGTCGCTGGTTCGAGTCTCGGCTGGGTCAGTTGGTGTTTCTGTGTGGAGTTTGCATGTTCTCCCCGTGTTGGTGTGGGTTTCCTCCGGGTGCTCCAGTTTCCCCCACAGTCCAATCACATGCGCTATAGGGGAATTGAACTAAATTGGCCGTAGTGTATGAGTGTGAATCAGTGTGTATAGGTGTTTCCCAGTACTGGGTTGCAGCTGGAAGGGCATCCGCTGTGTAAAACATATGCTGGAATAATAATCTGAACCGCACAAAAGCTGCTGATAAAGCCATCTAACAACAGCAACAGGCAGACGCAGAGCTGCTGTATTCAGACTCAGGAGACGCTGCAGGCGCTGTGGAGGAAACTGGATCTTCAACATAAATGAATTCATTAATCATACGACAGGTGTGCTTGCATAAGGAGCGGCCATTGTGTGTGTCAACTTCATACGCATGTATAGAGACGCACTCTGTTCCCACAGGAAAGACATTTCACAAATCAGATCTGCATGAAGTCTGTCTGCAAATAAGCTTTCTCTGTAACCCCACCAGCTAATAAACTCTATAAACACTGCTTTATTTAATCTGCTGAATAACGTTTATTTCTGACTGTATTAAAGAGGAAAACAACACCATTAATGTCAATTAATTATGAACATATAGATTTTTACTGCAAGTCAGCTTTACAGAAAAAGTTTTTTCATCATCTGGCAGTGTCAGTGCAGAAATCAATGAGGAATTGTGTATGTGACACTGTAAATCTTTATCAAATAATTCATAAAGTGGCGCTTAACAGAGCAGGAAAAATATTCACAGTATTTCCTGATATTTTTTGCTTCAAGACAAAGAATTATTTCTTTTAGCTTGGCTAGAATAAACAAATAGAATTAATAAAAAAAAATGAATAAAAAATAGATAAATATAAATGAAAATATTTTAAAATATATGTAAAAGAATAATTACATAAATAAATAATGAATAAAAAATAAATAATTACATAAAACTAATTAATTAATTAAAAATGAATAGATAAATATAAAAAATTACATAAATATATAAATGAATAAGTACATAAATAATGAATAAAAATAAATTACATAAATAAATTTAAAATCAATAAAAATAGATAAATATAAATAAAAAAAATTATAAATAAATGTATAAATGAATAATTACATAAATAATGAATAAAAAGTAATTACATAAAACTAATTAATTAATTAAAAATGAATAGATAAATATAAAAAATTACATAAATATATAAATGAATAAGTACATAAATAATGAATAAAAATAAATACTTGCATAAATAAATTTAAAATCAATAAAAATAGATAAATATAAATAAAAAAATTATAAATAAATGTATAAATGAATAATTACAGAAATAATGAATAAGTAAATAATTACATAAACTAATTAAATAATAAATAAATAATAATAAATAAATAGATAAAAATAAATAAAATAAATAAATAAATATAAATAAATTATAATATTTACATGAATAATTAATTAAAAAATGTTTATAAATGAACTAATTTATAAAAAACAAATAAAAATAAATAGATAAATATAAATAAAAATATTAAATAAATAAATTAATTAATAATTTAATTAATTAATTACATAAATATTTTTATATAAAATAAATAGATACATACATATATATTTTATATAAATATATAAATAAATAATTACATAAGTAAATAATTAAACTAATTACCTTAAAAATGAATTAAATAAATAAATATAAATAAAAAATAAATATATAAATAAATAAAAAATAATTACCTAAATTAATTATTTTAAAATGAAAGAAATTGATAAAAATAAAATTTTAAAAATAAATATATAAATGAATAATTACATAAATAATGAATAAAACAAATGAATAAATAATTAAATAAGCAAATTTTTAAAAAATGAAGTACATAAATAATAAATGAAAAAATAAATGATTACATAAATAAAATGTATACTATCTTATAAGTAATATTATTAACCCCTTCATTTTTTGCAAGGGGGATATGCTAAAGAAAGGAAAATGAAAACACTGTCGTCTAATGACTGAGCTAATTAACCAAGAAACGCATAATTATTTTAAATACATATTTTTATTTATTAAATGTAATGCAACCTATAATTTTTGTACACAATTCTGAACTAGATGTGAATCTATAATTTTAGTTAACACTTTAGTTTAAGTACCAAAGTTGAGCTAAAAGTCATAGTTGCACCTTAAAGTAAAGAGAGAATTGCACCTTAAAATAAAGTGCGACCAAAAATTATTATTATTATTTTATTTAATATAGTACTTTCAGTACTCTCATATTAATATTCATGCATGTACGCTGAGCTATTCCTGTGTTTCTGCTCATTCTGGTCCTGATTAATGGAACTAGATTTTAAACCTTGAATTAAAGTGATGATTTATTACAAAGATCTGAAATGAACGATCAGCTTTATCACATCAGATCATCATTAGATCAACTTTCAAAGCCATCATTAGCTGAAAGTGTTTCTGAGATCATCTGGGCTGGATTTTTCCTTGAAATAGAGACGTGAGCATCTGAAGCAGAAACCCTAAACCTCACGCACATGTGTGTGTCCTGATTACGTGCTATTTTAACTGTGTGTGTGTGTGTGCGGTGAGGGATCTGCATGAATGAAAGCTTGCTCGCCCTCCGCCGCCCTACACATGCAAGCGTCTGCGTTTGTAATTATGTGAGTCCAGCTCTTCCCGAAGACAGCAGAGATTCCTAAAAATACATCGGAGTCATCAAGACACTCGATTCAGAGCTCAAGAGTGTGTGTTCTGCTCCAAATACACCAGGACATGCACAAAGACACACTAAAACACACACACAGGCATCAGCAGAGAGAGTGGTGTGTGTGTGTGTGTGTGTGTGTGTGTGTATGCATGTGTTTTAGTGTGTTTAAGTTCATCTTTGTGTGTGTGTGTGTATGAATCTGTTTGAGTGCGTCTATGCATGTGTGAGTGTGTGTGCATGCAAGTGTGTGTGTGAGTGTGTGCATGTGTTAGTGTTTGTGCATGTGAGTATGTATGCCTGTGCATGTATGTGTTTGTATCTGTGTGCATGTGTATGTGTGAGTGTAAAAGTATGTGTGTGCGCATGTGTGTTAGTGCCTGTGTGCATGTTTGAGTATGTGTTTGTGTATGTATACGTGTGTATATGTGCATGCATGTGTGTGTGCATGTGTGAGCATGCATGTCTTTGTGTTTGACTGTGTACATGTGTGTGACTGTGTGTTTACATGGGTATGTGTGTGTGCATGGCATGTGTGCCTGAGCGTGTGTGTTTTAGTGTTTGCATGTGTGTGTGAGCATGCATGTGTGTGTGTGTCATCACCAGGCCTAAAATCATTAGACACAAACACAGAGTCATGTTCAGACGTGTTCAGGCTCTCTGCTGCAGACGGAGATGACAGACTGTTGCTCTATTGTTGAACTGAACCGCACTATAACAGCGCTCCAGATATTATACTTTACTGATTCAACTATTTCTTACTGCATAAAAGCTGCGGTTCAGCTAAAAGGTGAAGAAGAAGATTGTTCGATTAATGTACGGATGTTTCATCTGCTTTGACGGATACAGTGGGGGAAATAAACATTGAACACATCATGTTTGTTCCTGGGAATTATATTTCTAAAGGAGCCGCTGACATGCAATTGAAGCAGGTTTTGGTAAAAAGCCAAACAACACAAACATAATTAACATCACTAATTAAATACTAATGAGGTTAACTAGGCAAGTTAGGCTAATTAAAGTATTGACATGTTTACTGTGAAATTTATTATAACAAATCCAGTTTGTAAACACTTATCAGAAACAAATATTGATTTATTTTCATTCAGCTTAGTCTTTTTATTCATCAGGGGGCGCCACAGCAGAATGAACCACCAACTTATCCAGCATATGTTTTACAGAGCGGATGCCCTTCCAGCTGCAACCCATCACTGGGAGGGTGGGCTTTGGTGCGGCATGCTTGTAGTGTGAGTGCAAAGCACGTCGGAGGCCAAAACCGAAGATGCAACGTCACTTTAGGGGACTATTTGATATGGATTTATTAATCATTCTTACTGTTCAATGAACATGAGCTGTCTTAGTTTATTTTGGCCCGTTTCCACTGAGTGGTACGGTACAGTTTGCACTGTCAAAAATGACCTAAAAGTGAACCGTACCACTTTTTGGGTACCCATTCCAAAGGCTACCTAGCACGACAAAAGTGTACTAAAAGGCGGAGCTAGAAGCGCAGCTGAACGCTATTGGTTTACAGAGATATGTCACTCGCTCGTGCAACAACCCAGAATGAAAACAAAGAAACCGCCATGTTTTAAAAACACAGCCGAGACATTACACCGTAATAATATATACATATAATAACGAGCCATGGTCGACCCGAGCTCAAACAAACCTTGTCGTCGTCTTGATGAACAGCCACAAAGCCAAGAAGCAGAATCTGCCCTGCCATGTAGGTTTTTACAAGGCCGTTTAAAGCACGAGCGGTTTTCGCTTTCTCGTTTGCCGCGCATCTATATTTGAAATAACAAACCTCTTGAGCTGATGATAATAACGTGCATGTGATTATTAAAGTGACATCCGATCCTTTCAGAAACGAACAAACGCGAGAGTGAAGCTCGAAAAAACAAAGGAGAAGCCGGAAAAACAAAGGAGCAAATGATTCTTTCAGCAACCTAAAACACGAACAAACTGCCATGTTTAACTGTTCTCATTAACTTCTGGACTATTATGAACTGGGAATGAGGGAATTACTGTCTAACAGAGGCTACATGTGCTGCTGAAGATTACACACACAGATGAGAGGTTTGCTCTGACTCTGGGCTATATTTCATGTTGTTTTTGAACTCAGATAAGGACTAAATGTCTGCTGTGTGTAGTTTTTCTGTAACTGATAACATATCGGAGACTGTAAGGGGCTGTATGTGTTCATATATGTTCATTTATTTATTGATTTTATATAACTGCCAAGGTTTCCGCTACATTCATTCATCCGTGGCGGCCCGCCACGCCAAAATTCATCCCGCCACGGCTACATTACAACTTCTCATTAAACATTTAGTCGTGTTTTGTATAGCGGATTATAATCGCACTAAAACATATTAGAGGTAAACAGCGCAAACTTTTCTGCAACCGTAGTAGTGCTGTGCGCTATTTGTTCAACCCTTTAAGGTGACATGCTGGCTCTCTGACAGACTGACTGACAGGTGCGTGAGTCCAGCAAACACCGCGTAGCTTTCAGTTTAAGATGAACACAGTTTCCATAAGTATACTTTATTGATAAATGTCAATGGCTCTGCATACAATGACTTTATCTTGCTGGAGTTTCACTTTACTTCAGGACGCGTTAATGTCGGAAAACGCACAAAAACACACTAAATCGCGCTTCAGCAGCGCTTACTGGAGAGCGCACGAGAAGATCTGCACTTGAACGTGTAAATTTGAGTGCGTGCAAGAAGTTCTGTGCACGAAGAGGAAATCGGCGCGCAAGCAAAGAGATTCGCATGCTCGTATTACATGAATGCTATCTCGCCTTGCAATAATGCGTGTAATATTGGTCTTTGAAATAGTTGGCAGATCTGTGTAAAAAAAAAAAAGTCCTGCCGCCACTGCTGGAAAAAATCCTAGTGGAAACACTGACTGCAGATGTTTCAGTAGGCTATGTCACACTATCATTGACCTGCATTTATAATCAGATCATGTTGATGAAAGGTTAGTAATGAACGTTTATACAGTATTTATGTGTATAAAGCATCTGTGTTGTGAGAAGTGCTGCTCATATGATATGTGAATGACCAGTACAGCGTGCGAATAAAGCAGCGTTTCCATCCAACGACAAAAAAAATCATCACTTCCTGATGAACTGGCGCCAAATATCAACAGTAAAAATGGAATTTGCTGCGGTAGGAGAGGCTGCGTGAAGCTTCTCCTTATTTAATAAATGACTTGCGCCTCAGAAGACAATGCTGACACATAATGAACGTGCAGTGGCGTTTGAGGCGCGAGACGCGGAGCACAGACGCTCTTGATTCTGGAGGTCATTAATAATATAATAACACGAATACTGAAACGGTTAAAGCGTTTTAGAATGACCAGAACAACATTTCAGATCTTCTACAGCAGGGCTATTCAATTCGTTTGTCACGGGGGCCAGTTCATAAAAAGCATCCCAAACGAAGAGCCGGAGAGACATGACTTGCAATATAAATGATGACACAACTGCATTTAAGAGCCCATATGTTGTATTTTTGCTCCTTTAGACACCCACGTTGTATTTGTCTACATTAAAATGTTAATATATTGTATTTTGAAACTATATATTATCACTGCATTGTACAATAAGTTTATTTTACAAACATTCAAATGTTGTATTTCACAGCACAACAAAATCAGTGCATTGCTTAAGTAGGCTTCTTCTACACTCAGATGCGTTCATATGTGATGTTTTGAACTGCATAATTATGGATGCAACAATTATAGATTTTGGTTGTACGATTATATAATGTGAAGAATAATCAGTGTTTCACAGTTATCACGTCTAATGTAAATTTAAGCTTTATATTAGCTAGATTTAGATCTGGACATCCCTAACTAATATTAAAAACCTTTAAAAGGCATTTTCATTAGTAATAGTTTTTATGCTGAAGGTTTTTCTGTGCTACACAATTTAATTATGTGTGTGTTTATAGAGAGGAACGGGAGAAAATAATATAATAATAATTGTTATGAAGGTCGGCGCCAATATTTAGATTAACTGTTGTTATCATCTGCGTTCATACATACATAATCATTTTAATAATAGTTCGTCTAACATGTCTTTTGTTTACATTGCACTGAAAGCTAAGCACAACTCTCACCGCTACAGCATGAGATGTTTTCTATACTGCGTGCGCCCAGACAGCCGCGAGCGCGTTGCTCCGCTTGCGCCCGCATATTGGCATATATTCTTACGACATAACAAACTTGCGCGCGGGAAAGACGTGATATGGGAACGGCCCGCGGCTATAGTTATTACAGTGTGCGTGCGTATTAGCTTCGGTGGACAAGCTCGGAACTTTAAACTAGCGCACAGTTGTCAACTTGGCGTAACTTTGTTCAGCAGTTTCGTTTCGTGCGGCAGAACAGAAATGTGGCTTAGAGAAGCCTTTACGATTAATTAACCGTGACGAATTAAAGCGCAGTTAATAGTGAAATCGGTTAATCGTTGCATCCCTAATAACGATATCAGTGCACTGTACAAAAGACCTTTTCTACAAACATATTCGGTCAGGTGACTCACGCTCTGCAGCTCTTGCTGTATTGAACAGGCGCACGTCACTTCATAACTATAGCGGCCGTTTTTTGACTGAACTAAATTTATTCTTGATGTCTCGGTCACACTATTTGGAGGGCCAGAACAAATTGCCACGGGGGCCGGGTTTGGCCCGCGGGCCGCCAATTGAATAGCCCTGTTCTACAGTGTGCTCAGCCTGCTGATCATCACATGACTTTTTAATGCACATACTGGAATTTGTTCGGTAAAAGTGTTTCCATCGTAGTTTATGTGCATCGTTTCTTATAGAATAGAAAGTTTATCCTACTCAGGTATGCAAATGTGTTATTTATGCGCATTTTCAAAATCTTGGCGTTTCCATCAACTGTTTATTATGTGCATATCCAAAATGGTGGATGGAAACGCAGCTACTGACAGTTGTGACAAAACACTGCAGCTCTCAGACTGACTCTCCATCTCCTGTGTGTGTGCCGGTGTGTGTCGCCGGTGTGCAAATTAAATGTTTTTATGCATGTAATGAAACTCCCCTTTTAATGCAAACCCCTCACTCTTTCCACAAAAGACACTCCCGCCTCAACACAGCTGGAAACACACCTTATCCTTGCTTTTTTCCAATCAGAGGTGTGTGTGTGTGTGTGTGTGTTCATGCCCCTTTAATGCATCTCCACCTCTTCTAGCACAGACAACATGATAATGCCTCTTTATTCAGCCTCCTGTGGTGTGTTTAAACTGAATGTGCAGGATGATCCTCACATGATGACAGCTCAGGGTTGAGTGTGTTTTCAGGACACACACACACACACACACACACACACGCCTGGCTCTTTCTGCAGGAGCTGAACTCGTGAATCGGGAAACACTTCAGAGATTGCACACTGACGGCTCAAGGTTAAATGTATGTGTGTGTGTGTGTGTGTGTGTGTGTGTTTTATTTCTCTCTGGCAAGCACAGAGGCTTTGAGGACATTTGTAAAGGACTGCATTTCTGAGGCAGAATCGGTGGTCTAGAGCATGATGGGATACGATCACACACATAAACACCCCTGGACCTCATGCTGGAGAGTCTGTCCTCTCCCCAACATCAATATAAAACACCCTGAGCACAGAGAAACACACTCGCTCGCTCGCTCGCACACACACACACAGGAATTCCAGGGGAAGGAAACCTGAAGACTTTGGTGACGTTCAAAGGGCAGAAATACACTCCACCTGTGGACAAGGGGCCAGTGTGTGTGTGTGTGTGTGTGTGTGTGTGTGTGTGTGTGTGTGTGTGTGTGTGTGTGTGTGTGTTTATATGAGTGAGAGTGTGTAGCACATGCCTGTGTACGTGAGTGTGTGTGAATAGGTGTCTGTGTGTGAAGTGTGTGTTAGTCTGTGTGTGCACACGTATATATGTCAGTACTCAGACACTAACACTCACAAACACACACAGACACTCGTACACACACGCAAACACAAACACACACATGCAAACGATCAAACACATACATGTATGCGCACACACTTGTACACACACACACACACACAACTTGTACACATAAATGAAAACACACACACATGCACAAACATGCACATTGTACACACATGCAAGCACGCACACTCCTACACACATGCAAACACTCAAGCACACACATGCACACACTCGTACACACACACTTGTACACGCATACAAACACACACATGCACACACACACACACACACACACACACACACACTCGTACACATATGCAAAAACTCAAACACGCATGCACACTCATACACATACAAACACGCAAACACACAGACACTTGTACACATACTCGTACACACATGCAAACACACACACACTCGTACACACACATACAGACATACAAACATACTCCACACACATACGCATGCATACACACACTTGTACACATGCAAAAACTCAAACTTGCATGCACACTCATACACGCATACAAACATGCACACACACACAACTTGTACACACATGCAAACACACACACTCGTACACACACACATACAGACATACAAACACACGCACACACACAACTTGTACACACACTCGTACACACATGCAAACACACACTCGTACACACACACACACACAGACAAACAAACACACGCACACACACAACTTGTACACACACTCGTACACACATGCAAACACACACTCGTACACACACACAGACATACAAACACACGCACACACACAACTTGTACACACACGTACAAACATGCAAACACACACACTCGTACACACACACACATACAGACATACAAACACACGAACACACACAACTTGTACACACACACATACAGACATACAAACACACGCACACACACAACTTGTACACACACTCGTACACACATGCAAACCCACACACTCGTACACACACACATACAGACATACAAACACACACACACACACAACTTGTACACACACTCGTACACACATGCAAACACACACTCACACACACACAGACATACAAACACACGCACACACACAACTTGTACACACACTCGTACACACATGCAAACACACACTCGTACACACACACACACATACAGACATACAAACACACGCACACACACAACTTGTACACACACTCGTACACACATGCAAACCCACACACTCGTACACACACACACACACACACACACACATACAGACATACAAACACACGCACACACACAACTTGTACACACACTCCTACACACATCCAAACACACACACTCGTACACACACACATACAAACACAACTTGTACACACACTCGTACACATGCAAATACACACACTCGTACACACACACACACATACAGACATAAACATACGCACACACACACACAACTTGTACACACACTCGTACACACATGCAAACACACTCACTCGTACACACACACACATACAGACATAAACACACGCACACACACACACAACTTGTACACACACTCATACACACATGCAAACACGCACTCGTACACACACACATACAACACACGCACACACACAACTTGTACCCACACTCGTACACACATGCAAACACACACTCGTACACACACACACATACAGACATACAAACACACGCACACACACACACATTCGCATGTGCACACACACTTGTACACACATACCTAAACACTCAAACACGCACACTTGTACACGAACGCAAACACACATGTGCACGCACACTCCTCCATCACCCTGACACACGCCACAGGATGCTAAAGCTAGCCATATTAGTTTCTGATGAAGCACTGAAATGTGTATTAGCAGTCATTCATTCAACACATATTTCTGCTTCTGACACAGCTTGAGTAAAGCAGCAGCGCAACACACACACACACACACACACACACACACGTGACAGTTCTGCTCTGTTTGCCTCAGATTAACCTTTGACCCATGCAACCCATCGCCATGGGAACAGCACAGAGGTCACAGAGGTCAGCCCCTCACACCCAAACAGCGCTAACGGTCAGCCGTGTTAATGAATGAGCGCGTGCACGTCACACACACACACATCTGACCCCACGCTGAACAAAAGCAAACACAGCCGCTGCCCGGAGGATCTGCAGCCCGATTCTGCACATCACACTGAAATGAGACGCTTCTGGAAAATAGGGATGCACCGATGCCGATACTTGGATCGGATATCGGTTCGATATCGCATATTTTTGCTGGATCGGGTATCGGCCAGCTGGTACCGATCCAAATCCGATCTTGCGCGTGCGCTATATTCTGTGTTTATAAGCCAACTAATAGGCTACATGAAGCCTATTTTAAGGCACTAGAACATTGTCATGTAGGCCCACTATATCCTAAATGTTCTGAAGCCATTCTACAGTTTAATGTGAAGTACAGATGAATATTAAAGTGTTTAAATTCATGTTCAGTTCAGCCTTTCCCGCCGCTGCGCCCGTCAATCATTCTCCATTCATTCACAATTCAGTCTGCTTGTCGCATTTGACAACAGGAAAAACTTTCTCTAAGACTATTTGTTCCTTTTAGTCTAAATAATTAGTGGAGATATGCATTTAGTTTTGCATTAAATGGGTTCATTTTGACCTGCAGCAGGAGTTCATTTCCTCATGTTTGCGCTGCTGTGTGTGTGTTAGATCAGATCGCATTCGCAATACTGGAGTGAAGACGGTTATTACCTGCTCTTCACACACAAAGTAGGCCTACCTGAAATGTTTAGAAAAGCCTCAATAATGCAATGGACAGATCCTCAACGCACTTATTTCTTCCATTTGAGCTGCTGTTTTGCAAATGTCTGCAGATACCGGAGCGCTGCGCGCTGTCTCGGAGCGCTTTCATTCACGTGCCGGCTGCATGCGCAGAGGCGACGTACGCCGCTCCGTATAAGATTATTCTTACAATGTGTTTGTTCTCCCATCCTTCAGATTGAGTTTATTTTTCTACGGTGAATACTTTAATTGCTGCGACTAGTTTTAAAGCCTGGCCCATTGTGGTCAAAGTAAGTTTATTAAATAAATTAAAGGTGAAACTGACGGGCGCAATATGGATTGTTATTAACAGAAAATGATTTAGCCTAATATAGGCTATTCTGAAACTGTGAACATTTCACTGTAATTTATATATTAATATTTTATTAAACAGACTAGTTTGTGTTTTGGCGCTGAAGCATTTAAGTGGACCTTGTTTTAAACTTTCTCCGTCTCACTCACGGCGAGATATGGAGAGGAATTATTAAGTAAAACTGGCATTAGACGGTTTAGTTTAATCTGCATCAAACCTGCAGGAAAATATCAGGCTGTAATTTAATATAATTAATAAATTTAATAAAAGGCTGATTATTTTACCAACGATGTCAATAGCCTATTGCAGGTATCAAAGAAAAATCTTAATATCAAAATGGAAAGGACAATATCACAAGGAATGCTCAAATAATGTAGCCTAGTTTTACAGAAAGCATGTTTTTAGTTAGATTGTGCCGTCTGTCATGTATACCTATAGGTCTGTTATTTTTTTACTAAAGAAGATGATTTCAGTTTAGCACCAGAGCTATAGAAACTGCTCATTTCGGTTAATTTTGGCTCGTTTACCGAATGTTAACCGCTAACAGATTAATATTAAAATATTAATAAAAAAAATTGACGTGCCTATATTTTATATGACACATTAAATATTTAAAAATACTTATTTATTTTAAATGCAAACAGCATACAGAACATAATATAGCATCTTTACCTGCTGTGTTTTTAGCAGCATATAGAAAAACAGAAACTAAACAAAAAGAATAAAATAAATCCTGCTCTAGATCTTTCCCTTAAATGACAAATTTAAATTACAAAACGAAAACACTGACTGAATACTTTTTAAGAACCGGCAGGCTGTTTGTCCAATCATGTTTTTTTTTCTTCCATCAAATAAAAATATCAGGCTACCTCAAATAGATCGCTCCAAAATATGCATTTAATTAATGTTAATTAATTAATGTTAAATATTACAAATCCCTGTCAACATGTTTAATAGAATTCATTAGTTTAAAGATTATGTATTTATTTACGATTATGACTTATTTCCTCTGTCTCATTCGCGGTTCGTGTGCGCGCGCTGCGTGTAATGATAGACAATGAACCTAAAGGCTCTATGTTGACTTTTTGTAAAGTATTGGCTACTACATAGCATATAAAAATTTTGTTGTTTACATATGATATTGCATTATTTGCATACATGTTTTTTTAAGCTGTAAAATGAAAGCCTCAGTTTGGTGCGAGGTCCATTAGCCTATGCAAAAAAAAAAAAAACTTTAGATTTGTTTGATTGGTAGATTAGGCTATGTAGGCTATTTAGAAAATTATATTATATAAGAACTATTAATAACTGTAATTTTCCAAATGGAAAAAAAGGTTGGTTTGTTAGTTGAACACTAAACCACCAATAGCCTATTTATTGAGTTTATGACACGGCTCTGGCAGCACAGAGGCGATCCACATCAGCGCTGGCTGGTTTGTCAACAATTCTGTGTCAAACTATGAGCAGAAATATCCTTCTTTCATTTTGCTTCTTTGACAAAATATGTAGGCACGTGTGGTTGCACGTTACTGTTACTGCACGTGCTTTTCCATTCCAAAAACGCGAGGCGCACCGCACTGCCTTTATTGATGACAAGATAAAAAGGAGCGCGGTGCTCTTTTTATGTCACTAGGAAACGACTAAATCAGCTGAGCCGTATTGTGCGCGAGTGTTCCTGTTAGTAATTGTAATTTTTAATTGCATTATGATATTCAAGATTTGTAAAGCAGCTTTGAATGACTTGAAACAGCGACCACAGGTCTCTCCTCCATCATTAAAAGCTCGCCGAAGTCGTCTTGACAACACAGACACTGCTGTCACCTCAAAGAAAACCCAACCCCGCTTCTGCTTTCATTTGATTGAAGAATAAAAAAGACGAGACTGACGTAACACGCTTTTTCCGCTCGAGAGCACATAGTGCGCAACGGCAGAACATTAGTAAACCATGCAAAAGATGCACCTATCAGTCTCAACGCAAAAAGCGTTGGGGACAACAAAAAAAAAACGGCACAGTATCGGGATCGGATCGGTATCGATCGATATTCAGAATTTTGGTATCGAGATCGGATCGGTTGGGAAAAAATGGTATCGGTGCATCCCTACTGGAAAAGTCTGGAAGCTTGCAGACATGACTGAGAGAGCTTTGAGCACATGTCTGAAGACTGAAAGAATGAAGGGTGACCCTCTGTTGAAGAGGTGTGATGAGCACAGACGCAGCAGGAGTGTGTTGTTCAGGAGGTGCATCGCCTGTCCGTATTCCTCAAAGTTGTTTAGAATGAAATGTTTAGAGATGGTGTGACACAGTGCGTACCTATCTGTGCCTTTGATGCACCCCTTGATGCTTCTTACGTCCTTGTCGCAGCACCAGTGGCACTGAAATTCATATGCTGATTCGGTCCGGTACATACCGGTTACAAAGGTATCAGTGCTATAATGGCACCAGGTTTCAGTACCCAACCCTAGCTGTCATAGTTTATTAAAGGCACAAACCCCTCACTGCACCACACCTTCAGCAGACCTCCTCATACCTGCAGCACCAGGACTTCATGATCAATTATGAGAGTCAACAGTGATCAGTGTTCAGCAGAAGATCTGACTGTGTGTCACTGCATCACAAACCCCTCAAAATAATACAAAACATTATAACTACAGCAGTGTCCACTGTGCTGAGCGAGAGAGCTTCTCTTCTGTTAAACTGAACTGTGCTCAGGCTCAACAGGTGAAAGCAGTGCGAGTGCAGGCTGAGGGGGAGGGGGGACAAGCATGGTTCAAGGCAACTCTACCTAATGTGAGTACACCCGAGATCTCTATCAGCAATTGTTTAATTAAGAACATTGATCGCCGTAAAACACTTTGATCCAAAATAAAGCATAACAAACAGAGGAGGAGCGTTGCTATTGTTACCAAAGGCATCAATCACACAAAGCCATATAGTCACTTCACGTTCTGCTGTCGTCATTCCTGAAACTCCTGAAAGTTTTTTTTTTTTTTCATGTTTAACCCTTGTGTGTTGTTCAGATTGACTCCTCTTTGGTTATGTTGGTGCTGTTTTAGCTCCATTGACCTCCATTATAATCATATTCAGTGTTTCCTCTAGGATTTTTCCCTGCTGTGGCGGCAGGCTTTCTTTTTTTACACAGATCTGCCAACTATTTCAAAGACAAATATTACACGCAGTATTACAAGTCAAGAACGCATTCATGTAATATGAGCATGCGAATCTCTTTGCTTGCGCGCCGATTTCCTCTTCGTGCAAAACTTCTTGCACGCACTCAAATTTACATGCTCAAGTGCAGATCTTCTCGTGCGCTCTCCAGTAAGCGCTGCTGAAGTGCGATTTAGTGCGTTTTTGTGCATTTTCCGACATTAACGCGTCCTGAAGTAAAGTGAAACGGCTATAAACTTCAGAAAGATAAGTATACTTATGGAAACTGTGTTCATCTTAACTGAAAGCTACGCCGTGTTTGCTGGCGCCCCACGCATCACACAGCTGTCAGTCAGTCAGTCAGCATGTCACCTTAAAGGGTTGAACAAATAGCGCACAGCACTACTACGGTTCAAGAAATGTTTGCGCTGTTATAATTCACTTACATTTTAATATGTTTTGGTGCGATTATAATCCGCTATAAAAAAACACGAATAAATGTTTTAAATGAGAAGTTGTAATGTAGCCGTGGCGGGATGAATTTTGGCGTGGCGGCCCGCCACGGATGAATGAATGTAGCTGAAACCTTGATATTTATTGACTGTAAGGTCATGACAGCATATAGTCATGCATTCTTGAGTGTTGCTGGTTTTCCCTGTTGGGATTAATGTGTCCTTTTTACTGTTGATCATCAGTTGTGAAGATTAACCCTTTAGATAGGCCTGTGCTAAAGAGTTTCTGGCTTTTATATGGAGTAAAACAGCAGATTATAGTGTGTTTACAGAAATACACTTACTGTGTTTACTGTGTTCTGAGCGGATTATTTTGAGTTTCTCAGACAGATCAAGATAAGTGCGCAAAGGTCTCACACACACAAATACACACTATACTTCATATAATAGCAAGAAACTAAGCTTTTGCACTGCACCTGATAAAAATGACACATTTTACCTCTTAATCCCAACAGGGAAAACCAGCAACAAAGAATGCATGACTATATGCTGTCCTGACTTTACAGTAATAAAGGTTTGATTATAATGGAAGTCAATGGGGCAAAAACAGCACCAACATAACCAAAAAGGAGTCAATCTGAACGGAGTGTGTTATTAAAATATTTTCTGAAAATATGTGTCATAACGTGTAATAACTTGTCCATTTGGGGGCACGGTGATTCAGTGGTTAGCACTGTCGAAGGTCACTGGTTTGAGTCCCTACTGGGTCAGTTGGTGTTTCTGTGTGGAGTTTGCATGTTCTCCCCGTGTTGGCGTGGGTTTCCTCTGGGTGCTCCGGTTTCCCCCACAGTCCAAACACATGCGCTATTCACCTTATTCTCAGCGTACGAGTGGGCGCAGCCATTTGAATCATTTTGGCTCGAGACTTCCGGTCTCATTCACTTCTATTCATTTTTAGATGTTAAAAACAGCTCGTTCTGCTGCTTGTTGTTGCAAACTGATATTTTCCTATTATATTATTCTATTTTGTCTGTATAGTCATGCAAACACTTGTTTGTAGAGCGAGTAGTTTGTCCGTTTTCTGTCGTTTATCATTCCTAGTCATTTCTCTCATGGGCAACTGAATCGGAAGTTCTAAAACAATCGCAAAAATGAGCGCACTTCCACATTGAAAAATAAGGTCAATAGGGGAATTGATGAACTAAATTGGCCATAGTGTGTGTGTGTGTGTGTGTTTTCCAGTACTGGGTTGCATCTGGAAGGGCATCCGCTGTGTAAAACGTATGCTGGAATAGTTGGTGGTTTAATCCGCTGTGGCGACCCCTGATTAATAAAGGGACTAAGGCGAAGGAAAATGAATGAATGAATGAATGATTAAGTTAACTTGACAACATGAAGGAGTTGTGTGGATCCCTGCATTTTTACAGTGTAGTGTTCAAGGCAAAATTATTGACCCTCCTGTAATATTTTTACATTTTCCAGTATATGTATTTCCCAAATACTAATCTTATGAAAGCATTTGTCATTTTTTTTGTTTACATATTTTCTTGTTTTCCAGAGGAAGGAGTGCAACACATTTACATTTTCCTCTAATAAATCATAACATCCAAAATGTTAGTTATCAGTATATTCCAGGAAAAGCCTTTAAAACAGAACGAAAAATAAATATCAGCTTTCTGGGTCTGTAAAATAACTAAAAGCTAAACCCTCACGAGCTGTTGAAGATGTGAAAAGGAGAGAATAAAATGCTAGAAATGCAGAAAAGGAAAGGGTTTGAGGGAACGTCAGAGTGTGGAAATCACACAACAGATTTAACACTCTCTGTCAATGAGGGCTTTTGTTTCAGACGGTTATGGAGACAGAATCAGAAGGCCAAAACAAACAGCAGCATTTATCTGTCCTCACATAACACACACACACATACTCTCTGTCTCTGTGCTCATTAGAAATATTCACACATCTGGTGCTGATTTCCTGCTGCAGGCGCTGAGAAACTCATCCAGTCTGAGCTCAACACACACACACACACAAAACACACTCACTAGGTGTGGAATGATAACCGGTTTCAAGGTTTACCGCAGTTTGGAAAAGTCCAGGTTTTAAAACAGCTGAAATGCTCTGTTATATCATTCCTATAGGGTGCTTTTAAAACCATTTCATGTAGTTTTTAGGGCAGCAGTATCTCCAGCAGAAAAGGAGCCTTCATATCTAAATCTACTGATCAGCTCACGATTCAGCAAACATACACAGCAACATCCAGCCTGCTGTAGAGCTGAACAGTGCAGCGGCTTTACTGTATATCCACAGAACAGATCTCCAAAGACGCCTGTGCAAGAGATCTGCTTTTGACACTAATGAAGACAGCAGAGGTCAATGATTTACTTTCATTATTCAACCTGACATGTTTACTGTTGCAAAATATGTTAAATGTTTCTTAAAATACAATATATTTTGTGTTTAATGGGGGACAAAAGTTGTTGATTTTACCTAGACATTTAAAAAGAGCATATTATAGAGCAGTGATCAAAATACACAACACACAATGCACGCACAAGCACAATCATGCACAAAGACACATAGAGAAAGACAAACACATAGGGCCCTATCATACACCCGGCACAATAAGGTGCAAGACGTGTACGGTGCAATTTGCTGCTATTTTTAGACCAGCACAACCCTAATTTTGTTGTTTAAATAGCAAATCCATTTGCGCTACTTTGTGAACTCATAGGTGTGCTGGTCTGAAAAGGAGGTGTGTTAAGGCGCATTGTTGGAGCGTTGCTATTTTGAGGAACTGAAATAGACTGCACCATTAACCAACTAAAAGCTGCTCTAAAGTCCAGCAGAGCACATTAGTTATGTGCCTATGCATGTCCAAACGCTTAAGACACAGCAAGTACAGCAACACACAAATATCTTTACAGATGAAAACAACTAAAGGATTAAAATGATCCAGAAATGATGATTTTCTACATCAATATAAACACCACTGCCTCCATGCCTTCTTCACATCGGGGGGCTTTTTCAGTTTATTCATGACATTCTGCATCTGTATAATGTTATTATTATTATTTGCAGTGTTATTTATTATATGCAGATTTATATCTGTTTTAATAAACACAAGTGTAGATTTGTCCAGCGTCTGCATCACCATACAGGGCATAAGAACAGGACGCGTAACTCAGTGGTTTGACCACACTTCATTATTATTGTTCATTTATTCCTTTGCTGGAGATTAGAACTGAATTTAGAAATAGTTTAGACACAAATCTTTATGCTTAACAAAGGAGATTAAATATGTGGGCTAATGGATGTGTTCAGTGGAGTGAGTTTCCACCGTTTCCTTACTCAACCAAAGTAAAGGAGTAAAAGTAAAGAGAAAGTAAAGAGGCTGAATGGAGGAGGCTCGTTCTTTATCCTCGAGCTGCAGATGCTCTGTTTAACTGTTTTCTTGCTAGTGAAGCGTTCAGTTTTTACACTTACAAAGTCGCCATGTAAATAGCAAATGCACCATGGAGCGACGCAACTGACTCTTAAAGGGAATGAGAGACGAGACTCTGACTGGTTTAATGCAGGTTATGCTCAAAACACACCCAGAACTCGTTAAGAGAATAAGCACAGCCCTGTTAGACCATGCGCTGGGGCGCAGAGAGTGTTTTACCATCCTTAAAATAGCAAAAATGGATTTGGACGCTCTTAATGCTTTTGCGCCATGAGCTTTAGACTTTGCGCCTAGATCGTTAAAACAGAGTCCTGAGACACACAATACAGATGCACAAACAAACACACATGGACAAAAGAGACAAAAAGCGCACGCACATGCATGTACAAACATACACAGACAATCACAAACATGCACACAGACACACATAGACAAACACAAACACAGTACACATGCACAACAAATCACAGAGAAATACACACAGAGACAACACACATGCACACACAGACATGCACAGTACACGTGTGCACAACAAATCACAGAGAAATACACACACAACACACATGCACACACAGACATGCACAGTACACGTGTGCACAACAAATCACAGAGAAATACACACACAACACACATGCACACACAGACAAGCACACATACTGCGTACATCCGTAAACAGCAGCACACAAAAACACAGAGACAAACATACACACACAGACCAACACACACACACGCACACACAAATACAACTGCAAACAAACAATAGAGAGAGATTACACTCACACACACACACACACACACACACACACACACACACACACACACACACAGACAGACAGACCTGTGAAGAGTTTGGTCATGTGTTTGTGCTGAACGGATCTCTCTCACACACACACACCTGTAAAGAGTTTGGTCATGTGTTTGTGCTGAACAGATCTCTCTCTCTCACACACACACACACACACACACACACCTGTAAAGAGTTTGGTGATGTGTTTGTTCTGCCGGCGAGCGGAGCAGATGAGCAGGAGCCACGCAGGGAAGAGTTTCTGATGATCCGCCAGCAGCTCCGCGATGCCTGCAGACGTCTGATCTCGGTCCCCGAACACACACCCCTCGTCCACAGAGTCCAGCAGCAGGAACACAGCCTGAGACGGAGCCTTACAGCTCATCAGCGGCAGCAGCACACACCTGACAGACACACACACAGATTAACATGCATCACAGGTCCTTGCAATCAATAAATGTGATTATAATGGAAGTCAATGGGGCAAAAACAGCCACTAACATCACCAAAGGGGAGTCGATATGCCAAGAGTGTATTGAGTTTAACATTTTCAAAGCATCTTCCAAAAGTATGCTTCAAAATAAGATTTGTCACCAAAAATCATCCCACTTGTGGCAAAATTAAGACTTAAAATCAGCCCAGAGTGGATGAAAACGACCCAACAGCACATAAGGGTTAAATATCTTGTTCAGTAGTGTTCAACAGAATAAAGAAACAAGTAAAGGGTGAGCAAATGATAACACTGATTTTAGCATGAACTATCCCTTTAAAGTGGTCTTCCACTTCTGATCTGTCTACACTTCAGCGTTTCATTAGTCTAATCATGCATATCTGACACACAGAGACCAGTCTGACGACTCTCGTTCTGCCCACGTCACGCACATTCACATGCATGTGGGCTGAAATCTCCCAGCATACACTGCTGCTGAGAAACAAAAGCAGACTGTCAGGTAACACACAGTCCATCACAACACGCACACATGCTTCATCTAAAAGGTTCATTTGGAGCCCTCTATGACCATGGTCAGCTGTTCCTACAGACGTGCGGCGGTCAAGTTTCAACAAAGTTTCAGCTTTTGCCACAGTGTGCAGGGCCGGCGCGTTCATAAAGGAGGGGGGCTGTCTAGGGCAGCAGAGCAGTCAGGGCGGCGTCCGCGGCACGTCTTCCGCAACAAACCCTGCATCATCTCAATACCCAGCTCCGGTCATTGTGGGCCAGTTGAATGGCCCCCAAGGTCTCCCGATCTGACCCCCTTAGACTTTTATGTTTGGGGTCATCTAAAGGCAATTGTCTATGTAATTTATTAAGGTGTATCCATATAAATGGCCCACCCTGTATATTATAAGACAATAAAAAATGTGTTTTAAATTTTGACCCTACATGCATATCAGCCTGTTGTTGGAGACGCCCAAAACCAAAATTAGACAATATATAATGCATAACAGGGGCTCTTTAATTATGTCATTTGAACGGTTTAATAATCAGGCATTGGAGTCAGAATGTAAAACATATATCCTAAATAAATAATAATAAAAGTTGACAAAGTGCAGTAACAGTAACAGAGGCTGTGATATCTGCTGCCAGATCTATACAAAATATACTACAGTCATTTATGGTAAATACTACAGTGTTTTTAACCATACTGACGCTGACACCTTCAGTAGAGATCAGCTGAAATGTTGCTAGAATTGGTTTTTATGTATGAGCGATAGGGTTGGGCGATGTTGACCAATTTGACATCGTACGATGTCTAATGTGAACATTGGCGATGGACGATGGTATCGTCGTCATAGGCGTGGTGGTTGTTGTTAAATATCAATTAATTCATAACAAATTTAATAATTGTAGCGTATCGTTTTCACTACCTGACCCACATGGTCTTTGCTTTACCCATGACCAAACCACAAATAAATAAAGTTATACACAAATTACCACCTGTCAATCCCTTTTTTTCCGCGGGACTCTGGCATGAATAAGCGGAGTGATCTGCGTCCTTATAATGGCTTTACCCCACAGCTGGTGGCGGAGACGAGACGAGAGTTTGTTTGGAGTTCACTGTAATTTGTATTGTGATTAATGATAACTTCCTTATTTTATTACTATTATTATGAGGAAATAATAACAAGTAATGATGCTAGGGCTCGACCGTTTCGGCGTATGCGCCCGAAATTTTATGCGACCTAAAATATATATTTGAAAGCATTTATGCTAGTGCATAAATTGTTGCCGTGCGACCTGTTTTCACTGCAAAATCCTCACCGCGTGCGCGGATTTAGGAGACATTTATGCAGAATGCATCTTTGCACCTAAAGACACCAAACGCAGCGCTCAGGAACAGATTAAAACAGTTGTTATGCGATTGTGAACTTGCTGAAGTAAAAAAAAAAGCCCGCAATGCTTGCCCCGCCTTTGTGCTCTTCTTATTGGCCCACTGCGCTAGAACTGAACGCGAATGGATTGGTTAATATCAGCTGTCAATCACTCAGTCAACGCCTTCTGCCTTCACATGACAGGAGCTACAGCCGCGGAAATGTGAAGCGCTGACAGATTTAGAGAAACCATAACGTTACCAATAATGGCACATCTTATTAGTGATCATGTGCTGAATGTTAATCCACCATTTGCACTTTTCCAAGAGTGGATAAAAGACTTCCAGTGGCTTCAACTCCACTATGAAAAAAACTAAAGCCATTCACTGTAAAGTCTGTGTGTTTGCAGGTAACAGCGTTTGCCACTGAATCTACACATGTTAAGTGTGAGAGGTGCTGTATAATCCTCACGATGTATTTAATCCTCACGATGCTGTCAGCCGTGCAAACGGCAGCTATAAGTATAATATAACACAGCTCATGAAAAGACTGTTATTGCTATTAAGATGACATGCAAATAATAAGTTATATATCAATTAGGGCTGGGCGATATGGCAAAAAAAAAAAATCTCGATTTTCTCATAAAGTTTGACCGATTCACGATTTCGATTTTTTTAATTTATTTTTTTTATTAATTTTGTTTTTACTGTGTAACTACCTTACCAGTTTACCTTGTTCATTTAAATTTAAATAAATGCCGAAACTAGTTTTTTTCATGCTCACTTGTAAAAGAAAAGCAACTGTGTGACTAAACGTGGTTATGGCACTCTCTCATGTAGGGATGCTAAACATAGCTACAATAGAAATCACAGCACCCGTATTTATGTAGAGGTCATATGTTGTGCAGCTTTGGGCAATTTTTTTTTGGAGAGAAAATGACCAAAATGTAACGTGAAGATTGAAAAGGATTGGAGGGGAAATAAATATTTCAAATAACAGAAAAATAAACAATGATAATGCAACAATAGTTTATCTGTATTAGTGGCATGGCAGAAATATATATTTAGACAGGCCTTGTCAAAGTGAGCGGGCACTTTCACTAATAAAAAATATAGCACTTAAATTATTTCATAACAATCAATAAAATAACAGCGGTTTTATATCAAAAGTTGGTAATGATATAAAATATACTACATTTTGATGGTAAAATATAACCATTAAAATGATTTCAGTATTCAAATATTAAATAACGAATGCATCAAGTTAAATATAAAAAAATATATCAAAATATAAAATATAAAAATATAAAAAATATAAAAAAAAGCATATCAGGATATAAAGGACTATATTTAGCAAAATGCTGCTCTTTTGTTTTATGTTTACTTCAGTAATTCCACCCGGGAGCTGTTTTGCACTGTGAAACTGAAAACACTGAAATAAGTAAAAGAAGGGCATGCATCGAGTACTTTTGTCCGTCTCATCATTTGCTCGAGCATGAATTAACGAGCTGTTACTCTGCCGCCGGACATTGCGGAGAAAGTTACACCTATCATCATGCTTAAAACAAAGAATTAGAATTATTAAAGTGGCGATCGGGTGCGGATATATATATCAGATAAAATAATATATGCGGGCAGGTGGATGATTAGAATGAAGGAGGCAAGGAGCGGACCTCCGCCTGTCGAGCCTTCTCTCCTCTCCTCTCCTCTCCTCTCCTCTCCTCTCCTCTCCTCTCCTCTCCTCTCCTCGCGCGCGCCCGTCTCGCAGCTCGCGCGGGAGAGACAGGCGGCTGCGGGACAGAGCCGCGACATCAACACACAGAATCAGCACAATTCAGCACGGTTGTCTAACAGTTTAGAACGGTTTGGCACGATAGTGGAAAAGCGGCTTTAATATTTTTATTTAAAAAAATCGCGATTTCTCGATTTTATAAAAAATAAAATCGTCTTAAAACGTAAATTCGAATTAATCGAAAAAAAATCGCCCAGCCCTAATATCAATATATATGTGGGGCGGGGCGATGGATCGTGATGCCGGCTCAGCATCATGAAGTTTATTGGCCATCAGCGATGGATGATAGCATCGTCTATCGGCCCAACCCTAATGAGCGATATATGACGCATCACCAAAAATGATTGAGCTCATGCGATAAGTCCATATATTGATTATTGTGAGAGGCCTACACATGACCAGTGCTTAAGGATGAATTAAATCAGGGCAGTGACATCATGCCATATTACACGAACAAAAATCACACAAAAACAATATGCTAATGCATGCTAGAATGTAAAATAAAGTCTATGCATGTTTCATAAGAAATACAAAAATATAATAATCATAATTAAAAGCGTTAAAATGAAAAATACAAAGATTAAAAATTAATTATTGTGGTCTGTCGATAGATCTGTGAATGCCCGGCTGATTTCTGTCAAAAGGCAGAGGTTGTACAAATATTGATTGAGGGTACCGCCTTTTAACTCTCCAAGCTGGAAAACCTATGATTGTGTGTGAACTACCCCTTTAAATAGACATCGACTAAATGTGTGTGATATTGAATATGTCCAGCAGAGCAGCATCTCACTGACAGACCTGCAGGCAGAACACAGAGTCTGTCTCCTGCTGTAAATGCGAAGCGTCCAATATAAACTGCTGAATCATCTCTCAGAGAGGAGGACACACACACACGAACACACACACACACACACACACAGACTCCACCCTGTTCATCCTTCATTAGTCTCAACAGCACAACACCAGCAGCCCCCATAAACCTGTCAGCTCTGGAACAAACCAACACATGCTGACTGGAGACCAGCACTCCGTCCACACTGACCTGTGTGTATGAGTGTGTGTGCCAGAGCACGAGAGTGTGTTTTGTGCACGTGTTTGTGTTTATGCAGTGTGCATGTGTGTGTGTGTGTGCACCAGAGTATAAGTGTGTGTGCCAGAGAGTGAGAGTGTTTTGTGTGCGTGATTGTGTTTATGCAGACTGTGTGTGTGTGTGTGTGTGTGTGTGCGCCAGAGTATAAGTGTGTGTGCCAGAGAGTGAGGGTGTTTTGTGCACGTATTGGTGTTTATGCAATGTGCGTGTGTGTGTGTGTGTGCGCCAGAGAATGAGTGTGTTTTGTGCGCATGTTTGTGTTTATGCAGAGTGTGTGTGTGTGTGTGTGTGTGTGTGTGTGTGTGGTGTGTGTGTGTGTGTGCTTGTGTGTATGCATGCACTAGAGTATGAGTGTGTGTGCAAGAGAACGAATGTGTGTTTGCGTTTATGCGTGCATGATCAGGAGTATGAGTGTGTGTGCCAGAGAATGAAAGTGTGTTTTGTGCACGTGTTTGTGTTTATGCAGTGTGCATGTGCGTGTGTCTGCACCAGAGTATAAGTGTGTGTGCCAGAGAGTGAGAGTGTTTTGTGTGTGTGATTGTGTTTATGCAGACTGTGTGTGTGTGTGTGTGTGTGTGTGTGTGTGTGTGTGTGTGTGTGTGTGTGTGTGTGTGTGTGTGTGTGTGTGTGTGTGTGTGTGTGTGTGTGTGTGTGTGTGTGTGTGTGTGTGTGTGTGTGTGTGTGTGCCATAGTATAAGTGTGTGTGCCAGAGAGTGAGTGTTTTGTGTGTGTGATTGTGTTTATGCAGACTGTGTATGTGTGTGTGTGTGTGCGCCAGAGTATAAGTGTGTGTGCCAGAGAGTGAGGGTGTTTTGTGCACGTATTGGTGTTTATGCAATGTGCATGTGCATGTGTGTGTGTGTGTGTGTGTGTGTGTGTGTGTGTGTGTGTGTGTGTGTGTGTGCGCGCCAGAGAATGAGTGTGTTTTGTGCGTATGTTTGTGTTTATGCAGTGTGTGTGTGTGTGTGTGTGTGTGTGTGTGTGTGTGTAAGTGCATGCGTGTGTGTATACATGCCTTAGAGTATGAGTGTGTGTGTGCAAGAGAACGAATGTGTGTTTGCGTTTATGCGTGCATGATCAGGAGTATGAGTGTGTGTGCCAGAGAATGAAAGTGTGTGCGAATTCCTCGTTATGCAGACAGAGAGAGTGTATTTGTGTGCGTGCGCGTGTGTGTGTGTGTGTGTGTGTGTGTGTGTGTGTGTGTGTGTGTGTGTGTGCCAGAGTGAGGGCGTTTTGTGCACGTATTGGTGTTTATGCAATGTGCATGCATGTGTGTGTGTGTGTGCCAGAGAATGAGTGTGTTTTGTGCATATGTTTGTGTTTATGCAGTGTGTGTGTGTGTGTGCGTGCGCGTGTGTGTGTGTGTGAGACGCTGCTCGTTAAAAATCTCAGTAAAACTAAAAAGCCTCAATAATATGTAAACGTTGATTTTAGCGGTGTGTGTGTGTGTGTGTGTGTGTGTGTGTTGTGTGTATAAACAGGTTGTGTATTTACACTGCTGTTGACTCTGAGGTGAAATCGGTTCTGGACATGTGAAGAGTGAAGGTGTGTGAGGATGTTCAGGGATGGTTTATCAGCAGTAAAAGCTCTTAACCCGCCTGCTGACCGCGGTAAAAACACACAGCGCCAGTGCTCTGATCAATAGGCCTCAGTTTACACCACAGCAGCATTTCCTTCCCAACAGCGGCTGAAACGGCCCTCAAACAACAACAGCGGCTCCACACACACACATATTGATATATAGTCAACTCATATAGACTCATTCATTTTCCTTCAGCTTAGTCCCTTATTAATCAGGGGTCGCCACAGCGGAATGAACCGCTAACTATTCCAGCATATGTTTTACACAGCGGATGCCCTTCCAGCTGCAACCCAGTACTGGGAAACACCCATACACACTCATTCTGAAGAAACATGTAACTGATGAGCTACTAATGCTGCAAATACAGCTTTATATCACTGAATTAAACGACACTTTACTGTATATTACTGTCACACAATCATACTTATCTAATGACAGTGTTTTAGATCTGATGTATCAGGCCTAATAAGCAGAAGAGGCGTTACTGGACAACAGACTGGAACTGTAGCGACTGGAGAACTGACAGTGAATAAATCAGATGCTGACTCAGCATTCAGACACGCTTCATCATCTGAACACAAACACACACACACACACACACTCGTACAATCATCCACAGACCTTCACTCACATTCAGCACAACTGCAGAGTTCAGAGAGTTCATGAGTGAGACCTTCACTCCAGACCAGATGCACACACACACACACACACACAAAGGAAAACACTTCACACACACGCACATGCATATCATAATACAACACTTCATTGATTAATTAAACATTTTAACTCGATCACGATTAATGAACGATTATTTCATTTATTTATTTCATTTTTTTGCCCTCATAGCTCACTGACAAGTTTTATATGCCATCTAAAGGCATCTCTGGCGCATCTTCGTCAATGTAGTGCAAAGGAGGGTTCAAGAATGGGTCCATCGTCCTACTTGACCAGTGATCAGAAGTAGAAATCAGCCACAGCCTTTAAAGAGCGGGGTCATGTGACTCGTAGGGAAAGTAATTGAAAAAATCGTCCTGGACAAATTTGATCGATTATAGGTTCTGAATGTCGATTTCGATTACTTCTTGATTAATTGCCCAGCCCTACTTCACACATATTTGTACGTGCAGACAGAGATGCACATGCATGCAAACTAGGGATGCACCGATACCGATACCAGTATCGGGTATCGGGTCGATACTTGGTTAAAATACTCGTACTCGTATCGGACATGAAAGGCCGATACCACGCACCGATACCACTCAACAGTAATTCACTATGGATGTAATTGTTGTCCTACCTGACTTCAGTGTCTTAATGTATTAATTAGTCTAATGTATTATATATTAATAGCTTAGTCCTTATAAACAATCCGTGTATAAAATACATTATTAACCAGTCAGGCTACTGAAGAATAAACCGAATATGAAATATGATCCTTGCATAATGATCGCAACTAAGCACTCAAACAAGCTAGCACTCATTTTATATATAAACTATAAATAAAAAATTAAATAAATTTTAAGAAATGGAACATCATGTAAAAAGTCTACTACAGGCTAAATAAAAGGGCCTGATTTTAAACATCACTGCGGTCACCGCGCGCGTGTCAGTTTACAGCTTCTGTAAAGATCAGAAAGCCTCTAGTCCAGTGCTGAACTTCACGAAACCAGTTTTATTTGTTGCAGATTTAAAATGCCTTTTGTTTTTAAAATCTCTCAAGTTAATATAGACTGTCGGGTAACATAATGTTCCTCAGAGAAATTGGAGTTCAATAACGTGGTGCGCAGTATGCCTATGACTATTGACGGTACCCTGCAAGTTTACACACTGCATACACAGGCCTACAGCTCTGGTGTGTTATGAATTGCATGTTTTAAATGACAGCGAGGCATGCTACATTTAGTTTTCATTGTAAAATATACATTATAACCCAGTACACAGTAAAATAATATGTTTTGAATGGCTTGCCTATTGTCAGCGCATATAACCGTTAACCTTAAATAGGCTAAGCATATTTTTATTCGTATTAAAACAAATGAATACAAACTAGCCACCCTTTGATTTTTTTCGTTTCCGTATATTTTTTATCAAACGAAAAATGCAATGAATTGTTGATTTTGGTTTTCATTTTATTAGAATTAATATAATTATTAGGCTACACAAATTCTACATTGACTCTGATTGCGTCAGATATCCTAGACTTTTTGGCTCAAAGACATTTATGCCTATTATTTCAGTGCTGTATTTTGACAGATTTCGCAAAGGCTTCAGCTATTCTGTAAACTGGTATCAGTCTCAGTTTTGCGGCTTGACTTGTGCGGCATCTCCGTATCAATGTCTGGATGACAGCGAGAGAGAAATTAGATCAAACCTCAGATTCGATGTGTGGCCGCACGACACAGTTACTTTACTGCAATTTTTAAATATTGGCTTATCTAAATTAACTTTTCATTCGATTAAAAGCCGAAATATTGCCTGACATAAACAACTTTCGGTTTTGGAAGAGAGAGGCTTCAGTGAAGACGCACACACACACTCAGGCAGGGGCGGACTGGCCAAAGGAAGCACCGGGACGGTCCGACGGTCAATCTGGCCTGCAACCGTGATTCTGGCCCGCCGCGCACCCATCCCGTCCCTGGTCCCCACCCCTCGCTCTTCACTTTCTATATCGCATCGGATGTGGCCTGCCACCGGGACTCTGGCCAGCCGCGCATGCCCGCACAGGCCTCCGCGCCTCCTCCCCGCTCTTCACTGTCTAGATCGCATCAGAAGTGGCCTGACTGACAGTTACTTTTGCCCGGTTGAAAGTGCTTTCCCAGTCCGCCCCTGCACTCAGGATACACTCTTGCTTTTACGGCTCTACGCACTGTGCGTATACTTATTTTAAATGATTATTAAACCGTATAAACTACTTAAAAGAGACTAACTATATACGAAATTCGTTTTAAAAATATATTTTGTCAAAGAAAATATACGAATTATATTTTAGTTTGAACCCAACTGTGAGCCCAATTGTGGATGATTTTCGGTCAGTGGAAAGTAAGGATTTAATTCATGCTTCACTATTTTATCACAATCTTCTGTCATATATTTGCAATTTTTTAAATATGTAATAATTTTTAAAGATGACGTCTTGCGTCTGATTTTTCCTTGGCGCTGATGTGCTTTTATTAGGCTACATTTAGATTTCAACAAAATATTAAAACTAAAAAGGAAACGAATTATGTCGTAAGGAATGTCCTAAATATTGTAGCCTTTGATAGTAAGCATCAGTGTATCTTGACATGATTGGGGAAGGAGGCCGGCTGTGCTGGATTTGTGCGTACCTTGGAGTTAATTCCTGCATGCGCCCCTGCACTCTTGTAGGCCTATTCATTATTGATTTTTTAACATTAAACTCATAATAATCAAGTGCAAAAAAGAACAGCTGAACTTCGGAAAAAGCGCTCACTGCGGTTGCCGCGATGGTTGCTTTGTTTTTCTGCAGCTGTCTTGTCAATGGCTCGGCATTGCTAAATCACTTTTTATATAAAAAATAAGATTTATTAATAAACATTGTGAGATGATGGTCGCGTGATTTTTAAAATGAGAGTATGCGTTTCGTATTTATGGCTATTAATCCTATCTACCCGCAACCCACCCATAAACATCAAGTACTTTTTGATTACCTGGCTGGCCGATCAAAGGCAGGACTCCTCAATATGAAAGAATCATGCATAACAGGGTTTTATGCGTCCCCAATATGCAACGAGAGTGACTCCATAAGGTAACATACACTGCACACACTTTGTGTAATGTGTGAAGTCATGCACACATGTAAGCGCAAGGATGACTCATCCTTTAAATGTCCATGCTTAATCCTTAAGGTCTGGGTTGCAGGGTTTTCAACAATGTGTATATTTTTGGCTTGTAACAGCCTCCTGTTAAAGATTTTTGTGTTCATCCTTGCTACAGGCAAAAAACAACAACAACAACAACAAAAAACTAACAAATAAACTTGGATTGAAACCAAATCTATAAAGTATCGGTATCGGTACTCGGTATCGGCGAGTACACAAATTAAAATACTCGTACTCGTATCGGTTTGTAAAAAAGTGGTATCGGTGCATCCCTAATGCAAACACATGCACACACAGACAGACACATGCACGCAGTCGCACACATGCACATACATACACACCCATGCATGCACAAGCACATTTTTCCCAGTACTGGGTTGCGTCTGAAAAGGCGCAAAACATATGCTGGAATAGTTGGCGGTTCATTCTGCTGTGGCGACCCCTGATAAATAAGGAACTTAACTGAAGGATAATGAACGAATACCTTATTTTCATCATCTGGCTGTGGGAGTAACCCTAGCTTCAGTGTTCTGCTGAGAGAAATGACGACTGTAGATCATGAATTGACCCTTGAAGCACAACTTAAAGGGACAGTTCACCCAAAAATTATACATTTAATCACCATTTACTCTTCCTCAAGCGTTCCCAAACCTTTTCCTTTATTCTATCAAACACAAAATATAAAATTTTGACGGAAGCTGAAAACCTGTAACCATTGACTTCCATTGTAGAAAAAACAAATACTACAGAGGTTGATGGTTTCCAGCATTCTTCAAAACATCTTATTGTGTGTTCAACAGTAGAAAGAGTCTCATAAAGCTTTGAAACAAATAAAAGTGGAGTCAATTCTGACAGAATGTTCATTTTTGGGGTGTCACAGTGATGCAGTGGGTAGCACGATCGCCTCACAGCAAGAAGGTTGCTGGTTCGAGCCTCGGCTGGGTCAGTTGGTGTTCTGTGTGGAGTTTGCATGTTCTCCCCGTGTTGGTGTGGGTTTCCTCCGGGTGCTCCGGTTTCCCCCACAGTCCAAACACATGCGCTATAGGGGAACTGATGAACTAAATTGACTGTAGTGTAAGAGTGTGAATGAGAGTGTATGGGTGATGGGTTGCAGCTGGAAGGGCATCCGCTGTGTAAAACATATGCTGGAATAGTTGGTGGTTCATTGCACAGTGGCGACCCCTGATTAATAAAGGGACTAAGCAAAAAATAGAATGAATAAATGAATGTTCATGAGTGGCTGAACTGTCGCTTTAACTATAAATAAAAACCTGCCAAACACACAAGCGCTGCTGCTCAGTGCTCACCTCTTGAAGGTCTCGGCGGGGTTTCTCTCACACTCTCCCGGCTGCAGTGCGCTCTGAATCGCCGGCTCTCTCAGTTTCTCCTCGTAATCCGGGACGAGTCCAGAGCGGCAGATCTGGGCCACCAGACCTCGGACGAACCCACTGACACACAGCGTTTCAGCATCCTCAGCCCGGCAGAAGTGGAAGGCCAGGCAGTGCTGGTGCAGGCCGCGGTGGAGCCCATGAGCGGAGCTTGGCCACAGTAACTCCGAACACAGAGCTGTTTTCCCACTTCCGGGACCACCAACCAGCAGGACACCCCATGAGCTGCTCTTCCCAGCCCCAGAAGGAGGCCCGGCAGTGGGCTGTATCGGCTCCTGTGCTCCAAGTGCACTCAGACTGCTGGTTTTCTCCTGAACGCAGTGCTGGATCTTGTGGAAAACCCACTCGCGGCAGTAGAAGAGATTGCCCTGCAGCAGGCTGGTCTGAGCCATGATTGATTTCTCAAACCAATGGTCAGACGTTTCTGGGCATGCTCAAACCCTCAGAGGGTGTCTGCGCAGACACCCGTTCACCATGAGGAGGAGTCCCGGACTCTACAGGACCAGATCTGCATCACATCCATCCAGATCTCTCATAGTGAGGCTCTAACGGGCTGATGAAACACCCTGAAACAAACAACACAGACAGCATTATAGGCTGTGTATCAATCTGAACATGCAAACGTTTAGATTCATGTGCGCATGCATGGGTGCAAATCAATCTACATACAGGAGTATATGCACACAGACTTTAATATTCTGATTTAGGTTGTTTGCAATCACGTGCCTCTGATGACGCGTGAAATTCAGATGGAGGGCAGGAAGTAAAAAACTGAAAGGAAGACAGAGGAAAGTCTGTATTTTAGTGGATTATACCATATTTTAAGAGAGATATAAATAGAAAACAAGCACATATGTTAGGCATAATCCTCACCTCATAAAGAGGGCTGAGTTTTCTACTGTACTAACATATATATGCCCGTCATCCACGCGATACATACTGTATAATTACATTACATTAAAAATACTATAGTAAATACTACAGTGTTAGGAATCATACTATAGAAAATTACTTGAATTAAACTGTCGTAGTAATTAAATTGTTGCTGTGGTACAACACTACTGTAGTGATAAATTTTTCAATAGGCTTCAGGTCTCTATGCTATAATCACAACGCACCACTGTTTACACTAACATTACAGTATTTATTAGTTTATCAGTTTACTATACTACAGTATTCTGTAGCATTCATAAACAAAGAGTTGTACACATTAAACACTTTACTATGTGCATCAAAAACTTGTTTATTATAAATTACTATAGTATTTCCCCCATGCAGATATCTTTCAGACATCACGAAATAACAGATAAAAGCATACAAAAGTGTAGACGGTACATTATTATTTATTTTTTTATTTATGTAAGTGGAAAGTGCTCCACAATAATAACTGTTTTGTTGCAAGGGTTGCATTTCTTTTTTCTGTCGATGAACTTATTATCAACAAACATTCACCGCCGTTACGGTTGTTTATTCTGTCGAAACGCTAGTAAAGACGCATTAATGCAAAACAAGATGAAGATTCTATACAGCGATTACATGGCAGGGTACGTTATTTAAATCCTCCTGGATTTTTCTGGTTTGTGTCTGACTTTTATATAACACATTAACATATTTATACATTATTGGTGCTGTCAAACGAATTATCGCATTCAAAAAAAGTTTGTACACATGGATATATTGAATAAATGTTTATTACATGCCACCTTTTCTACCGTTTTTCAGGCAGTTTCTTGAACTTTCTCCCCTTAATAGGCAAAAACTTTTGGAAGTCTAAAAGCTGTTCGGGATTTCTTATTTTACCAATTTAAACAATTATAAACAGCATAAAACAGAAACATTTTGATTTTCTGATAGCCATTCCTATGTAGAAGAATTACTTAATGCCCCCATCTAAATTTGGCGCGTCATCAATGACGTCATGTGAAAACAACCTAGATTGTGCAGCCCCATAGTAGACACTTGAATTAAATAAGCTTTTCAGTTAGTTATGATGGCAATGGGTTTGATTCCCAGAAGACTGCACAGACCCATTGAACAGTACACACCACACACAGGAATATAAACTCACTAAAGCCATAAAGCATATACATTTTATAGTGTACAATACATATTCATTAGAGTACAAAAATGCATTGTACAGGCCTATTATATTAAAAATTCTGCATTTCTTATTTCATTTTTAGCTTCCTTCAGATTTTTTGTGTTTAATTAATTAGTTTTTTCATCATCTTGTTTTTGGAGTAACCCTAACTTTAAAGTTCGAAAGATGCTTTATATCTAAAAATATTAATAACATAAATTTCTCTCACTATGGCTCAGTGGTTAGCACTGTGGCCTCACAGCAAGGTCGCTGGTTTAAGCCCCAGCTGGGTCAGTTGGTGTTTCTGTGTGGAGTTTGCATGTTCTCCCCGTGTTGGCCTGGGTTTCCTCCGGGTGCTCTGGTTTCCCCCACAGTCCAAACACATGCGCTACAGGGGAACTGATCAACTAAATTGGCACTAAAATGAATGAATTAATTAAATTTCTCTGTTTACATTTTCAGTTGGTTCTGATTCCCAGAAGAATGCACTGACCCGATGAACAGTATACACACTGAATTCAACACTATTTTAAGCTGCTTTAGATAAAAACTGCAAACAATCATTGATATAAAATGTTGTTTTCAGATTCCTTTATCAGGGTCCAACCTTTTTCATTGCCAAAATTCTCCAACTGCCACCTTCATAAAGCAACATTTTTCACCAACAAATAAGTCACATTTTGACTTTATCTCTATGCAAACTAAGCGAGTGCCATCCTGTAGTGATCTGCCTACCTAGACAGCATCTCTGGCATCACACAGACACACACGCATGCATGCATGCATGCAGCAAGCGCTTTGGCCAGCATTCAAAAGAGCAACGAACCTCTCAAACATATGCAAACACTGAGCCATCTGTGAGAGCAGCAGCAAAACCAAGAATACCAGACCAGCTTGTGAGTCAGCAGTGATCTGGTCAGAATTATAGGGAAGAATATAGATTTGTGATGTCCTAAAACGTAAGGTTGCATTGGTATATTTTTTAGCAATAGCATTGATTTTGATATGCCCAAAAATAAAATTAGGATCTTAAGTAAACATCATTACATAAAGATATTTTGTAAATTTACTACTGTAAACAAATCAAAACTTCCTTTCTAGTTATGTGCATTATAGTGCACTTCATTTAGACAACTTTAAAGGGGATTATCTCAATCTTTAGATTTGTTTACACGCTCCAGATTTATCTCTGCAAAATATTTTCCTAACAAATGCATTTTTATGCCAATAAATAATTGTGATATTAAACAAAGATCATGTTTTATAGATTTATTACTGTAAACACATCAAAACTTGATTTTTGATTAGTAATGTGCATAGCTAAACACTTGATTTAGACAACTTTAAAGGCGATTATCTCAATATTTAGATTTGTTTGCACCCTCCAGATTTGCAAACAGTTGATGTTGCATGGGTATATTTTGCAATAGCCAAAAATGCATTGATTATTTTTATTTTATGACATAAAATAATTGAAATATTAAGTAATGATCATGTTTTATGAAGATATTTTATAAATGTATTACCAGAGTATTACCAGAAACACTTCAAAACTTAATTTCTGATAATGTGCATTGTTAAGCACTTGATTTAGACAACTTTAAAGGGGATTATCTCAATATTTAGATTTGTTAACACGATTTATCTCTGCCAAATATTATCCTAATAAATAAAAAACGTAATGCTGCATTGGTATATTTTTTTTAAACAGGCAAAAATGTACATTCATGCCAATAAAATAATTGTGATATTAGGTAAAGTTCCCGTTTTATAAATGTATTACTGTAAACACATCAAAACGTACTTTTTCATTAGTAATGTGCATTGCTAAGCACTTGATTTAGAGAACTTTAAAGACGATTATCTCAATATTTAGGCTTGTTTACATGCTCCAGATTTGCAAACAGTTTTATCTCTTGCAAATATTATCATAACAATAAAAAAAATGACCCTCCAGATTTGCAAACAGTTTTATCTCTGCCAAATATTGTCCTAACAATAAATAAATATGTTGCATGGATCTATTTTTGCAATATAAAAATCAATGCATTTTTGGCTATTTTAGGACAAAAAATAATTTGAATATTAAGTAATGATCATGTTTCATAAAGACATTTTGTAAATGTATTACCAGAAACACTTCAAAACGTACTTTCTGATAATGTGCATTGCTAAGCACCTGATTTAGACAACTTTAAAGGTGATTATCTCAATATTTACATGTGTTTGCACTCCAGCTTTTCAAACAGCTCTATCAAATATTATCCTAACAAACGAGACATCCATGGAAAGCTTGTTTATGCAGCTCTCGTGCTTTGAAAAAAACTTACACGTACGACTGGCTTTGTGGTTCAGGATCACAAATGTTGTTCAAGTTATCAAGAGGGCCACAATAATAGTGGATGCTGTCTAAACTTATGGCAGGAGGCCAATGTTTCCTAATGGACTGTCGCTAATAAAACCAACAAATTCAATCTCCACAGAGAACCGCAGGTACTACTGTAAAATCACTGTATACATTGCACTTCCCCAAAATAGTGACATTTCTTCGCATTAATTTCGAAAACAACAGCAGTTAGTCAATGGAGTTTTGCTGCATATAATGAGCAGTGCAGTAGTTATAAGTGAATTGTTTTGACGGAAACTTTGAGGGGTCTTGGGTTTAAATCCCCATCAAAACAATGGCCTTTAAACACAAACCAAAACCCGACAAAACAACCTCCAGTATCGGGTCACATCCAAGCAGAACTGAGGTAAAGTCGGTTTAATATTCTCATAATCGTTCATTTTTGAATAACTTGTGACGCGATCCCTATATCTGTACTTTGAATATTGGGTCTGAAATCACATGTAAATATGAGTTCAACACAACATTAGCACTATTTAATTGACTGTGAACAATGTTGTACTTTGATAGCCATCGGCTGCTAATATTATTTCACTATTCAGTATTTAGCAAAGAATACTTTTCTGAAATTAGGCTATATTATTAGGGAGTAATACTGAATGTGTGAATATAAAACCAACTTTACCTCAATACATACAGCCATCCCGAGCTCCGCCCGTCCCGGGTGACAAAGAGTCTCAGCGCACACACATACACACGCGCACACTTCAGTTTCCCTTTAAAAACATGTAGTTAATTCACGTCGGTTGGATTGACGGTTATTGTGACCGTTTGCTCATAACGCGAGCGACGCGACGCAGCGGAACGCGAGCGTTACATTCAGCAACAAGCGTTGCGTTGATCATAATGGAAGCGTTCCAGCTCGTCGCGTCGCGTCACTCGCGTTCAGTATACGCGGTGACTCTGAGGAACTTCATCTGAACGCTGTAAATATCTCATGAATTTCTCACCTCCGGCGCCTCCGTGCGCGCAGATTTCATGTCTCCTCCACACCGAAACTCTCTCGCGGCGGTTTTCTGTCGTTATTCCCAAGCGCGAATCTTCCGTTCACATTTTCCACTCGGTTTGTGTGTCGGTTTGTTCTGTGAGCTCCTCCCGCAGACCGACGCTCCGCCCCCACTGAGGGTGACGAGCGCGCGGAGGATGATGGGACATGCAGTTCTATCACATATTCTGGAGGAATGCGCATTAAAAATTGGTCATAATCCCCATTTGAAATGATAATTTTTTTGTCATACAGCCTAAAAATGAGAATCACACTCCAACTAACTTTTCCTGCCTTAGAAATGTTTTTGTAGGTAGCCTTCTCCTAACCTGTGCATTTCTACAACTTTATCCCAAATTTGCTATAGATTTACTGCGCTTACATAAAATCACACACGTTAATTATAGCAATAATAATATAGCGCCACACACATCGCTCAAATGATATCAATTATGAACCAAAGCAGTGAACTATGAGGAGAACCACAACATTACAAATGTGAATTTGAAGAAAAGTTTACTTAATACAATAAACAGATGCTTCATGCACATTTTTATTTGTCTTAATAGAGTAAACACACAAAAAAGATGAACATTGACAATTTAATAATGTAAATTATTTGATGATAATAGAAGCTGGAGGTGAAGATAGTCAAAAATAGCTACTGTGGGAGTCTTTAAGTTCATATTTTCAACACAAAATGTCCATAATACACATTCATTCATTCATTTTCCTTCAGCTTAGTCCCTTTTGTTCATCAGCAACCCCACAGCAGAATGAACCGCCAACTATTCAAGCATATGTTTTACACAGCGGATGCCCTCACACACACACACACACTCATACAAGTTTAGTTCATCAATTCCCCTATAGCGCATGTGTTTGGACTGTGGGGGAAACCGGAGCACCCGGAGGAAACCCACACCAACACGGGGAGAACATGCAAACTCCACACAGAAACACCAACTGACCCAGCCAGGGCTCGAACCAGCGACCTAACTACTACCCACTAAGCCACTGTGCCACCCCCATTTATTAATTTATTTATTTATTTATTAATTAATTAATTAATTTATTTATTTACTTATTTTTTTTTTATTATTATTTATTTAAATTATTTAAAAAAATAACTAATGATTTTATTTATTTACATTTATTAAAAAAAAGTTTAATTAATAAATTTATTTAAATTTATAAAATGAATTAATGAAATGAATTAATTTATTTTAATTAATTTTAAAATGTTATATGTATTAACATTAACATTTCAAAATAAATTAATATTAACTAATTAATTAACTAATTCATTAATTCATTTATTGATTAATCGCAACACTTCTGAAGGATAAAAGTAGCAAAATAACTCAACAATGTAGGAGAAAATCTGAAAAACAATGAGCATGACAGTCTTAAATCTTTGCTCTTTTGATAAATAAATAAATTAGTAAATAAGTAAATAAATAAGTAATGAGTAAGTTAATAAATAGGTAAACAAGTAAATAAATAAATAAATAAATAAAGTGCTCAGCATAAATAATTTGTTTTATCCATTTCTTAGTGAATAAATGAAATAACATGACAGTTGAACATGTCCCTTATTTATCAGGGGTTGCCACAGCGGAATGAACCGCCAACTATTCCAGCATATGTTTTATGCAGCAGATGCCCTCCAGCTGCAACCCAGTACTGGGAAAAACCCATACACACTCATTCACACACACACACACACTCATACACTACAGTCAGTTTAGTTGATCAATTCCCCTATAGCGCATGTGTTTAGACTGTGGGGGAAACCAGAGCACCCGGAGGAAACCCACACCAACACGGGGAGAACATGCAAACTCCACACAGAAACACACACTGACCCAGCTGAGACTCGAACCAGCAACCTTCCTGCTGTAAGGCAACAGTGGGACACCACTAAGCCACCGTGTCACCTCCTCCATATCCTTTAAAATGTATCTAAATAAGAAAATCTGAGCATGTTCATCATTCAGAGCACTGTCAGCACTAAATATTTGAGAGCATGTCTGTCTGTGTGTGTTCATTTCTGAGGCGTCACTGCAACTGTAGCTCTTCTGCTGTTTGTGACCTATGAGCTGTAATGGTCAAAGGTTAATGATGCTCTGACCTTTAACCGTCGTGTCTTTCTGCTGTTTTGTGTCCGCCTTCAGCTCATGCTTCAAATCCTTACTCATATGTATAGTTTAGAAATATATGTGTGCGTACAGCTGAAGAATCATTCGCCATCCTGTTAATTTCTTCAGATATTTCCCAAATGATGTTGAACAGATTCAGGAATTTCTCACAGTATTTCCTATAATATTTTTTCTTCTGGAGAAAGTCTTATTTGTTTTATTTCCGCTAGAATAAAAGCAGTTCTTAATATTTTTAAAGCCATTTTAAGGTCAATATTATTAGCCCCCTTCAGCAATATTAGTGTTGGATTGTCTCCAGAACAAACCACTGTTATACAATGACTTGCCTAATTACCCTAACTTTACCCTAATTACCCTAGTGAAGCCTTTAAATGTCACTTTAAGCTGAACACTAGTGTCTTGAAGAACATCTAGTCTAAAATTATGTGCTGTCATCACATTCCCAGGTAGCGAAGAATTCTGGCCCAGATTTTGCATAAAGCTGGCACAGCAGGCATTCGTCCGGCACTGGCATACAGCATGTGGGCCAAACATGGCCCAAGTTTGGCAGAGGTGGCACCGTCTTACAGGCAGCACTCGAGACTTGGGCCAGATATCAAATGTGGTATTTGGCCCAGATGTTAAAAATGTATATGTGGGCCACATATGTTTGGCCTATCTTGACCCACTTTTAAAATACATTTAAATTATTTTTGAGTAAAGAAAAATTCTATCAATCAGGTTGTTACAAGAAAAAGCACAGCCATAAAGCGAAATGCTTCATGGGTTTATAAAATTCATTGCAGTCGTGACACACCAACATATCTGGCCCAGTTCAGGCCCAGCTATGGCTTATTAACTTGGCTGAGACTTGGCCCAAATATGGTCCGTGTTTGCCTCTTGTATGGAAGCCAGACTTGGGCCATTCATGTACCGTAATTCACTACGGCATGTGGGCCAAGCAAATGCTGACGGTGTGGGCCAGATCTGGGCCAGAGAAATTTTGCTATGTGGGTTGTGTCTGTGCACATGCATGCTTGTGTGTTTGTGTCTGAGAGCATTCATGTGTGTGTCTGTGTTTGTGTGCATGTGTCTGTGTATGCACATTTGTGGCCATGTATGTTTGTGTGTGTACGTGTGCATGCATCTGCAGTGAAGTGTAAGTGTGTGTGTTGAATGTTTTCAGCATGAGTTTGTATGCACATATGTATGTGTGTGTGTGTGTCCATTTGTATACACACGTGCATATTTGTGTATGTGTGCGCGCGCATGCATGTTTGAGTGTTAATATGCATGTATGTGTGTGTTTGTGTCTGTGCGCATACATGTGTGTGTCTTTGTGCACGTGTATAGATGTTTAAGTGTGTGTGTTTGTATGTGCATATATATGAGTGAGTGTTTGTGTGTGCATCTATGTGTGTGTGTATGTGACTGTGTGCATGTATACGTTTTATGTATGCTTGTTTGTGTGCATGCATGTGTGAGAGACAGTCAGCAGAGGAGTGTGTATGTGTGTTTGTGCATGTGTGTGTGTGTTTGTGCACATTTGTGGCCATGTATGTTTGTGTGTGTGTGTGTGTGTGTGTGTGTGTATGCATCTGCAGTGATGTGTGTGTGAGTTGAATGTTTTCAGCATGAGTTTGTACGCACGTATGTGTGTGTGTGTGTGTGTGTGTGCGCACATGCATGTTTGAGTGTTTGTATGCACATATGTGTGTGTTTGTGTGCATAGATGTGTGTGTATGTGTTTGTGTACATGTGTGCATGCGTGTTTGGGTGTGTGTGTGTTTGTATAAGAGTGTGTTTGTGCGCATGCATGTTTGTGTGCATCTATGTGTGTGTGTGTGTGTGTGTGTGTGTGTGTGTGTGTGTGTGTGACTGTGTGCATATATATTTTTTATGTGTGTATGCTTGTCTGTGTGCATGCATGTGTGAGTGATACAGTCTGCAGTGGAGTGTGTGTTGAGCGTTATCAGTAGTCTCTGGGCTCCTTCACCCTGAACACTGTATGTGTGTGTGTGTGTGTGTGTGTGTGTGTGTGTGTGTTTTGTCTGCTGCGGCTCAGATTATATCAGTGTGGAGACAGAACGCTTCAGCTCCTCTAACAGCAGTGTGAACACACACACTTTCTCACTGCATTCACACACTCCTCCAGTCTCTCTGGTGTTTATGTGATGTTTATCTACACACTCGCGCTCCTCCAGTAATGTGATCTCGTTTTCAGCACATTTAGAAACACACAGAATCTTCTGGATGATCAGAAACTCATCTCAGTGATTCAGAACACTCACGGTTTCCACAAATCACACACTCAAATATATGATGTCGCACTGTCACCCTCACAGCAAGAAGGTCGCTGGTTCGAGTCCCGGCTGGGTCAGTTGGTGTTTCTGTGTGGAGTTTGCATGTTCTCCCCGTGTTGGTGTGGGTTTCCTCCTGGTGCTCCGGTTTCCCCCACAGTCCAAACACATGCGCTATAGGGGAACTGATCAACTAAACTGACCGTAGTGTATGAGTGTGTGTGTGTGTGTGTGTGTGAGAATGAGTGTGTATGGGTGTTTCCCAGTACTGGGTTGCAGCTGGAAGGGCATCTGCTGTGTAAAACATATGCTGGAATAGTTGGCGGTTCATTCCGCTGTGGCGACCCCTGATGAATAAAGAGACTAAGCTAAGGGCCTAGGGCTAAGGGGAAGGGGTAGATAGCCCCTCGCTGTGACCATCGGCGACGTTGACGCGCAGCTCTCAAAAAATGTAAGGCGTACGCGTAGCGCAAGCTCTGTGATTGGTCGGCTTGGTAGCGATGACGAGTGTGGGCGGAGGTGAGAGCCGCGCGCCCGATGCAGAGAGTGTTTACAAGTGTGGAGTCCTGTGAAGGAGCTCCGGATGGAGACTGTTGTTTTGTGTTCACCTCATGATTAAAGTTGTTGCACGTCCGGCGATTCCCGCCTCAAAATGAGCGAGTTAGAGCCACTTGTACATTAAGGAAGTGTTCAGGAAAAACAAAAAAACCAGCGAAGAAACTCGACACAGAGAAACATAAACACCTACTGCCAGCTAGTGTTTCGGAAGTGTATTGCAGAGAAACAGAAACAGCGCGCAGAAGTATAAATGCACGGCTGCGCGCGAGGCTTGCGCCGTGGGTCACGCCGATCACTTGACGCAGAAGTATAAACCAGGCTTAAGTCTTAACATTTTTCTCTCCTCTA
>LR812532.1:701855-711855 GCA_903798195.1 Danio kyathit
ACGCACGCACGCGCATGCACGCACACACACACACACACACACACACACACACACACACATTCTCAGAAACACAGACACACACAATCACAGACACACACAATCACAGACACACACACACACAGCTAGATACACACCCACTCAGAAACACACACACTCACTGAAACACATACTCAAACACACACACACACACACACGCACGCACGCGCATGCACGCACACACACACACACACACACACATTCTCAGAAACACAGACACACACAATCACAGACACACACACACACACACAGCTAGATACACACCCTCTCAGAAACACACACACAGCCAGATACACACTCTCTCAGAAACACACACACACTCACTGAAACACATACTCAAATACACACAGACACACAGACACACACACACGCGCACACACATTGTGTCTGCTCTGAATAAATGTACAGGAGTCATTCAGATGTCCTGCAAATATGATTATCAACATTATTTTGACTTTTAAAGTTGATTTCTGTGTAAAATAACACACTAACTACACTACAAACACACAATAATGAGAAACTCACAGAATAATGAGCTTATTTCCACTAACGATGACTCACTTTCCTCGACATAACGGGGAAACGGTCTGCTTTACTCCACGCATGCGCAGTGTTTTCTAAACCATTAAGGCTTTTTCTTCTTACCTGGCCGGAAATGTGCTCCCACAAACGTCTGATCTCGAAATAACTCAGGTGTTATCATGGGCCACCCTGCAGGTAACACACACACACACACACACACACACACACACACACACACACACACACCTGTCTGTCATGTGGGTGTCTCTGTGATGAGGGTGGAAGGTGGAAGTTCTGCTTCGGTGAGCATATATGCTGTACTGATAACAGTCTCCCCCCCCCCCCCCCCCCCCCCCCCCAACACACACACACACACACACACACACTTGTGTTGGCCGTTAGAGGCCGGTTTGGCCAGTTTGTGTGCTGATATTCGCTGTATGCCGGTGTATTGTGCGCCGTCAGATCAGCGCGGGAGATAACGCGCATGCGCAGGTGTTTCTGCTTCTGAGGCCCTCATGGCAGCAGTGCTGGAGAACCCAAACACAACCGACACACAAAACCCGCCAACATCCCTCATGAAGCCCACCAAAACCTTTAATCACGCTCGTACACCATGATAAGATCACGAACATGCAGAATAATACAATCAACAGGCATCCAATATTAAAAAGGCCTAAATTATGGAAGAGCTTTTCCACCAAACCCACAGGAAGAGAGGCTACAGAAATGTGTAGTCAATAGATATGCTTGTTAAGTCGTGACGTCTGGAATACTGCTTCCGGGTCTAATGCGCTGCTCATTTGAATTGATTTGTTTATGACCACTTTCCAGTCCTATCACAAATTAAAGTGATTTTTATAGAAAATCATGGTGTCCATGACAGTCTCTGGACTTGCTGCATCACAAATACCAAACGTTTAACCATTTATTAAAAATTCATCACTTTCTGGCCATCGGATATTAGGCATGGATATATACTGTATATATATATATATATATATATTGTGATCATAATTTGCGAAAGTATTGTATCGCTTTGTAAACGTTTAATATTACCATTTGTTGAGTTTCCCCATACAGTTTGATATATCGCTAGGACCCTGAAGCCGCTTTGTGTGACATCACACTTAACAAGCGGACTGTAGTGTTTTTGACCTATACTAAAGTACTTGGCTTAATCTGTTGTGGTGATTCTACAGTTGCTATGGCAACACAACAATTATAGTAATTGATTTGTTCTGGTGATTCTATAGTTGCTATGGGAATATATGCAACTATAGTAATTGATCTGTTGTGGTGATTCTACAGTTGCTATGGTAACACAACAACTATAGTAATTGATCTTTTGTGGTCATTCTACAGTTGCTATGGCAACACAACAACTATAGTAATTGATCTGTTGTGGTGATTCTACAGTTGCTATGGCAACACAACAACTATAATAATTGATCTGTTGTGGTGATTCTACAGTTGCTATGGCAACACAACAACTATAGTAATTGATCTGTTGTGGTGATTCTACAGTTGCTATGGCAACACAACAACTATAGTAATTGATCTGTTGTGGTGATTCTACAGTTGCTATGGCAACACAACAACTATAGTAATTGATCTGTTGTGGTGATTCTACAGTTGCTATGGCAACACAACAACTATAGTAATCGATCTGTTGTGGTGATTCTACAGTTGCTATGGCAACACAACAACTATAGTAATCGATCTGTTGTGGTGATTCTATAGTTATATAGATTCTATAGTACTATAAACAAATGACCCATGTGTGTATGTAAGAGTAAGTGTGTGGGTGTGTGTATGTGTGTGTGTCTGTGAGTGTGTGTGTATATGTGTGTCTGTGTGTATATATGTGTGTGTGTATGTGTGTGTGTGTGTGTGTATATGTAAGAGTATGCGTGTGTGTGTGTGTGTGTATGTATGTGTGTATATGTGTGTTTGTGTGTGTCTGCAAGTATGCGTGTGGAGTATGTAAGAGTATGTATGTGTGTGTATGCCTGTGAGTGTGTGTATATGTGTGTTTGTTTGTATATATTTGTGTGTGTATGTAAGAGTATGTGTGTAGGTGTGTGTGTGTGTGTGCATGCATGTGAGTGTTTGTGTGTGCAAGTGTGTGTCCGTGAGTATGTGTGTGTGTATGTATGTAAGAGTATGTGTGTGTGTGCATGCATGTGAGTGTTTGTGTGTGCGAGTCTGTGTCTGTGAGTATGTATGTACTGTATATGTGTGTGTGTGTGTGTGTGTGTGTGTGATGCCATCTGCGGCTGGGAATCGCTGCTCTGGCATGTGTGACTAAAGAAAGCTGCATATTTCTGCCAGCTGTGCCGATCTCCCAGAATCCTCTGCTGGATCCGCTCCATCCTGAGGAGCAGCCAGAGATGCAGACCAGGAGAACAGATCGTCAGATGTCTCAGAAAACACACACACACACACACACACTCGCTTCGTCTTCCACATGCTGAAACTCCAGCGCCCGCTCATGTCATTAGGTTTGACTCTTTACTCTCTTTATTTTACACTCGTGTTTTTCATTAAAGTCACTCTTGATAAAGCATCTGCTGAATATATCAGTGTAAACGCAAAACTTCTGTGTGTTTGAAGGAGCTGCTATGTGTGTGTGTGTGTGTGTGTGTGTGTGTGTGTGTGTTATTAAACTCTTTGATCTTTGGCTTTAGTACTGATAATAGGAAAGAAGAAAGCTAGGGTGTAATCCTATAAAAGAGGTGACCACACAGTCATTGTGTGTGTGTGTGTGTGTGTGTGTGTGTGTGTGTGTGTGTGTGTGTGTGTGTGTTGGGGGGGGGGGGGGTGGCTCAGTGAGTGAGAGCCACAGCTGTGAGCCTCACACACACACACACACACACACACACACACACACACACACACACACACACACACACACACACACACACACACACACACACACACACACACACACACACACACAGAGAGAGAGAGGAAAGCCCCTGGTGGTGTGTGTTTCTCTCTGTTCTCTCACCTGAGTCCTTCTACTTCCTGTAATAATTAAAGGCTGTATTCTTGAGCTCGTGTCGGCACAGGTCTGAGTTCAGCCATAACCATATAAAACCATGCGGAGATTCCCTGCACCACACAACACACTTCACACGTACATAGTTAGTGTATGAAACATTCTTAAAGGGCACCTATTATGCAAAACTGACTTTTATAAGTGGTTTAAACCCAGCTGTGTGTCAGCAGTGTGTGAATATCTCCAGCCTCTAATGCTCAACATGAATTAATTGTACTTTCTGTAATCAGACTTGATGAATGAAACACTTTGATTGACATCCTCCCTTTGTACGTGTCATCAGACGGGGAAAGCCCCGCCCACTAGTGCCCATCTCTACCTCATTAGCATAAACAGCAGCCCTGAGTGAGAAGCAGCCGTCTGTCCATTAGCCATTAGAGTGTTTGAGCTGCTGAAGATAATGTCAGCATAGACTAAGAGGATTATAGATGTGGAGTTTTAGATGAACAGCGACAGGAGCGACATAGACTGACAGAAGCATGAAGCACACACTGAAGCATCAAGCACACACTGCTGAAAAGCTATATACTGTCGCCGGCCACTTTATTAGGTACACCTGTCCAACTGCTCATTAACAAAAATTTATAACTCATGTAGTTATGTACGCATGTAAACATGGTCAAGACGATGTGCTGCAGGTCAAAGCGAGCATCAGAATGGGGAAGAAAGGGGATTTAAGTGACTTTGAACGTGGCATGGTTGTTGCTGCCAGACGAGCTGCTCTGAGTATTTCAGAAACTGCTGATCTACTGGGATTTTCACGCACAACCATCTCTAGGGTTTACAGAGAATGGTCCGACAAAGAGGAAATATCCAGTGAGCGGCAGTTCTGTGGGTGCAAATGCCTTGTTGATGCCAGAGGTCAGAGGAGAATGGCCAGACTGGTTCCAGCTGATAGAAAGCCAACAGTAACTCAAATAAGCACTCGTTACAACCGAGGTCTGCAGAAGAGCATCTCTGAACACACAACACGTCCAACCTTGAGGCGGATGGGCTACAGCAGCAGAAGACCACACCGGGTGCCACTCCTGTCAGCTAAGAACAGGAAACTGAGGCTACAATTCACACAGGCTCACCAAAACTGGACAAGAGAAGATTGGAGAAACGTTGCCTGGTCTGATGAGTCTCCATTTCTGCTGCCTCGATGCTCGGCTCAGAATTTGGCCTCAACAACATGAAAGCATGGATCATCCTGCCTTGTATCAGCGGTTCAGGCTGCTGGTGGTGGTGTAATGGTGTGGGGGATATTTTCTTGGCACACTTGGGGTCCATTAGTACCAATTGAGCATGGTGTCAACGCCACAGCCTACCTGAGTATTGTTGCTGACCTTGTCCATCCCTTTATGACCACAGTGTCTCCATCTTCTGATGGCTACTTCCAGCAGGATAACGCACCATGTCATAAAGCGCCAATCATCTCAGACTGGTTTCTTGAACATGACGATGAGTTCACTGTACTCAAATGGCCTCCACAGTCACCAGAGCTCAATCCAATAGAGCACCTTTGGGATGTGGTGGAACGGGAGATTGGCATCATGGATGTGCAGCCGACAAATCTGCAGCAACTGTGTGATGCTATCATGACAATACGGAGAAAAATCTCTGAGGAATATTTCCAGTAGCTTGTTGAATCTCTGCCACGAAGGATTAAGCAGATCTGAAGGCTAAAGGGGGTCCAACCCGGTACTAGAAAGGTGTACCTAATAAAGTGGCCAGTTTAAAACTGTTGCCTCTGCATTCAGATTCAGCGTTCAGTGTTATTTCATCACAGTGAATGGGTTTATAAAAGACAGGATGGTGTGTTTGTGTGTTCAGGTGAATAACAGGTCGATGTTGAGCTGCTAAACCTGCATCTGCAGCTCTACAGCAGGTTATTTCAGCTGCTTTTCCACAAAGCTCTTCATTTCCAGCTCACTGCCGCTCATTAGACCCAAACTAAACTGTGAGCGCTCACAGAGACCTGTGTGTGTGTGTGTGTGTGTGTGTGTGTGTGTGTGTGTGTCTGAAGCAGAGAGAGAGAGGCAGAATGTGTGTGTGAGAAAAAAAAATGTGTGTATGTGACTGTGTTAGTAGTGTGTGTAGTTGTGTGTGTGTGTGTGTATGTGTGTGTGTGTGTGTGTGTGTGTGTGTGTGTGTGTGTGTGTGTGTGTGTGTGTGTGTGTGTGTGTGTGTGTGTGTGTATAAAAGTATTAATATCATTCAAATCTTATTGACTGCACAGTTTCTAGCACTTCCAGTCTATTTTATGCGCATTTTACTGATTTACAGGATCATGTTGCCTTAAGGGCCATGAGTGAGGTCACTTCCTCTCCTGTGACCTCTGACCCCTGCAGATGATCAGCAGTCAGAGCATCCTGTCATGCACACACACACACACACACACACACACACACACACACACACACACACAGCTGTCGCTCAGCACCTGTTGAGCTCAAACAGGCCTGTCAGCACCAGTTCATTACCTGTGTGTGTGTGTGTGTTTGTGTTTGTGTGTGTGTGTGTGTGTATGTGTATGTTTACTCACAAACACCTGAAGCTCAGTGGTTAGCACTGTTGCCTCACAGCAAAAAGGTCACTGGTTCGAGCCTCGGCTGGATCAGTTGGTGTTACTCTGTGGAGTTTGCATGTTCTCCCCGTCTTGGCTGGTTGTTCTCAGCTCAAACTGAAACACACACACACACACACACACACACACACTCCAGAGCAGGGATGTCAAAGTCAGTTCCTGGAGGGCCGCAGCTCTGCACAGTTTAGTTCCAGCCCTGCTTCAACACACTTACCTGCAGGTTTCAAACAAGCCTGAAGGACTCAATTAGTCTGATCAGGTGTGTTTCATTAGGGTTGGAACTGAACTGTGCAGAGCTGCGGCCCTCCAGGAACTGACTTTGTCATCCCTGCTCTGGAGACAGCAGAGATGCAGTGTACATCGTGTATAAAGGGGCATGACAGCTCTCCTTGTGCTCTGCTTTTCCCTCTGGCAGTGGTCTGGTGTATGCAGTGACCCTCAGGAGTGCTGCTGTATAATGTTGTTCTGCTGTTCAGAAACGGATGCAGGTTTCTGACAGCCGATGTGTGACTGATTGACTGATTTACTGCAGGGCTTGAACTGAACTCGACCTCCCGAATCTGAGCACAAAAATGGCAAGTCTGAACCTGCTCGAGCTCAGAGACACGTCAGAGAGAAGAAGAAGAAGAAGAAGAAGCACAATACAAACACATTCTTCTGCTCCAGCGCCACACTGCTAACAAACAATGCTGTTCCTACCCAGATAGCATACGAATGTGAGCCGCTTTAGGCAGTTATGCGGCACTGGTGGTCTTCCTTCGGCCCAGACAAATTGAATGTGAGCCTGTACAATGGCAACGGGGGCCAAAGGTCCAAACTCATATATGGGCAAACTCATTTAAGGCAAAGATTTGGCAAAACGCAATCTGAATGTGAGCCTAAATGCAATAATAAACACAGAATAAGGCTCAGGATCTTTGCTGTCTGTGTGTGTGTGTGTGCGTGCATCAGTACATGCGTGTGTGCGCGCGTGTGTGTGTGGACAAAACACAGCTGTGTGTGTTTTGTTTGCTCTGCTCTTCCTCTCTGCAGGATGTTTTAGTAAGTGTGTTACCTTGCTCCAGGTAAAAACTGTCATCACACTGGGTGGGACTGATGTACTTTCTGTGTGTGTGTGTGTGTGTGTGTGTGTGTGTGTGTGTGTGTGTGTGTGTGTGTGTGTGTGTGTGTGTGTGTGTGTGTGTGTGTGTATGAACTCTTCACACATACACCCAACACAGAGAGAATGGCAGCTGGTAGGCCAGTGTGTGTGTGTGTGTGTGTGTGTGTGTGTGTGTGTGTGTGTGTGTGTGTGTGTGTGTGTGTCGCACTGATGGCCAAACTTACCTTCTCCACCGATGCTGAATCCTGCTGAAGCGGCAGGAGGAGTCCAGCTGTCAGCATGAGTTACAGCACACACACACACACACACACACACACACACACACACACACACACACACTTTTATCAGCTGTCATGTTACTGATTTATTACACGTGCCGAGTTGCACAACATCCACATTCAACTTTTAAACTTTTTAGCCTACACACACACACACACACACACACACACACACACACACACACACACACACACACACACACACACACACACACACACACACACACACACACACACACACACACACAGCCAGAAATGATGAAATGTAAAGCCCAGTCCAGTTCTGTGTATCGTTCGCTGTGTGAAAGTAACTAATTAAATACTCAGATGACTCTAATAGAGTAGTGTTTCTCAGGAATTGTAATTTACTGAGTAGTTTTATAAATGTGTACGTTTACTTTTCCTTGAGTACGTTTACTGCAGTATCAGTACTTTTACTCCACTACTGTCCTTCATCCTGCAGTCACTACTGTATTTTTCTTGTCTATGGGGATTAGAAAAGTCAGTCCTGTCCAATCAAATCGCACATATCGTAGAAGGTAAATCACATCATACTGAACTCCCTCAAGACGTGTGCACTTTACAATTGCAGCAAACTGTTTGGAAGTGTTAAAAATGTCCATGAAGATGTTCAAAATCTTTACACACATTGACCCAGAGACTGTTTAGATGCAGATCACTGATGAGAAGATGACGGATGTTTCAGGGTTTCTGCAGATATCATAATGTCAAATTTAAGACTTTTAAAGACCTTTTAAAGACCATTAAGTGTTAAATTTAAGATCTATATCACAATATTAAAAACATGTAAAAATCACAAAATTAGTGGTAAAATAAATGTATTTAAATTGAACTGTGCTGAAGACAGGTTAGACGCACCACTGAACTACAAAAAACAACATCTTAAGGCTGATTTATACACCTCCGCTGACGAAACGAAACGGTCAAGGCGCGTATACTTGAGACGTTCGCCGTTGTGATATTCTTCAAAACAACAGGGGGCGCTCAAAAGAAACCCACCGTAAAGTCAGACGGATAAACAGAGATGTAGAACGTTTCCAGAACTACGTCATATCATTAATATCATTTAAGATTTTAAAACTTATGATTTTTTATTATTTTTATAATTTATTATAATGATTATAATGATTTTTATAAGCATTTAGGATTTTGTTAAATCAAACTTTGATGCATCTCTTGCTTTTGTTCATATCTCAGACAGTTCTACCTATTAAAGTTAAATATCAATGACAAGAGAACATGTGTTGCTCTACAATTATATTTTTATTATGATAAGAATAAAAGCAAAAAAATAACTGACTAAAAATACTGACGTTTATTTAATTTTGCCCAATTCACAATTCACACATCACTGTCTGGCAAGTTTCTGTCCTATAAAGGCTAAAAAGGCAATAATGCTCCAACACTCCTGACCATCATCACCAGTAAAGCCCAGAGTTTGGGCTTCAGTATACTGTAAACTGACAGCTTCATATATTCTTTTCCAGTTATTAAAGACAGAATTTGTCACTTAATTTTAGTTTGTATTACCCACACGGGTCTCCACTTTAGCCATGGCCTCTTCTTTTTGTTTTAACAGACTTATCCCTCAGGTTTTTCCAAACTTTTACAAAAACTTTCCTCCTTTTCCATGGCTGCTGCAATTTCTAGCCAATAATTATTGGTCATCTTGTTATCTTTATGATGATCACGCATGGACGGATCGTGAAGATGTGTGTACAGGCGTACTGTTTCAGACAAAATCTCTTCAAAGTGTTTCATATTCAACTCAAATCAAACGCGGCGCTGCGCGAACCGTTCACCCGAAATCTGTTCACTCCGCCAGCCGGAATCATGTCGCGCGCACCGAAAGCGAACCTCCACAAACACAGCGATGATGTCACATTCACCACACGCACTGAGCCCAATAACAGAAAGCTGATTGGCTATTGCATGCTGGTCTCATTTGTAGTTTTAATACCGCAAATTACATTAGGACTAGTGGAGTTAAGGACTACAACACCACCAAAACCAAGCAGCAACAACAACAAAGAATTTAAATGAGCATTAGATGTAGCGTTACACGGACATCGGAAACATAAGACCTGAGCACAAATATTTAAGACCTACAACAGCCAATATAAGACTTTTTAAGGCCTAAAATTTAGATTTTTAAATATTAGACTTTTCAAGACCCCGTGAAAACCCTGTGTTTACTGTAGAGGTGTGAACCTACACTGGTCTCACGGTTCAGTTCGGTTACGATTATCATGCCATCGATTCGGTTCAATTCGATATCTCAGTGCATCACGGTGCATTGACGATGCTTTCCCCAAACACAGTTTTATATTTGGGGGTGGGGGGCCCGCGCTTTATTCGGAAATTTATTGCCGCGCCGCAAGAAATCTGGTCTGGTCCAGCGGCTCCCG
>LR812532.1:719355-726855 GCA_903798195.1 Danio kyathit
GCTCTCTGTGCATTTGTAGATCACTGTGGGTATTTGTGGGTAGCTCTCTGTGCATTTGTAGATCACTGTGGGTATTTGTGGGTAGCTCTCTGCGCATTTGTAGATCACTGTGGGTATTTGTGGGTAGCTCTCTGTGCATTTGTGGATCACTGTGGGTATTTGTGGGTAGCTCTCTGCGCATTTGTAGATCACTGTGGGTATTTGTGGGTAGCTCTCTCCGCATTTGTAGATCACTGTGGGTATTTGTGGGTAGCTCTCTGTCATTTGTAGATTAGTGTGCATTTGTGGGTAGCTCTCTGCGCATTTGTAGATCACTGTGGGTATTTGTGGGTAGCCCTCTGTGCATTTGTAGATCACTGTGGGTATTTGTGGGTAGCTCTCTGCGCATTTGTAGATCACTGTGGGTATTTGTGGGTAGCTCTCTCCGCATTTGTAGATCACTGTGGGTATTTGTGGGTAGCTCTCTGCGCATTTGTAGATCACTGTGGGTATTTGTGGGTAGCTCTCTGTGCATTTGTAGATCACTGTGGGTATTTGTGGGTAGCTCTCTGCGCATTTGTAGATCACTGTGGGTATTTGTGGGTAGCTCTCTGCGCATTTGTAGATCACTGTGGGTATTTGTGGGTAGCTCTCTCCGCATTTGTAGATCACTGTGGGTATTTGTGGGTAGCTCTCTGTGCATTTGTAGATCACTGTGGGTATTTGTGGGTAGCTCTCTGCGCATTTGTAGATCACTGTGGGTATTTGTGGGTAGCCCTCTGTGCATTTGTAGATCACTGTGGGTATTTGTGGGTAGCTCTCTGCGCATTTGTAGATCACTGTGGGTATTTGTGGGTAGCTCTCTCCGCATTTGTAGATCACTGTGGGTATTTGTGGGTAGCTCTCTGCGCATTTGTAGATCACTGTGGGTATTTGTGGGTAGCTCTCTCCGCATTTGTAGATCACTGTGGGTATTTGTGGGTAGCTCTCTGTGCATTTGTAGATCACTGTGGGTATTTGTGGGTAGCTCTCTGCGCATTTGTAGATCACTGTGGGTATTTGTGGGTAGCTCTCTGCGCATTTGTAGATCACTGTGGGTATTTGTGGGTAGCTCTCTGCGCATTTGTAGATCACTGTGGGCATTTGTGGGTAGCTCTCTGCGCATTTGTAGATCACTGTGGGTATTTGTGGGTAGCTCTCTGCGCATTTGTAGATCACTGTGGGTATTTGTGGGTAGCTCTCTCCGCATTTGTAGATCACTGTGGGTATTTGTGGGTAGCTCTCTGCGCATTTGTAGATCACTGTGGGTATTTGTGGGTAGCTCTCTGCGCATTTGTAGATCACTGTGGGTATTTGTGGGTAGCTCTCTGCGCATTTGTAGATCACTGTGGGTATTTGTGGGTAGCTCTCTGTGCATTTGTAGATCACTGTGGGTATTTGTGGGTAGCTCTCTGTGCATTTGTAGATCACTGTGGGTATTTGTGGGTAGCTCTCTCCGCATTTGTAGATCACTGTGGGTATTTGTGGGTAGCTCTCTGCGCATTTGTAGATCACTGTGGGTATTTGTGGGTAGCTCTCTGTGCATTTGTAGATCACTGTGGGTATTTGTGGGTAGCTCTCTGTGCATTTGTAGATCACTGTGGGTATTTGTGGGTAGCTCTCTGCGCATTTGTAGATCACTGTGGGTATTTGTGGGTAGCTCTCTCCGCATTTGTAGATCACTGTGGGTATTTGTGGGTAGCTCTCTCCGCATTTGTAGATCACTGTGGGTATTTGTGGGTAGCTCTCTGCGCATTTGTAGATCACTGTGGGTATTTGTGGGTAGCTCTCTGTGCATTTGTAGATCACTGTGGGTATTTGTGGGTAGCTCTCTCCGCATTTGTAGATCACTGTGGGTATTTGTGGGTAGCTCTCTCCGCATTTGTAGATCACTGTGGGTATTTGTGGGTAGCTCTCTGTGCATTTGTAGATCACTGTGGGTATTTGTGGGTAGCTCTCTGTGCATTTGTAGATCACTGTGGGTATTTGTGGGTAGCTCTCTGCGCATTTGTAGATCACTGTGGGTATTTGTGGGTAGCTCTCTCCGCATTTGTAGATCACTGTGGGTATTTGTGGGTAGCTCTCTCCGCATTTGTAGATCACTGTGGGTATTTGTGGGTAGCTCTCTGCGCATTTGTAGATCACTGTGGGTATTTGTGGGTAGCTCTCTCCGCATTTGTAGATCACTGTGGGTATTTGTGGGTAGCTCTCTGCGCATTTGTAGATCACTGTGGGTATTTGTGGGTAGCTCTCTGTGCATTTGTAGATCACTGTGGGTATTTGTGGGTAGCTCTCTCCGCATTTGTAGATCACTGTGGGTATTTGTGGGTAGCTCTCTCCGCATTTGTAGATCACTGTGGTATTTGTGGGTAGCTCTCTGTGCATTTGTAGATCACTGTGGGTATTTGTGGGTAGCTCTCTGTGCATTTGTAGATCACTGTGGGTATTTGTGGGTAGCTCTCTCCGCATTTGTAGATCACTGTGGTATTTGTGGGTAGCTCTCTCCGCATTTGTAGATCACTGTGGGCATTTGTGGGTAGCTCTCTGTGCATTTGTAGATCACTGTGGGTATTTGTGGGTAGCTCTCTCCGCATTTGTAGATCACTGTGGGTATTTGTGGGTAGCTCTCTCCGCATTTGTAGATCACTGTGGGTATTTGTGGGTAGCTCTCTGCGCATTTGTAGATCACTGTGGGTATTTGTGGGTAGCTCTCTGCGCATTTGTAGATCACTGTGGGTATTTGTGGGTAGCTCTCTCCGCATTTGTAGATCACTGTGGGTATTTGTGGGTAGCTCTCTGTGCATTTGTAGATCACTGTGGGTATTTGTGGGTAGCTCTCTGCGCATTTGTAGATCACTGTGGGTATTTGTGGGTAGCTCTCTGCGCATTTGTAGATCACTGTGGGTATTTGTGGGTAGCTCTCTCCGCATTTGTAGATCACTGTGGGTATTTGTGGGTAGCTCTCTGCGCATTTGTAGATCACTGTGGGTATTTGTAGGTAGCTCTCTGCGCATTTGTAGATCACTGTGGGTATTTGTGGGTAGCTCTCTGCGCATTTGTAGATCACTGTGGGTATTTGTGGGTAGCTCTCTGCGCATTTGTAGATCACTGTGGGTATTTGTGGGTAGCTCTCTGCGCATTTGTAGATCGGGCTGTGCATTTGTGAATTTTGAAACATTTCTAACGTCAAGACAAACACTGATCCACAAATAGATGGACTCCACCCACCTTCTACTTAAACCAATCAGATACCGGCATTGTGATGCTGACCAATCGCTGCTCGTTCTCGCTCCAACCAATCACGCTTTGCCTTACAATCAGAGCGGGACCAGGCCAGCCGTAATGAACCAGTCTCTTCAAAATGGACGGCCAGGACAGTTTAAGACAGGTCAGTGGTGCTCATTACAGCATTGCTCTAATAATATCTGTCCTTGCCGTGCTTTTTCAAGAGACTGGTTAATTGATTTGCACGATCGCTTTTTATTTATTTGTGAATATGCTTGGTATTTGTCAATCGCTTCACATTTATTTGTGGATTGTATTATATATTTTTTTGGGAAATATGAAACAATTCTGGCTCCATAATAAAGGCACTAAGCCGAAGGAAAATAAATGAATAAAATGTAGGTAATAACCACAGTTACAATCAGTTAAGTTAGAGTTCATTAGTTTTTAAGTGTGAGTGTAAATACAGTTTTATTAAATGAATATATATACATACAGTTGAAGTCAGAATTATTAGCCCCCCTGTTTATTTTTTTGATCCTCCATCTGTAGTGAATCTGCTGTGTTTTATTCCTCTGGAGATCTCCATTGACTCACAGCCTCAGCCTACAGTTTGTGTGTGGGAAATCCTCCAGTCATCACCTCACGGAAAGATCTACATCTGAAGTCAAGAAACACACATCTCTACACGCATCTCGTTCATAAACGTGGCACAAAACAGGGGTGGAAATGTGTGTGTGCCACTTCCCACGCAAAAGGTGTGATCTATAAAAACACGTATGATGGGAGAACGTGCGTAGCTGTATTATATCTGAGTAAAGATGTTAGGCAGAAATACTGACTTAAAGCACTTTAAATCATCATATTAGCCATAATCATTCATAAATTATTTACAGTTTAATTCTATATTCGCTATACAATCTTTCTATATAAATCAGACCCACGTCTCTCATTATTCATCTAGAGCAGGGGTGTCCAAACTCCATCCAGGAGGGCCTGGGTCCTGCATAGTTTAGCTCCAACTTCCTTCAACACACCTCCCTGGACGTTTCTAATATACCTAGAAAGAGCTTGATTAGCTAGTTCAGGTGTGTTTGATTGAGGTTGAAACTAAAATATGCAGGACACCGACCGTCCAGGACTGAGTTTAGACACTCCTGATCTAAAGCTACATGTGTGTGTGTGTGTGTTAACTAAACTATGAAGATGTTTATATGTTCGAGACTGTGGTATGAGATGTTTACACATGTTCTTATTTATTACTCTGAGTATTTAAAGTGTTTAAAGTGTTACGATGCTTTGTTTCTGTTCTATTATTTGAATTTGAAGCACAGGAAGACACACATCTCTCTCAAACACACACACACACACACGATCTGCAGTTGTTGCTGGTAATCAAATATCTCACAGCCAGTTGTTTCCATCTGCACATAAACACGAGAGCAGACAAACACTGACTGAGAGCCTGATAGTGCAGACAGACAGACAGACAGACAGACAGACAGACAGACAGACAGACAGACAGACAGACAGACAGACAGACAGACAGACAGACAGATAGATAGATAGATAGATAGATAGATAGATAGATAGATAGATAGATAGATAGATAGATAGATAGATAGATAGATAGGACACACTCCCACAGTGTTTCTGTGTCTTTAATGATGTTCTGTCCTGTGCAGCTGTTCAGCTGGGCCAGGTGTGTGTATGTATGAGTGTGAGTGCGTGTGTGCGTGTGTGTGTGTTTTGGGGACTGATCTGGCAGGGAAAGAAGGAATTCCTAACACAGAGAGGGAAGGAAGCAGACCGGAGGGAGGGAGGGACGAAATGGATCTGCTTTGGAGATAAGCTGCTCGCATAGCAACCGTCCTGGAGTTACGAGAAGTGCAAACACGCACACACACACACACACACACACACACACACACACACACACACACACACACACACACACACACACACACACACACACACACACACACACACACACACACAGTCAGAGTGTGCTCGGATTCTGCTGGCCTTTAGATGCTCAGTCTGTTAGTCTGTGCTGTTTCTTTATATGGTTTGGTGGATGTGTCTATGATGTGACCGACAAAGACCAGTTACAGAAACACAGAGAGCATCTACAGACCATGAAAGATCATATTTTAATCTAGTAGAACCCATAGACACAAACTACAAACCAAACTACAACTACAAACCCTTTAAAGACCAACTTCAGACCATGTAGATTTTAACTACAGACCACATACAATTCAACTTCAGACCCCATAGGGTCCTACTACAGACTACATAGTGTTCAACTACAGACCAGTCCAACATCAGACCACATAAAGTCCAGCTACAGACCACATAAAGACCAATTACTGACCACAGGATCCAACTAGAGACTATCTAGAGTCCAACATCAGACCACATAGAGTCCAACTTCAGACCATGTAGATTCCAACTACAGACCACATAGGGTCCAACTACAGACCACATAAAGTCCAACTTCAGACCACATAGAACCTAACTTCAGACCCCATAGGGTCCAACATCAGACCACATAGACTTCAACTTCAGAACCCATAGTGTCCAACTACAGACCAGTCCAACATCAGACTACATAGAGTCCAACTACAGACCACATAAAGGCCAACTACTGACCACAGGATCCAACTACAGACCACATAGAGTCCAACTACAGACCATGTAGATTCCAACTACAGACCACATAGGGTCCAACTACAGACTACAAAAAGTCCAACTACAGACCACATAAAGACCAACCACCAACCAAAGGGAACCAACTATAGACCACATAGAGTCCAACTACAGACCACATAGAACCTAACTTCAGACCACATAGGGTCCAACTACAAACCACATAGAGTTCAACTACAGACCACATAGAGTTCAACTACAGACCACATAGTGTTCAACATCAGTCCACATAGGGTTCAACTATAGACCAGTCAAACATCAGACCACATACAGTTCTACTACAGACTACATAGGGTCCAACTACAGACCAGTCCAACATCAGACCACATAGAGTCTAACTACAGACCACATAGGGTCCAACTACAGACCAGTCCAACATCAGACCACATAGAGTCTAACTACAGACCACATAGTGTCCAACTACAGACTACATAGAGTCCACTACAGACAACATAGAGTCCAACTACAGACCAAAGGGGCCAACTATAGACCACAGGGTCCAACTTCAAACAACGTAGATTCCATCTACAAACAACACAGGGTCCAACTACAGACCACATACTGTTCAACTACAGACAACATAGGGTCCAACTACAGACCAGTCCAACATCAGACCACATAAAGTCCAACTACAGACCACATACTGTTCAACTACAGACAACATAGGGTCCAACTACAGACCAGTCCAACATCAGACCACATTGGGTCCAACTACAGACCACATACTGTTCAACTACAGACAACATAGGGTCCAACTACAGACCGGTACAACAACAGACCACATAAAGTCCAACTACAGACCACATTGGGTCCAACTACAGACCACATAAAGTCCAACTACAGACCACATACAATCCAACTACAGACCACATTGGGTCCAACTACAGACCACATAGTATCCAACTACAGACCAGCCAAACAACAGACTACATAGAATCCAACTACAGACCACATTGGGTCCAAGTACAGACCACATAGTGTCTAACTACAGACCGGTCCAACAACAGACCACATAGTGTCTAAGCACAGACCACATAGAGTCCATCATCAGACCACATAGAGTCCAACTACAGACCACAGGGTCCAACTACAGACCACATAGAGTCCAACATCAGACCACATAGAGTTCAACTACAGATCACATAGTGTCCAACTACAGACCACATAGAGTCCAACCACAGACCAGTCTATCATCAGACCACATAGTGTCCAACTACAGACCACAGGGTCCAACTACAGACCACATAGAGTTCAACTTCAGACCAGTCTATCATCAGACCACATAGTGTCCAACTACAGATCATGTGGACCACCTACAGACCACATAAAGTCCACTGTAAGACCACATGGAGATCAAGTACAGACCGACTGATTCTTACTCACTTAAAACCGGACAACACTTGTGAACTCCTGACTGCTTTAGTTTTAGTCTTGATGTTATTTCATTAAGTGAAATCTGTTGCGATTGTAGATTGTTGTAGAGTTTTCTAGATAAACTGATGATACTGTTGGATAGTTTGAGCTGGATGTAGTATTGGGTTATCT
>LR812532.1:734355-739355 GCA_903798195.1 Danio kyathit
GCTAGGGTGTTTTGGTGAACTCCAAGGTGCTACTGTGCTGTTGCTAGGGTGATTTGGGTGGTTACAAGGACATTACTTTGTTGTACTAAAAGGTTGTGGGTGTTTGTCAGGGTGTTACTATGCTGTTGCTAGGGTATTTTGGGTGGTTAACTGGCATTACTGTGCTGTGACAATAAGGTTGTGGGTGGTTGTCAGGGTGTTACTCTGCTGTCGCTAGGGTATTTTGGGTGGTTAAATGGCATTACTATGCTGTGACAATAGGGTTGTGGGTGGTTGTCAGGGTGTTACTATGCTGTTGCTAGGGTATTTTGGGTGGTTAACTGACATTACTGTGCCGTGACAATAAGGTTGTGGGTGGTTGTCAGGGTGTTACTATGCTGTTGCTAGGGTATTTTGGGTGGTTAACTGACATTACTATGCTGTGACAATAAGGTTGTGGGGTGGTTGTCAGGGTGTTACTATGCTGTCGCTAGGGTATTTTGGGTGGTTAACTGACATTACTATGCTGTGACAATAAGGTTGTGGGTGGTTGTCAGGGTGTTACTATGCTGTTGCTAGGGTATTTTGGGTGGTTAACTGACATTACTATGCTGTGACAATAAGGTTGTGGGTGGTTGTCAGGGTGTTACTATGCTGTCGCTAGGGTATTTTGGGTGGTTAACTGACATTACTATGCTGTGACAATAAGGTTGTGGGTGGTTGTCAGGGTGTTACTAAGCTGTTGCTAGGGTATTTTGGGTGGTTAACTGACATTACTATGCTGTGACAATAAGGTTGTGGGTGGTTGTCAGGGTGTTACTAAGCTGTTGCTAGGGTATTTTGAGTGGTTAACGGACATTACTATGCTGTGACAATAAGGTTGTGGGTGGTTGTCAGGGTGTTACTATGCTGTTGCTAGGGTATTTTGAGTGGTTAACTGACATTACTGTGCCGTGACATTAAGGTTGTGGGTGGTTGTCAGGGTGTTACTATGCTGTCGCTAGGGTATTTTGGGTGGTTAACTGACATTACTATGCTGTGACAATAAGGTTGTGGGTGGTTGTCAGGGTGTTACTAAGCTGTTGCTAGGGTATTTTGGGTGGTTAACTGACATTACTATGCTGTGACAATAAGGTTGTGGGTGGTTGTCAGGGTGTTACTAAGCTGTTGCTAGGGTATTTTGAGTGGTTAACGGACATTACTATGCTGTGACAATAAGGTTGTGGGTGGTTGTCAGGGTGTTACTATGCTGTTGCTAGGGTATTTTGAGTGGTTAACTGACATTACTGTGCCGTGACATTAAGGTTGTGGGTGGTTGTCAGGGTGTTACTATGCTGTTGCTAGGGTATTTTGGGTGGTTAACTGACATTACTGTGCCGTGGCAATAAGGTTGTGGGTGGTTGTCAGGGTGTTACTATGCTGTTGCTAGGGTATTTTGAGTGGTTAACTGACATTACTGTGCCGTGACATTAAGGTTGTGGGTGGTTGTCAGGGTGTTACTATGCTGTTGCTAGGGTATTTTGAGTGGTTAACTGACATTACTGTGCCGTGACATTAAGGTTGTGGGTGGTTGTCAGGGTGTTACTATGCTGTTGCTAGGGTATTTTGGGTGGTTAACTGACATTACTGTGCCGTGGCAATAAGGTTGTGGGTGGTTGTCAGGGTGTTACTATGCTGTTGCTAGGGTATTTTGAGTGGTTAACTGACATTACTGTGCCGTGACATTAAGGTTGTGGGTGGTTGTCAGGGTGTTACTATGCTGTTGCTAGGGTATTTTGGGTGGTTAACTGACATTACTGTGCCGTGACAATAAGGTTGTGGGTGGTTGTCAGGGTGTTACTATGCTGTTGCTAGGGTATTTTGGGTGGTTAACTGACATTACTATGCTGTGACAATAAGGTTGTGGGTGGTTGTCAGGGTGTTACTATGCTGTTGCTAGGGTATTTTGGGTGGTTAACTGACATTACTATGCTGTGACAATAAGGTTGTGGGTGGTTGTCAGGGTGTTACTATGCTGTCGCTAGGGTATTTGGGTGGTTAACTGACATTACTATGTTGTGACAATAAGGTTGTGGGTGGTTGTCAGGGTGTTACTATGCTGTTGCTAGGGTATTTTGAGTGGTTAACGGACATTACTATGCTGTGACAATAAGGTTGTGGGTGGTTGTCAGGGTGTTACTATGCTGTTGCTAGGGTATTTTGAGTGGTTAACTGACATTACTGTGCCGTGGCAATAAGGTTGTGGGTGGTTGTCAGGGTGTTACTATGCTGTTGCTAGGGTATTTTGGGTGGTTAACTGACATTACTATGCTGTGACAATAAGGTTGTGGGTGGTTGTCAGGGTGTTACTATGCTGTCGCTAGGGTATTTTGGGTGGTTAACTGACATTACTATGCTGTGACAATAAGGTTGTGGGTGGTTGTCAGGGTGTTACTATGCTGTTGCTAGGGTATTTTGGGTGGTTAACTGACATTACTATGCTGTGACAATAAGGTTGTGGGTGGTTGTCAGGGTGTTACTAAGCTGTTGCTATGGTATTTTGAGTGGTTAACGGACATTACTATGCTGTGACAATAAGGTTGTGGGTGGTTGTCAGGGTGTTACTATGCTGTTGCTAGGGTATTTTGAGTGGTTAACTGACATTACTGTGCCGTGACATTAAGGTTGTGGGTGGTTGTCAGGGTGTTACTATGCTGTTGCTAGGGTATTTTGGGTGGTTAACTGACATTACTGTGCCGTGGCAATAAGGTTGTGGGTGGTTGTCAGGGTGTTACTATGCTGTTGCTAGGGTATTTTGGGTGGTTAACTGACATTACTGTGCCGTGACAATAAGGTTGTGGGTGGTTGTCAGGGTGTTACTATGCTGTTGCTAGGGTATTTTGGGTGGTTAACTGACATTACTGTGCCGTGACAATAAGGTTGTGGGTGGTTGTCAGGGTGTTACTATGCTGTTGCTAGAGTATTTTGGGTGGTTAACTGACATTACTATGCTGTGACAATAAGGTTGTGGGTGGTTGTCAGGGTGTTACTATGCTGTTGCTAGGGTATTTTGGGTGGTTAACTGACATTACTATGCTGTGACAATAAGGTTGTGGGTGGTTGTCAGGGTGTTACTATGCTGTCGCTAGGGTATTTTGGGTGGTTAACTGACATTACTATGTTGTGACAATAAGGTTGTGGGTGGTTGTCAGGGTGTTACTATGCTGTTGCTAGGGTATTTTGAGTGGTTAACGGACATTACTATGCTGTGACAATAAGGTTGTGGGTGGTTGTCAGGGTGTTACTATGCTGTTGCTAGGGTATTTTGAGTGGTTAACTGACATTACTGTGCCGTGGCAATAAGGTTGTGGGTGGTTGTCAGGGTGTTACTATGCTGTTGCTAGGGTATTTTGGGTGGTTAACTGACATTACTGTGCTGTGACAATAAGGTTGTGGGTGGTTGTCAGGGTGTTACTATGCTGTTGCTAGGGTATTTTGGGTGGTTAACTGACATTACTGTGCCGTGACAATAAGGTTGTGGGTGGTTGTCAGGGTGTTACTATGCTGTTGCTAGGGTATTTTGGGTGGTTAACTGACATTACTATGCTGTGACAATAAGGTTGTGGGTGGTTGTCAGGGTGTTACTATGCTGTCGCTAGGGTATTTTGGGTGGTTAACTGACATTACTATGCTGTGACAATAAGGTTGTGGGTGGTTGTCAGGGTGTTACTATGCTGTTGCTAGGGTATTTTGAGTGGTTAACGGACATTACTATGCTGTGACAATAAGGTTGTGGGTGGTTGTCAGGGTGTTACTATGCTGTTGCTAGGGTATTTTGAGTGGTTAACTGACATTACTGTGCCGTGGCAATAAGGTTGTGGGTGGTTGTCAGGGTGTTACTATGCTGTTGCTAGGGTATTTTGAGTGGTTAACTGACATTACTGTGCCGTGACATTAAGGTTGTGGGTGGTTGTCAGGGTGTTACTATGCTGTTGCTAGGGTATGTTGGGTGGTTAACTGACATTACTGTGCCGTGACAATAAGGTTGTGGGTGGTTGTCAGGGTGTTACTATGCTGTTGCTAGGGTATTTTGGGTGGTTAACTGACATTACTATGCTGTGACAATAAGGTTGTGGGTGGTTGTCAGGGTGTTACTATGCTGTTGCTAGGGTATTTTGGGTGGTTAACTGACATTACTATGCTGTGACAATAAGGTTGTGGGTGGTTGTCAGGGTGTTACTATGCTGTCGCTAGGTTATTTTGGGTGGTTAACTGACATTACTATGCTGTGACAATAAGGTTGTGGGTGGTTGTCAGGGTGTTACTATGCTGTTGCTAGGGTATTTTGAGTGGTTAACGGACATTACTATGCTGTGACAATAAGGTTGTGGGTGGTTGTCAGGGTGTTACTATGCTGTTGCTAGGGTATTTTGAGTGGTTAACTGACATTACTGTGCCGTGGCAATAAGGTTGTGGGTGGTTGCCAGGCATTCATTATAAATGGTCAATTATTATATATATATATATATATTATAATTTTTGCATTACAGGATACCTGCTGTCTCTCTTTCTGTCTGTCTCTCTCTCTCTTTCTCTCTCTCTCTCAAACACACACACAAAGGCACACACACACACATTTCCCTCCCGCCGGGCACTTCCTCCTATCAGGTCGACCTCAGTCAAAGAGTTTAATCCTGTGAAACATTTCCTGCACTGATGAGAAATCAATCACTGATCCATCAGCGTGACATGATGAAAAGCACAGATCACACACTCTTCAGCCCAATACACACACACACACACACACAACAACAACAAAGAGCAGAGGAAGAGAAGAATGAGATAAAGAAGTGTGAGAGACGGAAGAGTCACGGCCGTTCATAAGGCTGTGAAAAACGCAATCAAGAAACTCACGACAACTGCAGCACTCACACACCAATACACAACATCACACACACACACACACACACACACACACACACACACACACACACACACACACACATATATATATATATATATACACACTCACGCACACAAAA
>LR812532.1:744355-766855 GCA_903798195.1 Danio kyathit
AATACACACACATATATATACCAACACACACATACACATACCCAAACACACACACACACACACAGATTTATATACACATATTCAATTCAGTTCACACACAACCACACACACACACGCACACACATTTTTTTTCGGCTTAGTCCCTTATTAATCAGGGGTCGCCACAGCGGAATGAACCGCCAACTATTCCAGCATATGTTTTACAAAGCGGATGCCCTTCCAGCTCAACCGAGTACTGGGAAACACCCATACACACTCATACACTCAAACACACACACATTATTCTAAATATCTGCAGTGTTATTTACTGAAAGGAACCCTTCAGCATGGTCAGGCCCGAGCCGTGAGTGAAATGAGACTCAACACAAGCAGGTTTTTTGCATTAATTTGTATATTTTGCATTAAAGTTAACATGTTTCCATCCGTCCTCTCACACTGCAGTAAGTGTTGATATCTTGTTATATTCAGACATGAGTAATTCTGTCCTTTGCAATAAATATCATAAAATAATAGAGCTTCACATAATAAATATCTTTTTACAACAACAACGACAACATCGACAACGGAAAAAAAAAAAAGATTTAACAGTCTTAAACATTTGCTTTTTCAAAAATAGGCGTAAATTCCTCTTCTGCATCTGAACGTTCATCTTTAATGAACACAACGGCTGCCGCTGATCTGTCAGAGCTCACTCCGTCCTGCTACAGAAATCTGCCAATAAGTCTTTCACAGGTTTGGTTTCCGTCAAAGCACCGTCGCTGAACTCTCTGCTGGCAGACAGGTGAAGCAAACACTGCTTCACTAACTAAACCTGCTCAAAACATCCTCGGAGAGGGGGTGGAGCTTATTGGGTGCTCATTAACATATCTCCTATTATAGGCATGTTTCCGCATCCTGCAGCAGCTCAGCTAGAGATACATGTGGCGATATACAGCGGGTAAAACAAGTACTGAACATGTCCGGATTTTACCTGGTACATAAATTACTGTAAGAGTTGTTGACATGAAATTGACCCAGATTTTACAAAACAATCCAAACATACTGATAAAACTAAAATCTGAAAAATGTGTAATAACAGTGGATTGACACAAGGAGAAAGTACTGAAATGTATTCAATATGTTCATTCATTTTCCTTCGGCTTAGTCTCTTTATTCATCAGGGGTCACCACAGCGGAATGAACCGCCAACTATTCCAGCATGTGTTTTACACAGTGGATGCCCTTCCAGCTGCAACCCAGTACTGGGAAACACCCATACACACTCATTCACACTCATACACTACGGCCAATTTAGTTGATCAGTTCCCCTATAGCGCATGTGTTTGGACTGTGAAACTGGAGCACCTGGAGGAAACCCACGCCAACACGGGGAGAACATGCAAACTCCACACAGAAACACCAACTGACCCAGCCGAGACTCAAACCAGTGACCTTCTTGCTGTGAGGCCACAGTACTAACCACTGAGCCACCGTGTCGTCACTGTATTTAATATTTAATCATATAGAGAATGGAGCCTCGTGCATTGCTCAGGTGTGATTTGTATCCTATAATTACACATTTTTTCCTCATAATTCTTCTAGCAGCTTTATTTTCTTTTCTGAAATCAGCTGAGCAAGGCCGTTCAGTGGCTTTATACTCATCTGTTCAATACTTTTCCCTTGTGTCATTTCAGTTTATCGCCCACAGCTAAATTCCTAAAATAATTAGCTGTGTTTTCTTTGTATTTATGGTTTACTTTAGTTGTTACCGACATCTGGTGAAAATGTCATCAGCATCTTTAGAAACATATGAAGAGTCAAATCTTCTTCTAAAATGAGCATTTCTCTGAGCCTCATCTGTTTATGTTCAGTTATTTCACTTACAGGACAAAGAATAGGTACTTTGGGGTGGAGCTACCAGTCCTTTAAGGCGGGACTATCAATCCTTTATGGCAGAGCTATAAGTCCTTCAGGGAGGACATATCAATCCTTTAGAGCGGGGCTATCAGTCTTTTGGGGCGGGGCTATCCGTTATTTAGGGCGGGGCTATTTGAACTTTAGGGTGGGGCTATCAATCCTTCAGGGCGAGACTATCAGTCCTTTAGGGCGGGGATTTCAATCCTTTAGGACTGGGCTATCAGTCCTTTAAAGTGGGCCTATCAGTTATTTAGGGCGGGGCTATTGGTGCTTTAGGGTGGAGCTTTCAGTCTTTTAGGTCCTGGCTATCAGCCTTTTAAGACGGGGCTTTCAGTTCTTTAGGGCGGGACTATCAGTCCTTTAGGGTGGCGATTTCAATCCTTTAGGGCGGGGCTATCTGTCCTTTAAAGCGGGGCTATCAATTATTTAGGGCGGGGCATATTGGTACTTTAGGGTGGAGATTTCAGTCCTTTAGGGCGGGGCTATCTGTCCTTTAAAGCGGGGCTATCAATTATTTAGGGCGGGGAATATTGGTACTTTAGGGTGGCGATTTCAATCCTTTAGGGCGGGGCTATCTGTCCTTTAAAGCGGGGCTATCAATTATTTAGGGTGGGGCTATTGGTACTTTAGGGTGGAGATTTCAGTCCTTTAGGGCGGGGCTATCTGTCCTTTAAGGCGGGGCTTTCAATTATTTAGGGCGGGGCATATTGGTACTTTAGGGTGGCGATTTCAATCCTTTAGGGCGGGGCTATCTGTCCTTTAAAGCGGGGCTATCAATTATTTAGGGTGGGGCTATTGGTACTTTAGGGTGGAGATTTCAGTCCTTTAGGGCCTGACTATCAGTCCTTTAAGGCGGGGCTATCAATTATTTAGGGTGGGGCTATTGGTACTTTAGGGTGGAGATTTCAGTCCTTTAGGGCGGGGCTATCTGTCCTTTAAGGCGGGGCTTTCAATTATTTAGGGCGGGGCTATTGGTACTTTAGGGTGGAGCTTTCAGTCCTATAGGGCCTAACTATCAGTACTTTAAGGCGGGGCTATCAGTTATTTAGGGCGGGGCTATCTGAACTTTAGTGTGAGGCTTTCAGTCCTTTAGGGCGGGGCTATCAGGGCGTGTCTCTTTTCTGCCCTGCTTTCATCCACTCATCAATCTTCCTAAATTGTAAAAACCCATCTTCCAATAATCCAATCGGTTCCTTAAGGATGAAATCATCCACCGCCTTATATTATTTTCTCATTTCAAGACTGTTTGAATTGGATGCACAACATGATTGTGGAAAAAGGACAGATTTAACTTCCATTTCCCGCCAATGAATAACCAAACATGAACATCGGAGGCTGATCAAAAAATGCTCATTTTAGCAAACAAATGTCTGATGGCATTTATGAACTCTTCATATTATTGTGAGAGAAATCCTGACGTGTCACCAATACTCCATTTACCCTCCATACATTATCAGTTTGTGCCTCAGGACGGTTTCCCCGGTGTGTGTCCCGGCGTCTGGTTCCAGCTCTGCAGTTTGCAGTACACAGTGTTGGAGTTCTTGCAGCGGCAGCCGGGCCGCGTCAGCCGATCATGGCAGGAGTTACAGGCTTTAACGCAGCCTTTAGCGGGCAGATAGCACAGCAGGCAGGGGAACAGCGTCGCCATCAGGCCCATGCACAGAAACCGCGAGCAGCACTGCGGATGCGATAATGAACACGGCCTGTCAGCGCAGGCGTCTCCAACATCATCATCGTCCTTTGAGCAATGATAAAAAATGCCCTTCACCAAACACATGCATGTGCCCTGCTCTATAATGTTCTCCGCCGAACACAAACACAATCCATTGCATGCGAGGCGCGCCGGCAGCACCCGCGGAGCCGTGCACTCGCTGCATTTACACTTCCCACAGCTCTCGCAGATGTACAGATGCGCAGAGTCTCTGTTATCCACATGCATCTGTTTCAGGGGAGCGTCCGGCGGCAGAAAGGGAGCGTTCAGAGATTTGGGCTGAGTCCGTACAGTGTTTCTGTGATTCTGTGGTGTTCGGGACAGTAAACCCAGCTCTGATCCTGCGCTGCTGCTGCTCTCGGAGCTCCCGGTGCTGGTGGATCTGCTCAGGCCCGGCGGACGCACTAATATTGAGGATTGCGGCTCGTAATTATTATTAACGTTCACCAGGATCACTTCATGAGTCCTCTCGTGTTTGTGTGCATGGCGCGGAGGCGGTAGTGGCCCCGGGGCCGGTCTGCGGGGGACGGCCGGGCCCTCGGTGTACTCGTTGTTACTGCGGATGGCTTTGATCTGGTCCAGGGACAGGACGGCCCCGAGGTCCGCATGCCCACGCTGACCACGGAGATCCATAAGACACGATCAGCAACTCCAGACCACACAGCAATGCTCATCTGACAGCCTGAGAGACAGAGAGAGATTTTAGGTTTTAGAAGTACTTATGTAGGGGTGTAATGGATCACGCTTAATTTAAATCACATGTATGACAGCATTTAATCTTCCCTGTAAAATATAATGATGACGGAAGAATTTGTGTCGCACCTAAAGGCTTTCCTAGGTTATTAAAGATGTTTTACGTGTTTATCCTGCATTAATGCATTCAGCGTATACCTGCACAGTTGATCATTATTAGATCGGGATCTCAATTCAAACACCCACGCAACATAATTATAAAAGACGACGATGTGTATATGTTTATTAATCCTTCAACGCGCTGCATTCGAATCTACGTTTGATCGAGTAAGTCTTTTGAGTGGAGTTATAGTTACAATCCAATAACTCTGAAGTAGTGAGAGCAGTTTATAGTTCAGATATAAACACTGATGTTTACAGTAAATACATGTTAATTACAGCCTCTAAGTTGTGTTTCTTGCAGTGCTGTTTTTGTAATAAATGGAAAGCAAACTACATTTGTCTCCTCCCCTTTTTGGTTGATCCTAAAAATGGTCCGATCCGTGAACTAAAACCTTAGTGTGATCCGAACCGTGGGATTTGTGATCCGTTACACCACTATTATTAACAATTATAAATCAATCAACAGTGCAAAAAGTAGATCTTTATAGCACCATATATTTGAAAGAGAGAGAGAAAGAAAGATATAGTTTAGTTTTTACTAATATTTTATTACAAAAAACATTATTATTATAAAAAAATGTTGCTGCTTTAATTTTGTTTTACTTCAATCATCTGAACTAGAAAACAATATCTGAACGTCAATCAAACTGGCTAAATATATTGAGTTAAACTTTGTCTAACTTAAAAACGTGCAGCTGAAACTTGATTCACTTATTAAAATAAGATAAAGTAACAGAAAGACATCTGTTGCATGACTTTTTGTCATGTTGTTTACAGTGTGTCAATCAGCAATCTATGTTAAACAACAATTGTAAACATTAAATTAATCTTTACCACAGAAAAAGTCCATCTTTTCAGCACTGTATATTGGAAAGAGAGAGAGAGAGATAGAGAGAGAGTAATATTAAAAAAGAATAATATTATTATTTTTTTTTATTTGTTTATTTATTCATTTATTTTTTATTATTATCATTTATTGTTACTTCTACTACTACTATTTACAGTGTTTACTATGTTTATATATATATATATATATATATATATATATATATATATATATATATATATATATATATATATATATATATATATATATATATATATATATATATATATATATATATACAGTTGAAGTCAGAATTATTCGCCCCTCTTTAAATTTGAATTTTTTAAATATTCCCCAAATGATGTTTAACAGAGCAAGGAAATGTTCACAGTATGTCTGATAATATTTTTTCTTCTGGAGAAAGTCTTATTTGTTTTATTTTGGCTAGAATAAAAGCAGTTTTTAATTTTTAAAAAAACATTTTAAGGTCAATATTATTAGCCCCTTTAAGCTATATATTTTCTCGATAGTCTACAAAACAAACCATCATTATACAATAACTTGCCTAATTCCCCTAACCTGCCTAGTTACCCTAATGAACCTAGTGAAGCCTTTAAATGTCACTTTAAGCTGTATAGAAGTGTCTTGAAGATTATCTAGTCTAATATTATTTACTGTCATCATGACAAAGAGAAAATAAATCAGTTATTAGAGATGAGTTATTAAAACTATTATGATTAGAAATGTGCTGAAAAAATCTGCTCTGTTAAACAGAAATTGGAGAAAAAAATAAACAGGGGCGCTAATAATTCTGACTTCAACTATACAGTATATAACTATACAGTATATATATATATATGCATGTTCTTTTTAATGTAAACTTTATAAATGCTTTGGCAATACATTTGTCATGCCAATGAAGCAATTATTGAATTGAATTGAGAGAAAGAGAGATTTCTATTTAATTGTGATGATGTTTTGTTTCTATTATTTTGATCTTTTCATTGTTATCATACTCTTCCACATATATCAAGCTTTTGGCAATATTGTATTTTACAGTCATCACAATAAAGCAATTATTAAAATTAATCTGAGAGAGAGAGAGAGAGAGAGAGAGTCTTTCACAGCCTGCAATTAACGCATCTGTGTTGGATATGCCTGCTATGCACATTAATTACTTATAAACATCCTTCTGTGATTAAAAAACAAATGTCATGCAAATGTCTTTATGTTACTTGAAGCCTGATTAGTTTCTATTTCTGCTATATTTTAGTTATATAAAACTTAAACTTTACATTTTTAGTCAGTTTGACTGATGTAAGTAGGCAGGGGACGATAACTGTTTTCAAGGTTTACCGCGGTTTGGAAAAGTCAAGGTTTTAAAACCGCCAATGTTTTTGCTATACCGTTTCTAAGGTGTGTGTAAGATTTTCTATTTACGTTTTTTAGGACAGCAGTATCTCCAGCAGAAAACAAATCGCCAAAGGTGACATTTTAAATAGTAAAGAAATCAGTGCTTTTGAAACTAATGAAGGCAGCAGAAGTCAATGATTCATTTGAGTTATTTAGCCTGACATGTTTACTGTTGCAAAATATTATAAATGTTTCTCCAAATAAAGAAAATACAGTGTGTTCAAAGGGGAAAAGTGGATGTTTTTTACCCAGACATTTAAAAGAATATATTTTTAGAGTAGTAATCACGATTCTGAGAAACCGTGATATTTTTATCCAAGGTTATCATACCGACAGAATCTTTTACCGGCCCATGCCTAGATGTAAGTAATAATTTTCAGTGCACATTTAAGTGAAGTTTTTCAAATTAATTTCGAGAGGAGCCCGTGATATGATTGATCGCAGCTGGTCTCTCATCCATAATCAGCAATAATCCAATCAGATTGATCCAAGTCTACAATAAATAGACTGATTTCACTGCATTATCTTTGTTTTGGAAGAATCCCCCCTTCCACCCCATCTCCTCCTTTACCAGGGGGATCCCTTGAGAACTAACTGATCTCAGACCCCCTTACATGTTCATTGACCAGGCGGGAGCCCTGTGCTCAATTATCTCCAAGCTCAGGGTTCTCTCCCGGGAGAGCACGCCAAACCTGCTAATAGCGTCAAGCAATGTCTAAGTGTGAAGTCTTGAAACAGGGTTTAACTGGCCTTGATGATTCCATCTTAAGATGCTTTTCAAAATGGGAAAATATTATGTGCTTCATATTTATTGCAGTATAAGTGTGTTTTAATACATTGGTTATGACCGTCACCATTGAATGCTCTTATAAATAGCTAAACATTGGTTTGTAATCTATCTGTTGCATTTAGGAAGTATTAAAGCAAGTATAAAAACAACAATAAAACATTAAAATGGTGCACAGGTATATTTTGGGCAATAGCCAAATACACTCTATGAGTCATAAATATTATGTTTTATGCCAAAAATCATGAGTATATTACATAATCATGTCTCATGAAGATATTTAGTAAATCTCCTATTGTAAATATATCCAGACTGTATGCTGATTAGTAATATGCATTGCTAAGAACTTCATTTAAGCAACTTTAATTATGATTTTTCTCAATATTAAGATTATTTTTGCATTCTCAGATTTTAGATATTCAAATAATTTTATCTCAGCCAAATATTATCCAATCCTAACAAACCTAACATCAATAAAAACCTGTTTGTTTTTTAAATCGACTCTGATGACTTGTTTTGTGCATATATGTTTTAACTTTGGCTTAACGTTAATGCATGAACACCTTTACAGTGCATTACATATATTTTATCCACATATATCTGTAGTATTATTCACTTAAAGGTTACTTTAATGCCTCTTTTTAGGGCCCTTATTTTTTAAGTGCACTTGGCCAAAGAGAAACGCAGCGGTAATCTAGCATTAGTGTTTACTGGAGCGTTGTAAAACTGTTGAAACACATGCACGCTCTCCGGGGCCCCACGCTTTTGTTTTTCACTTCCTTTGGGGGTTCAAGCCTTAATTAGAGGGTCAACCCCCCCACCACCACCACTCCCCGGACACACCATTCACACCCCGGTGTTCGGGATGCGCGTTCACAGCGGGTTATTCGCGCGATCGCGGATCCGGGCTGGACGTGTGCAGATGTACTTACAGAGACAGCGCTCATAAATCAGTGTGTGTGTGTGTGTGTGTGTGTGTGTGTGTGTGTGTGTGTGTGTGTGTGTGTGTGTGTGTGTGTGTGTGTAATGCGGCTCTCGAGCTCTGTTTCTCCTATTCACAGAGCTATTTAACCCCCGAGCAGAGGCATCACACTCACACAGAGACAGAATCAAACTGTTGGTTGTTAAATACACTGTAAAAACATCTGTTAATGAACAATTTCCGATGGTAAATTGCATTACGGGATGTCGATCTCTGCTTTGTTCACTTTTAATGCTGAAAATTAAACTCTACAGTTTAACAAAGTGATTTTCACTGACATTTTTAGTAGTTTGAACTAATATAATGTATAAGGAATAATATTTAGAGTAGAAATAAATCTGTAAATTAACAGAAAATGTGCTGGCAGTTTATTACAAGGCTTTTATAGCGTAATATATACAACACAGCACAGACAATATAGCATTTAAAACTACTAAATATGTTCATAAATGTCACTTTTTTCGACCTTTTCAATGGTGAAATGTCCCATAATGCAACTCAAAAGCAGAAATTAAAACAAAAACAAAAAATAAAATACGGAAAACGGCTAATTTACAGATATTATTACAATGTAAAATGTTTATTATTATTGTTTTATTCTAAAATGTTGATTGTTTATTAATGTTAATTGTTTGTTTTTTATCACTACTAATATAATATGCCATATGTTCTGTATAATGTAAACATTACAGATGCTTTGGAAATACATATATAACTTTTGTCATTTCAATAAGGTAAGTTTGAATTAAATTGCATTGAGAGAGAGAGAGAGAGAGAGAGAGAGAGAGAGAGAGAGAGAGAGAGAGAGAGAGAGAGAGAGAGAGAGAGAGAGAGAGAGTTGACTATTAACAAGACTTTGTACCGACCTCAATAAGCACACAAGTGAAGTAAAGTACAAATACTTCCCTTGCTGATTTGCATGTGTATGGCTGGTTAACATTAAAATGCAGAGCCACACAGAGCAGGAAGACTTCAAATCAAACACTGAGCTTCACACGCTTTATAATGCACGACCGGCCACCACAAGCAAAACACACCTAATATATAGAAAACACTCCACAATCAGAGGGTTACTTTAATATCTGACGAGAAATTAATATTAATAACGATTGAAAGTCTAATGTGATTTCTCCTGTTTACACTGTGAAAAATATCCGTTAATTAACAGTTTTCCGTATTTTGTGCTTCATGTTTTCTAATTTTCACTGTTTATTTCTGCTTTTGAACTGCATTATGAGATTTTGATCTTTCCTCCGACAACTTGTAAACCTTTTTAAGTGACTTTATGAAGATTATAATAGTTTAAAGTGCTATACTGTATGGTGTGCACTACAAAAACATTGTAATTAACTGCAAGTACCTTTTTCTTCTATTTCATAGACTTATTTCTCTATATATTAGCCTATTTATTATTCATTATATTATTTCAAACTACTAAAATGCAAATAAAGTCACTGTATCACTTTTATTTTTTGTTTTTCTTTTTATTTCTGCTTTTGAGTTGCATTATGGGACATTTCAACATTAAAAAGGTCGAAAAAAGTGACATTTATGAACATATTTAGTAGTTTAAAATGCTATTTTGTCTGTGCTGTGTTGTATATAACGCTATAAAAACCTTGCAATAAACTGCCAGCACATTTTCTGTTAATTTACAGACTTATTTCTACTCTAGATATTATTTCTTATACATTATATTAGTTCAAACTACTAAAAAATGTTAATAAAAGTCACTTTGTTAAACTGTAGAGATAAATTTTTAACATCAAAAGTGGACAGAGCAGAGATCGACATCCTATAATGCAATTCACAACCGTAAATAAACAGAAAACATCACAAAATACGGAAAATTATTCATTAACAGACATTTTTAACAGTGTATAGTCTCTATTATGTACAAAATGATGAAGTAAATACGATTACATTAAAAAACACACGAATAATCACAATAAAAGGAAACTTATGAATGAAAACAAGCCTGCGGGGGGGAGGAGTGTGAATGAGTGTGTGTGTGTGTGATGTGTTTTCAGACACACACACACATGCACACAGACAGACACGCATAAAATAAAGCGTATAATGTGATTAAAGTGAGGTTTTGGAGTAATGAACGCGCGATTGGTGAGCGCGTCGCGCAGGGCCCTGTAGAGATCCGCGTTCACACTCGATCCTGATTTAATCCGAATTAAACAGCGCAGATGTGCGTATAAACAGCGATACATACCTACAGATAGACTCCCATAATGTCAAATCCATCAGTCCGTGTGCCAAACATCCATCAACGTGTCCAGAACGGTGCCCGAAACCAGCGCGTGCCCGCGAGCGTAACATCCAGAGAAACTCCGCGCGGTGGCTTCAGCTCGAGCGTTTGATCCCCGCAGAAAAAGCGGAGGAAAAAGCGGAGAAAAATCCGGTAAAGTCCAGGAGTGAAGCGCGCTCGGGATCCGTGGCGTCCGGCTCTGACTGTGCGTGAGTGTGCGCGATCAGATGCGTGCGCTGTTTTTGCGCGCACACACACATACACACACACACACACTGATGAATGAAAGAGGATCATGGGCAGATGCAGGAGGGGCGCAGCGCTGCGTTTAAGGTGGATCAACACACACACACACCTCAACATTTCACATTCACGCGCATATCTCTCCATAGCCGAAATACTTAAAAAAGTTAAAGTTAATTAAAAGTTAAAAGGCTAATACAATAATAGCCTTTTTTGCAGTATTAACTATGGTTTCCTACTATTATATTCATATTATGCCACGTGGAAAATATATATAGGCTATGATTATAATATAAACACACAAACACACACACACACACTCTTTGTTAATGATTGCAGCATACTCTAAACTCATACATTACTATAGTTAACTGACAAACTGTAATAAATAGTGTAGTATACTTTGGTTTTAACTACAGTAAACTGTGGTGTACTGTAGTATAATATACCCTATAGTTGTAAACACTACAGTATTGGCTCATTTGTTTATATCACTATAGTTGTTGTGCTACCATAGCAACTGCAGGATCACCACAACAGACAAATTACTATAGTTGTTGCGTTACCATAGCAACTGTAGAATCACCACTACAGATAAATTACTAAAGTTGTTGCGTTACCATAGCAACTGTAGAATCACCACTACAGATCATTTACTACAGTTGTTGTGTTACCATAGCAACTGTAGAATCACCACAACAGATCATTTACTATAGTTGTTGTGTTACCATAGCAACAGTAGAATCACCACAACAGATCAATTATTATAGTTGTTGTGTTACCATAGCAACTGTAGAATCACCACAACAGATCATTTACTATAGTTGTTGTGTTACCATAGCAACAGTAGAATCACCACAACAGATCAATTATTATAGTTGTTGTGTTACCATAGCAACTGTAGAATCACCCCAACAGATCATTTACTATAGTTGTTGTGTTACCATAGCAACTGTAGAATCACCACAACAGATTAGTTATTATAGTTGTTGTGTTACCATAGCAACTGTAGAATCACTACAACAGATCAATTACTAAAGTTTCTGTGTTACCATAGCAACTGTAGAATCACCACAACAGATCAATTACTATAGTTGTTGTGTTACCATAGCAACAGTAGAATCACCACAACAGATTAATTATTATAGTTGTTGTGCTGCCATAGCAACTGTAGAATCAGCACAACAGATTCATTTAGGTACTGTATACAATTATTTAAAACACTAAGGTATTTACTATAGTATTTTGTTTTTCACCTGGGGTAATATTATGTAATTTAGTGTTTGGTGTGATGTTGGAGTAGTTAACAACTCTATTTGATCTGTCATTTAATGCTCAACTCGTTCGGGTAATGAATGTGTAATTACAGGATTATTATAAGTATTAAACGCGTTTTAAAGCGGATTGTTCGGCGTGAACAACACGAGAAGTGCCGGACGACCTTAAGAGCTCAACCCCCCCCTCTCTCTCTCAATGAGTGTGTGTGTGGGGCGGATGTGCTGCATCCGGATACATGAGAAAGGAAAGTTCAGCACAAAGTCATTTCATGCATTCAGATGGAAACGAGCCGCAGACACACACACACACACACACACACACACACACACACACACACACACACACACACACACACACACACACACACACACACACACACACACACACACACACACACACACAAATCATTTTGACATTTAGTAGAAGTATATTGGCGCTTTTTAAAAGAGAAAACTTATAACACATATATTTAAATATATGTTAGCCACCGCTGTTTTAGTATTGTGTATATTTTAATATAGTATTTATACATTTATTTTATATATAATCTTACATTCATTAGTTTGGTTATGTGATTTTGTGCTTGTCATTTTTATTATGAAATGTTTTGTTTATTTTAGTAATTTTAGTAGTTTATTTTATTTGAAGGTAACATTTCTACTTTGTCAAATATAATGCAATAACATGTATAATGTTTTTGCTTAATAAAGAATTGCTATTTTAACAGCCATAACTCAATATTTTTTCAGCTAAAATTGAATTATATATGTATATATGTATATATATATAAACACATATGCGTTTATATAAATAGAAATATACTATATAAATAGACAATATACTTATCTACACTCACCAGCCACTTTATTAGGTACACCTTACTAGTCCCGGGTCGGACCCCCTTTAGCCTTCAGATCTGCTTTAATCCTTGGTGGCGTAGATTCAACAAGCTACTGGAAATATTCCTCAGAGATTTTGCTCCATATTGTCATGATAGCATCACGCAGTTGCTGCAGATTTGTCGGCTGCACATCCATGATGCCAATCTCCCGTTCCACCACATCCCAAAGGTGCTCTATTAGATTGAGCTCTGGTGACTGTGGAGGCCATTTGAGTACAGTGAACTCATTGTCATGTTCAAGAAACCAGTCTGAGATGATTGGCGCTTTATGACATGGTGCGTTATCCTGCTGGAAGTAGCCATCAGAAGATGGAGACACTGTGGTCATAAAGGGATGGACATGGTCAGCAACAATACTCAGGTAGGCTGTGGCGTTGACACCATGCTCAATTGGTACTAATGAACCCAAAGTGTGCCAAGAAAATCTCCCCCACACCATTACACCACCACCACCAGCCTGAACCGCTGATACAAGGCAGGATGATCCATGCTTTCATGTTGTTGAGGCCAAATTCTGAGCCGAGCATCCGAATGTGGCAGCAGAAATGGAGACTCATCAGACCAGGCAACGTTTCTCCAATCTTCTCTTGTCCAGTTTTGGTGAGCCTGTGTGAATTGTAGCCTCAGTTTCCTGTTCTTAGCTGACAGGAGTGGCACCCGGTGTGGTCTTCTGCTGCTGTAGCCCATCCGCCTCAAGGTTGGACATGTTGTGTGTTCAGAGATGCTCTTCTGCAGACCTCGGTTGTAACGAGTGCTTATTTGAGTTACTGTTGGCTTTCTATCAGCTGGAACCAGTCTGGCCATTCTCCTCTGACCTCTGGCATCAACAAGGCATTTGCGCCCACAGAACTGCCGCTCACTGGATATTTCCTCTTTGTCGGACCATTCTCTGTAAACCCTAGAGATGGTTGTGCGTGAAAATCCCAGTAGATCAGCAGTTTCTGAAATACTCAGAGCAGCCCGTCTGGCACCAACAACCATGCTACGTCACTTAAATCCCCTTTCTTCCCCATTCTGATGCTCGCTTTGACCTGCAGCAGATCGTCTTGACCATGTCTACATGCCTAAAAGCAGTGAGCTGCTGCCATGTGATTGGCTGATTAGAAATGTGCGTTAACCAGCAGTTGGACAGGTGTACCTAATAAAGTGGCCGGTGAGTGTGTAAACAGCAATATACTATATAAATATACATTTATATATATATTCTGATGGGAAATATGAACACATGATAGATAATCTGACAATAAACAACGCTGGATGTTTTATTAAAACTTGCATGTTTTATTACTCATGATGGCATGAAAACGGTCCCTCCCTATACAATATGTACATGTTGTTTATGTATTAAATTCATCTGACTTCAGAAAAGTCCACATTCAGATGAAAATGTTGGATGCAGGAATGGTTTCAGGAGTTGTACATTAAATAAATCCTTTACACATCAGCAAAATTCAGACCTAAAATCTCTGATAGTAGTTCAGACTTTCACATGCTCTTAAACATTGATATGAAAGCGCTGAGTGTAAACAGGGTAAAAGCTGCTGTTGTAGAGCATGCGCAGTGTGTTGACCTGTGAGCTGATCTGCAGGAGCGTCTCTGAGCATCACACACACTTACAGCTGAACAACGCTGTGCTGCACACAACCATAAAACACTGCTTTGTGATCAAATAAAACTTTTGTAGATCTTTTTTGAGACCAGATGACCACACACACACACATGCACACACACACACATGCACAAGCATCTGCGCGCACACACACACACACAGGCAGAGAGACAAACATTTACACACTCACTCACACACACTCTTTCTCTGTCACACACACATCAGTCAGACATCTGCAGTCTGTTGTGTCTTTATTGTAGTTGTGTGTTCATGGATCTCTGTGTGTAGTTGTGTTTTTAATGATGTGTGCGTTTATGGTTGTTGTGTAGTGTGTTTTGGGTTGTTTGTGTGAAATTGTGGGTATATATGTATGCGTGTGGGTGTGTGTGCGCTGCTGCTGCTGTAGGGCTACAGGAGAGACTCTGATTCGGGGTGTGATGGTTGTGTGTGTGTGTGTGTGTGTGTGTGTGTGCGCGCACGCTGCTGCTGGTATCTGTTGTAGGTCTACGGGTGTGACTCTAGGATACAGGGTGTGATGGTTGTGTGTGTGTGTGTGTGTGTGTGTGTATGCGCTGCTTCTGCTATCTGCTGTAGGTCTGCAGGGTGTGATGGTTGTGTGTGTTTGCAGTCATGTGTGTGTTTATGGTAGTGTGTGTGTTGTGTTTATGGTTGTGCGTGTAGTGTGTTTATGGTTGTGTGTAAGTGCACTGCTACTGCTGCTGGTATCTGCTGTAGGTCTGCAGGATGGACTCTGGGATTCGGGGTGTGATGGTTGTGTGTGTTTACAGTTGTGTGTGTGTGTGTGTGTTTTTGGTTGTGTGTGTAGTGTGTTTATGGTTGTGTGTATGTGTGTGTGCGCTGCTGCTGCTGGTATCTGCTGTAGGTCTGCAGGATAAACTGGGATTCGGGGTGTGATGGTTGTGTGTGTTTAAGGTTGTGTGTGTAGTTGTGTGTTTATGGTTGTGTGTGAGTGTGCTGCTGCTGCTGGTATCTGCTGTAGGTCTGCAGGATGAACAGGGATTCGGGGTGTGATGGTTGTGTGTGTGTGTGTGTGTGTGTTTATGGTTGTGTGCGCTGCTGCTGCTGGTATCTGCTGTAGGTCTACGGGAGTGACTCTGGGATACAGGGCGTGATGGTTGTGTGTGTGTGTGTGTGTTTATGGTTGTGTGTAAGTGTGTGCACGCTGCTGCTGCTGGTATCTGCTGTAGGTCTGCAGGATGAACTGGGATTCGGGGTGTGATGGTTGTGTGTGTGTGTGTGTTTATGGTTGTGTGCGCTGCTGGTATCTGCTGTAGGTCTACGGGAGTGACTCTGGGATACAGGGCGTGATGGTTGTGTGTGTGTGTGTGTGTGTGTTTATGGTTGTGTGTAAGTGTGTGCACGCTGCTGCTGCTGGTATCTGCTGTAGGTCTGCAGGAGGGACTCTGGGATTCGGGGTGTGATGGTTGTGTGTGTGTGTGTGTGTGTGTTTATGGTTGTGTGTAAGTGTGTGCACGCTGCTGCTGCTGGTATCTGCTGTAGGTCTGCAGGAGGGACTCTGGGATTCGGGGTGTGATGGTTGTGTGTGTTTACAGTTGTGTGTGTGTGTGTGTGTTTTTGGTTGTGTGTGTAGTGTGTTTATGGTTGTGTGTATGTGTGTGTGCGCTGCTGCTGCTGGTATCTGCTGTAGGTCTGCAGGATAAACTGGGATTCGGGGTGTGATGGTTGTGTGTGTTTAAGGTTGTGTGTGTAGTTGTGTGTTTATGGTTGTGTGTGAGTGTGCTGCTGCTGCTGGTATCTGCTGTAGGTCTGCAGGATGAACTGGGATTCGGGGTGTGATGGTTGTGTGTGTGTGTGTGTTTATGGTTGTGTGCGCTGCTGGTATCTGCTGTAGGTCTACGGGAGTGACTCTGGGATACAGGGCGTGATGGTTGTGTGTGTGTGTGTGTTTATGGTTGTGTGTAAGTGTGTGCACGCTGCTGCTGCTGGTATCTGCTGTAGGTCTGCAGGAGGGACTCTGGGATTCGGGGTGTGATGGTTGTGTGTGTTTACAGTTGTGTGTGTGTGTGTGTGTTTTTGGTTGTGTGTGTAGTGTGTTTATGGTAGTGTGTGAGTGTGCTTCTGCTGCTGGTATCTGCTGTAGGTCTACGGGAGTGACTCTGGGATACAGGGTTTGATGGTTGTGTGTGTGTGTGTGTTTATGGTTGTGTGTAAGTGTGTGCACGCTGCTGCTGCTGGTATCTGCTGTAGGTCTGCAGGAGGGACTCTGGGATTCGGGGTGTGATGATGTTCAGCGCGCTCTGGAAGTGTGTGTCCTTCACCTGTTCAGCTGAGATGCTCTCCTGCAGCGCCTGTAGAGCCGCTTCTCTGCACACTGCTGTCACCTACACACACACACACACACACACACACACACACACACACACACACACACACACACACACACACACAAACAATGTTACTTCAAAAAAGTAAAGAAACCAAGCATTTCCTAAATATGATTACAATGATGACTATTAAGGCGGCACAGTGGTGCAGTGGGTATCGCTGTCGCCTCATAGCAAGAAGGTCACTGGTTTAAGTCCCGGCTGGGTCAGTTGGTGTTTCTGTGTGGAGTTTGCATGTTCTCCCCGTGTTGGCGTGGGTTTCCTCCGGGTGCTCCGGTTTCCCCCCACAGTCCAAACACATGCGCTATAGGGGAATTGATCAACTAAATTGGCCGTAGTGTATGAGTGTGTGCGAATGAGTGTGTATGGGTGTTTCCCAGTACTGGGTTGCAGCTAAAAGGGCATCCACTGTGTAAAACAGATGCTGGAACAGTTGGCGGTTCATTCCGCTGTGGTGACCCCTGATGAATAAAGGGACTAAGCTGAAGGAAAATGAATAAATGACGACTTTTATTACTATAATACTATCAAATCTACGACAAAAAAGCAACAATGACGTCCAACACACACACACACAACATATGTATAATATTAATATTATTACACATATACTGTATATAATTGTCCTAAGCATGATTGCATGATTCTGGCTTTATTTATATCTTGTATTGATGATTTAATTCATAAAATAATAATAATAAAAATAAAGAGCAATAATAGTAAGATGCGGGATACATCTGTATTAATGATGTCCATCTTGTGTCTGCTGTGCTTTTTATGTAGGGCACTCACTAGTGTGATCATGCATGCATTCAGTGGCATGTGTGTGTGTGTGTGTGTGTGTGTGTGTGTGTGTGTTTCTGTCTGTCAGCACAGAGAAGTGGTTTGATGGCAAAACGCCTGACCACAAATTAGCACAGCGTTCAAGGATAAACATGCAGAGCAAAAATCATTTCCTATAATTACTAAACTATTTTTAACCAACAAAACCGCCTGGTTACAGCAGCGCGATATAGAGCCCAGTGCTATTTAAGACACGACCGCATCTCCACATGCAGAAAGCAGACTTTCACACCCGAGCAGGAAGTGAGCGGACAGACTTCACAACAGCCTTACATGTTTACTTCTACTTTAAGATTAAATTATTCACCCTCCTGTGAAATTAAATTTATTTTAAAATATATTTAGCTTGGCTGAAATAAAACAAACAAAAAATATATATATAATATAATATATATATATTTAAAAACACATGTATAAACTGCTGTGGTCATATATTAATTATTGGTCAAATATTAATAATATTAGCCCCCTTAAGAAATGCTAAGCACTGTGTTTGTTTGTTATTATGCGTCTGCTTATTGTGCTCACCTGTTCCTTGTTTGTTATAATGCGTCTGCTTATTGTGTTCACCTGTTCTTTGTTTGTTATTATGCAGCTGCTTATTGTGCTCACCTGTTCTTTGTTTGTTATTATGCGGCTGCTTATTGTGCTCACCTGTTCCTTGTTTGTTATAATGCGTCTGCTTATTGTGTTCACCTGTTCCTTGTTTGTTATTATGCGGCTGCTTATTGTGTTCACCTGTTCCTTGTTTGTTATAATGCGTCTGCTTATTGTGCTCACCTGTTCTTTGTTTGTTATTATGCGGCTGCTTATTGTGTTCACCTGTTCCTTGTTTGTTATAATGCGTCTGCTTATTGTGCTCACCTGTTCCTTGTTTGTTATAATGCAGCTGTTTATTGTGCTCACCTGTTCTTTGTTTGTTATTATGCAGCTGCTTATTGTGCTCACCTGTTCCTTGTTTGTTATCATGCAGCTGCTTATTGTGCTCACCTGTTCCTTGTTTGTTATTATGCGGCTGCTTATTGTGTTCACCTGTTCCTTGTTTGTTATAATGCAGCTGCTTATTGTGCTCACCTGTTCCTTGTTTGTTATAATGCGTCTGCTTATTGTGTTCACCTGTTCCCTGTTTGTTATAATGCAGCTGCTTATTGTGTTTACCTGTTCCTTGTTTGTTATAATGCATCTGCTTATTGTGCTCACCTGTTGCTTGTTTGTTATAATGCGTCTGCTTATTGTGCTCACCTGTTCCTTGTTTGCTATCATGCGGCTGCTTATTGTGCTCACCTGTTCCTTGTTTGTTATAATGCAGCTGCTTATTGTGTTCACCTGTTCCTTGTATGTTATAATGCGTCTGCTTATTGTGCTCACATGTTCCTTGTTTGTTATAATGCGTCTGCTTATTGTGCTCACCTGTTCCTTGTTTGTTATTATGCGGCTGCTTATTGTGCTCACCTGTTCCTTGTTTGTTATAATGCAGCTGCTTATTGTGCTCACCTGTTCCTTGTTTGCTATCATGCGGCTGCTTATTGTGCTCACCTGTTCCTTGTTTGCTATCATGCAGCTGCTTATTGTGCTCACCTGTTCCTTGTTTGTTATAATGCAGCTGCTTATTGTGCTCACCTGTTCCTTGTTTGTTATCATGCAGCTGCTTATTGTGCTCACCTGTTCCTTGTTTGCTATCATGCGGCTGCTTATTGTGCTCACCTGTTCCTTGTTTGCTATCATGCAGCTGCTTATTGTGCTCACCTGTTCCTTGTTTGTTATAATGCGTCTGCTTATTGTGTTCACCTGTTCTTTGTTTGTTATTATGCGTCTGCTTATTGTGCTCACCTGTTCCTTGTTTGTTATAATGCGTCTGCTTATTGTGCTCACCTGTTCCTTGTTTGTTATAATGCGTCTGCTTATTGTGCTCACCTGTTCCTTGTTTGTTATAATGCGGCTGCTTATTGTGCTCACCTGTTTCTTGTTTGTTATCATGCGTCTGCTTATTGTGCTCACCTGTTCCTTGTTTGTTATAATGCGTCTGCTTATTGTGCTCACCTGTTCCTTGTTTGCTATCATGCGGCTGCTTATTGTGCTCACCTGTTTCTTGTTTGTTATAATGCAGCTGCTTATTGTGCTCACCTGCTCCTTGTTTGTTATCATGCAGCTGCTTATTGTGCTCACCTGTTCCTTGTTTGTTTTAATGCGGCTGCTTATTGTGCTCACCTGTTTCTTGTTTGTTATCATGCGTCTGCTTATTGTGCTCACCTGTTCCTTGTTTGTTATAATGCGTCTGCTTATTGTGCTCACCTGTTCCTTGTTTGCTATCATGCGGCTGCTTATTGTGCTCACCTGTTCCTTGTTTGTTATAATGCGTCTGCTTATTGTGCTCACCTGTTCCTTGTTTGCTATCATGCGGCTGCTTATTGTGCTCACCTGTTTCTTGTTTGTTATCATGCAGCTGCTTATTGTGCTCACCTGCTCCTTGTTTGTTATCATGCAGCTGCTTATTGTGCTCACCTGTTCCTTGTTTGCTATCATGCGGCTGCTTATTGTGCTCACCTGTTCCTTGTTTGCTATCATGCGGCTGCTTATTGTGCTCACCTGTTCCTTGTTATAATGCAGCTGCTTATTGTGCTCACCTGTTCCTTGTTTGTTATAATGCAGCTGCTTATTGTGCTCACCTGTTCCTTGTTTGTTATAATGCAGCTGCTTATTGTGCTCACCTGTTCCTTGTTTGTTATAATGCGTCTGCTTATTGTGCTCACCTGTTCCTTGTTTGTTATAATGCGGCTGCTTATTGTGCTCACCTGTTCCTTGTTTGTTATAATGCGTCTGCTTATTGTGCTCACCTGTTCCTTGTTTGCTATCATGCGTCTGCTTATTGTGCTCACCTGTTCCTTGTTTGTTATAATGCGGCTGCTTATTGTGCTCACCTGTTCCTTGTTTGTTATAATGCGTCTGCTTATTGTGCTCACCTGTTCCTTGTTTGCTATCATGCGGCTGCTTATTGTGCTCACCTGTTCCTTGTTTGCTATCATGCGGCTGCTTATTGTGCTCACCTGTTCCTTGTTTGTTATAATGCGGCTGCTTATTGTGCTCACCTGTTCCTTGTTTGTTATAATGCGGCTGCTTATTGTGTTCACCTGTTCCTTGTTTGTTATTATGCGGCTGCTTATTGTGCTCACCTGTTCCTTGTTTGTTATTTTGCAGCTGCTTATTGTGCTCACCTGTTCCTTGTTTGTTATAATGCGGCTGCTTATTGTGCTCACCTGTTCCTTGTTTGTTATAATGGAGTTGCTAATCGTACTCACCTGTTCATTGTTTGTTATAATACAGCTGTTTATTGTGTTTACCTGTTCCTAGTTTTAAATAATGCGTCTGCTTATTGTGCTCACCTGTTCCTTGTTTAAGTATTCACTGTGATTTTCTTCGGCTCAAGATTTGGTTATTGTCTTTAGTAAGTGTGTGTTCTCCTGTTTCTGCCTGCGGATTAAACTCCCATGTCAGACTGAATTCCTGAGTCATTATTGTTGCACACTAGCGCTAGCGTGACAGTCCTGAAATGAGCTTAAGTGTGTGATTGTTGTGACGGTGGTGTGGCTGTGCATGAGGTCAGGTGACGAGCGCTTGCTGGATGTCAATAGAGGATCAGGGTGGAGTCTGGAAAAGATCAGATTGCATCTATAGGGCAAAGAGACACACAAGAGCTGCTATTCAAATGCTGGATTACAGTTTCTCTCTCTCTCTGTGTGTGTGTGTGTGTGTGTGTGTGTGTGTGTATACAGGTTTATCTATACTTGTAAGCCTAAATTGTCCTCCGTTACAGACGTGAAACTAACTTGAGATAACTTAAAACTCAAAAAAGTAATGATTAATCCAAGATTACTGAAAATAAACTAATGAAAATCAGATATTGATTTTGTAATGTGGCTCAACAGAAGCATTAAAAGGGCAAACTAATGAAACTGGCCTGGACAAACGGTGTCAATAATTTGATCCAATCTTATATATAGTGAGATATCAAATGACTCACTAGTGCTGACATTTCACTATCATTAACCTCACTGCGAAAATTCTTCTCGTACTGAGAGTCTTTGTCCTGTTTCTAGTCCAAACATTCTTAAATCAAGAAGCATTTTCTAGACAAAAACATTCACAACACACAGCACACAAACACACAACTGATGAAGATCTGCGACAGAGTGGTCCGTTTCTGCACATCATGACAACAATAATGTGTGTGTGCGCACATTGGAGTTCATGCTGTTACCATGCAACACACTTTACACAAAACACAAACACAAATAAACACACAGCGCTTGAATTTCAGCAAGTCAAACGTGTTTAGAAAGACTTAATGGACAACACAAAAGACCTGTCCACACACACAGACATACACACATGCGCACACACATATCCCGATCCCTACCCCTAAACCCAACCCTCACAGAAAACATTTGGCATTTTCTATACTTCATTTCTGTCTGATTTATGAGCTGTTTTCATTACGGAGACCCACAAGGTCAAGAATTTCTGGTATTGCTA
>LR812532.1:769355-776855 GCA_903798195.1 Danio kyathit
GTAAACATCCGAGGGACAGAGTTCAGCTCACAGCACACACTCAGACATTCATTCACAGATTACTGAAGATCTGTTTCACTCAGCTGCGGCTCACATTTACATTTCTCTCGAGACATGTATTAACATAATAGTTTTAATAACGGATTTCTTTTATCTTTGTCATGATGACAGGACATATAGATATTCTTCAAGACACTAGTATTCAGCTTCAAGTGAATATGCTTGACAAATTTAGAGTGGACTGGTGGTTTGTAGGTTCCTAGGCGACCGGTGGCCGCTGGTTTGTAGATTGCTAGGTGAGCATCAACCGTTTCCTCAGAGGATGACAAGCTGACAAAACATTACTGTCACTCTGATAGAGAAAATCACAGAGCATTGCAGTGTTTGGGTGTTCTGTGTATGTCTGAGATAATTAGTCTACCGCAGTGTGTATATTCCATACAAGCTGAAGCTGATCGGTCAGTTCTTGTCACGTGGCTCGTGGAATTCATTCAAATGGGTTTGTCTGTAAGGCACGAGCGCGACATGCACATCCATTAGAAATAACTTGCGTGAACTCTAGAAAAGACGAGATATGTGAACGACCCCTAAAAGGCCGCCGTCATTTCGATCTCCAGCAGCTGATCTTCTTGCACAGACATGCTGGATTCACCTGATTTGTTGCGGATTCGTTCCTTGGCAGTTTGTGGGTCCTTCGCTGGGCATTTTCCCCTTCACAAAGACGTCGGTTTCTTACTCATTTTGCGGCTTGTGGGTTGAATTTGGGCGCTCAAGTGACTGAGATGTTAGTGAAAGAATGGGCTATATGCACACAGACTTTTAATTTTCAGCCAGGCAGCCCAACGGCTTCCACTAACAAAATTGTCATCATTAATTTCCATTACAAAATTGTCACGTTTAAGATCTGATTTCTTTAAAAATCAGCGATCTTCACTGCCTGTTAGATATACGATATGAAGCAGGTCTCAGATCGGACAAGAAGCACTGCATTAAACTCCATTTCCCCCCTCCATGTCTTTAAAATATGACACTTTATTTTACCCCAGTATTTTCAATGGAATTTCTGCGCTAGCCTGTTGCTACTGATTGCGCTAGCAATTACAATGGTCTTATATCTCGTTTTACGCTTTAACAACTAAATAAATGCTTAAAGGTGCAGTATGTAAGTGGTTGAACTAGGTATTGCACTCCTAGATCAAAATAAACACACGCATGGGTTGCCAGATTGAGTACAGGAGTGAGTGATTTTAAACTGTGTTCTAAATAAAAGCAACGACACGCCATAGAGGGAATATTTAGTTCTAATCAACACCTCGAATTGATATATTAGAAACAGCTTCTATTTCTTACAGCTGAACATGTGAAACCTATGACAGTGCACCTCAGGTAAGCCTCGTGTGCTTTATTCAGTGCTAAACGCTAACAATGTGAGTTTGAATAGATTCTAAACCTTACCGTTTCGTGAGGCTGTATTCACATTTCTGTCGTGTTTCGTCTGGTGCAAACAGCCAAACTGCTGTTTTGCGTGTTGTTAGGACACGAGGTTACAATGTAACCTGCTCACCTAATGTTTACATTCGTAATATTTATATCATTTGCTAATTAATAACCTCATGTGGAACTGAATCTGTCTCGTTTCGACGTCTGATACTGTCTATTTCGGTCACGGACGCATGCTTTCAGAGCCTTTCTGAATGAATGAATGAAATACGCTGTTTTCCAACAAGGCAACCCAGAGTGCTGAATTATAATTGGCTAAACTGGCATTCTGCAGGTTAACTTTACCTAAACAAAGACAGCGCTCCGGAAAAAAATTTCAAAGCAGAATATCTGACTTCAGCATTGCTTTTCTTGTTAAACAATATGCTCACTTGGGATGTTTCTTAAATATCTGCACACATATTGTGGTGTTTTTATGCTTTAGAAGAGTCAAGAACTTACATACAGCACCTTTAAGTCTATTTAACTGATTGTATTGTAATTACATTACAACATCAATTCTGTAAAAATAACCTTGTGAAGTTGAAAATAGTCACATTAAGCTTTCACCAGAAGTTTATTGTTGGCTTTAAAACTCTAGCTGTGCATACAGCCCATACAGTCGGGTTTTTTTTTAAATAAAAGATTGTTCAGACGAAGATAAATAACAAAACGGAAATAATTAAGGACTTCTTGTGCAGCCTGGTACCAATTGATCCACGGACAAGTAGTGGTCTGTGGCCGGGTGGTTGAGGACCACTACTGTACACAATCCAAAATAAATATCTCTTAAGGGGGCTAATAATATCTTTATTATAACTGCTTTTATTCCAGCCGAAATAAACCAAATGAGACTTTCTCCAGAAGAAAAAATATTATCAGACATACTGTGAAATTTTTCTGAATCTGTTCAACATCATTTAAGAAATAATTGAAAACAACTAAACATTGCACAGGAGGGCGAATACACTCAACAGTATAAACTGTGTACACCTCACACTATCTATAATGTATATTAGATATGTATAACACTACTTCTGGGCAGTGGTGTAGTCCTAAAAAAAAAGGTGGTGTACTATTACGCCCGACCCAAATTTTTAATTAAAGTAGGCAAAGAAACGATGAAAGTCAATGCTTCTTTGATTCATTAGCTATATATATATATATATTTATTTTTTTTTTATTTATTTTTTTTACATCAGTTACCTGTAACCATTAACTTCCACAAAAGGAAAAACAAATACTTTGTCAATGTAAGTCAATGGTTACAGGTTTCCAGCTTTCTTCAAAATATCTTCTTTCGTGTTCAACAGAAGGAAAAAAAGACAAACCGGTTTGGAACAAGTAAAGGTTGAGTAAATGATCACAATTTTCATTTTTTGCGTAAATTATCCATTTAAAAAGAAACATTTATTACTTTACATTTAACTGGTTCCTTTAAACATCAATCAGCCATTATTTTTGATTGTCACATGCTTGTTTTAAACCAAATTATTAGTAGTTGGTTGGCGCTATTATATACTAGTAGTTACCCTTTTAAATCGCATATTGTTACGCGATTCATGGTAGTCTACTAGTCTTTGCCTCATCGTTTGTAGTGTTTTATATATATACTGCCGTTCCCTGTAGCGGCAGGCACGATTAAGACATGTGAAATACTGTTTCACAGGGGAGATTTTAGGATTTCTCTCGCCCTGAACAGATGTGGTTTGCTGATTAAATGAAAAACGAGCTGAAAACGGAGCGGCGGAAGTCTGCCACTGTTTTCATATTAAAATTAAAGGAGACTGAGGCGATCATTTAGTAGTGTACGGTTCATGAGCTAATTGCAAAACCTTTAAGGGTGCTCAATAGAAATACAGGAGGGCTAAAGCGACCCCCATGCTGTTTCAGAAATTTACCTGAACGTTTCAGCGAGACATCATTCAGTTGACCTGTCGTGGTCTTCGAAAAACTCTCACGAAATTTTCTCACAGCTGCTGCGGTCTTTGGTATACAGTTAAAGGGGACGCAAATACACATAAATTAGGGAAGCTTAATCAGAAAAACAAGTGAGTATACCGAGGGCATATGCAATTATTGATCCTCAGAAGTGGTAATACCCAAACAGCTCATGGAAAAAAGTAAGCATACTGAGTATACGTGCGTATAGCCCCGACTACACCACTGCTTCTGGGTGACATGGTGCTTAGCACTGTGGCCTAACAGCAAGAAGGTCACTAGTTCGAGTCCCGGCTAGGTCAGTTGGTGTTTCTGAGTGGAGTTTGCATGTTCTCCCCGTGTTGGCGTGTGTTTCCTCTGTGTGCTCCGGTTTCCCTCACAGTCCAAACACATGCGCTATAGGGGAACTGATCAACTAAACTGGCTGTAGTGTATGAATGTGTGTGAATGAGTGTGTATGGGTGTTTCCCAGTGATAGGTTGCAGCTGGAAAGGCATCTACTGTGTAAAACATATGCTGGAAAAGTTGGCGGTTCATTCCGCTGTGGCGACCCCTGATTAATAAAGGGACTAAGCTGAACAGAACATTACTTCTGAAACAAACACTTGAGCAACTGCTGAATCACAGTGGGAATCCACACACACACACACACACACACACACACACACACACACACACACACACACACACACACAATAGAGCATCTGTGCATGAGCTCAGAGTCACAAGGACTTTGAAACAACGCTGATACAGAAACAGCATCCCTCTGTCTGTCCGCTCTCCTGTCTGTCTCTCTGCCCCATAAACAGTGTGAAAACACTTTACCAAATGACAGCGCGACCTCTGACCCCGCAGCTGCAGTGACCTCTCACCTCTGCCCCTGAGTAGCGCTCGGTGCGGGTCACCAGCTCCTCCAGGTGCACGCTGGGATGGATGGGCATCTGCCGAAACTGCAGCGTGAAGATCGCCCGCCGGGTGTCTGCGTCAGGAAGAGGAACGAAAATAATGCGGTCCAGACGGCCGGGACGCATCAGAGCCTGACAGAATAAAACACACACACACACACACACACACACACACACACACACACACACACACACACACACACAGTGAAAATGTTAATAATCATTTCAGCTGAAGATGTTGAATAAGAACATCATCCAGATATTAACAGCAGATAAAGAAGGCAGCATTTATCTGTAAACCCCAACACAATGTGTGTGTGTGTGTGTGTGTGTGTGTGTGTGTGTGTGTGTGTGTGTGTGTGTGTGTGTGTGTGTGTGTGTGTGTGTGTGTGTGTGCGCTGCTGATATCATATGGATATTTCATTGTTTGTGCAGTAAAAGCTCTCGAGAGGAAGCAGAAGACGTAACAGAGGATGAACAATAACAATACGAGCGTCCAAAAGCAGCAGCTGAGGCCGTGTGTAAGTGAGTGTGTGTGTGTGTGTGTGTGTGTGTGTGTGTGTGTGTGTTTCTGGCAGGGAAACACTGTATCAATAGAGAGCAGGTGAAAGAGCAGACAGCAAAAACAACTCCAGGAAGACAGGAGGAAGTCATCGCAACACATCCCCCCCCACCCCCCCACCCCCGCCACAGCCAATGGTTTGAGCTGCTGCCCATCACTGACTCACATCAGGGGGAGGGATGGGGGGGTTCATGTGATATGTATGTGTGTGTACACTCACCGGCCACTTTATTAGGTACACCTGTCCAACTGCTCGTTAACGCACATTTCTAATCATCAGAATGGGGAAGAAAGGGGATTTAAGAGACTTTGAACGTGGCATGGTTGTTGGTGCCAGACGGGCTGCTCTGAGTATTTCAGAAACTGCTGATCTACTGGGATTTTCACGCACAACCATCTCTAGTGTTTACAGAGAATGGTCCGACAAAGAGGAAATATCCAGTGAGCGGCAGTTCTGTGGGCGCAAATGCCTTGTTGATGCCAGAGGTCAGAGGAGAATGGCCAGACTGGTTCCAGCTGATAGAAAGGCAACAGTAACTCAAATAAGCACTCGTTACAACCGAGGTCTGCAGAAGAGCATCTCTGAACACACAACACGTCCAACCTTGAGGCGGATGGGCTACAGCAGCAGAAGACCACACCGGGTGCCACTCCTGTCAGCTAAGAACAGGAAACTGAGGCTACAATTCACACAGGCTCACCAAAACTGGACAAGAGAAGATTGGAGAAACGTTGCCTGGTCTGATGAGTCTCCATTTCTGCTGCCACATTCGGATGGTTGGGTCAGAATTTGGCCTCAACAACATGAAAGCATGGATCATCCTGCCTTGTATCAGCGGTTCAGGCTGGTGCTGGTGGTGTAATGGTGTGGGGGAGATTTTCTTGACACACTTTGGGTCCATTAGTACCAATTGAGCATGGTGCCAACGCCACAGCCTACCTGAGTATTGTTGCTGACCATGTCCATCCCTTTATGACCACAGTGTCTCCATCTTCTGATGGCTACTTCCAGCAGGATAACGCACCATGTCATAAAGCGCCAATCATCTCAGACTGGTTTCTTGAACATGATGATGAGTTCACTGTACTCAAATGGCCTCCACAGTCACCAGAGCTCAATCCAATAGAGCACCTTTGGGATGTGGTGGAACAGGAGATTGGCATCATGGATGTGCAGCCGACAAATCTGCAGCAACTGTGTGATGCTATCATGACAATATGGAGCAAAATCTCTGAGGAATATTTCCAGTAGCTTGTTGAATCTATGCCACAAAGGATTAAGGCAGATCTGAAGGCAAAAGGGGGTCCGATCCGGTACTAGAAAGGTGTACCTAATAAAGTGTATGTGTGAGTATATGTGCGTGTGTATATGTTGATATGTGTGTGTGTGTGCGTGTGTGTGTGTGTGTGCTGCTGGTGTCTCTGCAGGTTGAGAGAGTTAGAGAAGTGCGGCGGCGCTGCAGGAGTCAACATGTTTTATTACTCTTTCTCTCGCTCTGGCAGCGGCAGCAGAACATTCATCACTCAGCAGCACACACACACACACTTCCTGTCCTGGAGGATCCGCTCCAAATGCGTATGTGTGTGTATGTTTAAAATGCTTTTATAACACTGTTGCTCCTCATCTGAGATCTTGGCTTGTTGACAGAATAATTGCCCTGTGTGTGTGTGTGTGTGTGTGTTTCCACTTTAAGAGTAAGAAATGTAATTAATATCCCAGAAGCTCTGAGAGGAAAAGAGTTTGCTCTGAATAATAAACACTGGCTGGATCTTGCATTAAGCTCGACTCCATTGCATTAAAAACTCCTGTGTTCTTGTATGAAACAGCAAAAGGTTTAGGATATTTCAGTAACAATAACACACACACACATTCAAAACAACATACACTCCCTGACAATAGTCTTGTGGTGGATCCCAGCTGTAAGTGCAGCAGATAATAACTTGACTTCTAGTTGACCATGTGGAAAAGTGTCAGAAGGTGGATTTCTCTGATCAATCATCTGTTGATCTGCATCAATCATCACCAATACTGAAACCAGCATGGAGCCAAGATTCTCACAGAAATCAGTCAAGTTTGGTGAAGGAGAAATCATGGTTTGGGGTTACATTCAGTATGGGGGCGTGCGAGAGATCTGCAACATCAACAGCCTGAGGTATCAAGACATTTGTGCTGCCCATTACATTACAAACCACAGGAGAGGGACAATTCTCCAGCAGGATAGCGCTCCTTCTCATACTTCAGCCTCCACATCAAAGCTCCTGAAAGCAGAGAAGGTCAAGCTGCTCCAGGATTGGCCAGCCCAGTCACCAGACATGAAGATTATTGAGCATGATGAAGGAGGAGGCGTTGAAGATGAACACAAAGACTCTTGATGAACTCTGGGAGTCCTGCAAGAAGGCTTTCTTCTCCATTCCAGATGACTTTATTAATGCGTGATTTGAGTCATTCAGAGATGTATGATGCAGTCCTCCAAGCTCATGATGGAGTCAGACACAATATTCATTCTGTTTCCACTGCAGCATGACTTTATATTCTGTACTGGACATTATTGAAGGTTCAGTGCTGAGACTTTAGTCTAAGCAGAGTCAGACCGCACTGTCCTAATGAAATCA
>LR812532.1:784355-789731 GCA_903798195.1 Danio kyathit
CCCTTTATTAATCTGCATATGTTTTATGCAGCGGATGCCCTTCCAGCTGCAACCCATTGGGAAACATCCATACACTTTTATTCACACACATACACTACGGTCAATTTTAGCTTACCCAATTCCCCTATAGCGCATGTGTTTGGACTGTGGGGGAAACTGGAGCACCTGGAGGAAACCCACGCCAACACGGGGAGAACATGCAAACTCCACACAGAAACACCAACTGACCTGGCTGAGGCTCGAACCAGTGACCTTCTTGCTGTGAGGCGATTGTGCTACCCACTGCGCCACCGCGTCGCCCATTATTATTGTTATTACAGTTATTCTCAGTGGCTTTGGTGCATTTCTCACAACACTTTCTACATTTGCACAACAGTTCATGCATTTCTCAAAACAATCAGTCATCTGTGCACATCATAGTAGCAGTTTCTCATTCCTTTCAACAAATTGGTCATGCTTTTGGACATGCATCAATTGCTTTCATACAACTCTCTGCTGTTTGTAACATTATCATCTGCTTATGTCATGTCAGTCAAAATGAACTCAACTTGTGGATGCTGAATAGTCATTCCATATAAAACTAATAGTCCTCATTTCATTACTGGAGTCATCACATACACAAATGTTGAACTAGTGGTCAAAATCTGTCAAGATCATTTTATTTAAAAACTTTCAATCTTTTTTCCTGAAAGTGTCTGCTAAATTGGACTATTTGATGACTGATTTACAGAGCTGTGTATGTTGTAGGTTTAGCTCCAGTATGTTCTGCAGTATTGTCTACAGTTGTGCACAGCTCTGCCCAAAGGAAGTTTATGTTTGTTGTTAATAAGGGTGTGTTTATTCTTTTGCACAATGCTGTGAATAAATTAGAATTGCAAAGAGCAAATGCAGTAAACATGTGAAACACACATATTCAGTGTCTTGTACTCAGATACCTCACTAAATGCAGTGATGTCTAACTTTACTGTAGTCTTCAAATGGCTGTGCTAATAGTATATAGTGCTGTCTTGAGCATTTTCAGGAAGTGTCACAAAAATCTGACTTTATTGCATTGGAAAAATGTAGAGAGTAAACTGTCATAAAGAAAACATGACAGACATTTGACTATCTTGTTCATAAACAATGGGGACTTTTCATCTTGATGACACTGACACTTTATTGACATGAATACTTGCTTTTGAGGAATGAGCTCTCCATTTTGAGCGAGTGACACGCTTCTGCAGGTTATCAACACGGTTTTGCAGTTTGCACTGATTGTTTTGAGAAATGCTTTAACTGTTGTGCAAATGTAAATAGTGTTGTGAGAAATGACCCAAAGCCACTGAGAAACACTGTAACATTAACCCAGTATTTGTTGCTTCCCTTTTTCTCAGTTTTTTTTTTCTATGAATATTTTTCATATTTACTTAGTGAAGTTTATTTATAAACTAATTTCGAGAGGATCACGTGCTTATGATTGCTAGCAGCTGGACCCACATTATCCAAATCACCATGCACCAATCAGATGATCCCTAAGCTACTATAAATACCCCGGGTTCCATATCACCGCTATCTTCGCTTTGAAGAATCCCCCCTTCCACTCCTACTCCTTCCCTTTTCTAGATGGGTGACACGGTGGCCCAGCGCTTAGCGCTGTTGCCTCACAGCAAGAATGTCAATGGTTCTAGGCTTTACCAAACCAGCGGGCATTTTCTGTGCGGAGTTTGCACGTTCTCCCCGTGCTCACGTGGGTTTTCCCCGGGTCCTCCGGTTTCCTCCCACCGATTAAAAACATGCAACCTAAGTCATTGATTGATCAACATTATAGACTTGCTCCCTATCTAGTACCTATCTCGTTAAAGAGAACTACTATCTGCTCTTCAATCACTACGAAGGGGGAGTTCTCGAGATCTACCTGAGCTCGATCTCCCCTCTCGCCTTGCAACGGGAGGGAGCCCCGGGCTCGAGGATCTCATGAGCTCAGGGCTCTCTCCCGGGACAGCATGCCATAATCATCAGCTAAGTGTGAACTGTTGAAATATAATTTGCTTATTGATTCATGAATTAATCTTTGCATTAATGTTAATAGTTTTGAGTTCAGAATGTATATTTTATTATCAAGCAGTGCATTTTCTCTTTTGGCTAATTATTGCTCGCTGTCTTTCACTGCAGGGTTTTTACTACTTTAATTTATTAAAACAAAACAAAAAACTCAACCTGGAATCTTTTAGAGAATCTTCAATCTATTTGCCAAATTAATAAAATATTATTTAAACACACCAGAAGAACGCAAAGTAGGAATCACTGGTCTCTCCATTAAAGACAGTTTAATTCTTGATGTTTGGAGCTGCTACAGGAGTTACAGAAACAGAGCTGTTTTAAAATCATTCACAGAGTTATTAAGTAGAAGAAATCAGGCTTTACTTTTCTGATTCATTGATTGTATTTAATAAGCAATAAAATCATTGTGGGCCGGTTTGCAATGGCAATACTCCACTATTTAGAGCATGGATGTCAAACTCAATTCCTGGAGGGCCGCAGCCCTACACAGTTTAGTTCCAGCCCTGCTTCAACACACTTACCTGCAGGTTTCAAACAAGCCTGAAGGGCTCAATTAGTCTGATCAGGTGTGTTTCATTAGGGTTGGAACTAAACTGTGCAGGGCTGCGGCCCTCCAGGAACTGAGTTTGACATCCCTGATTTAGAGCAAGGGAGAGTCCCAAAATCATTCTGCTTAGGACCCCCAAATGTACTGTACAGTGCCGGCCCTGCTCAGGAGTGAGAAAGAGAGAGAGGGAGAGAGTGTGACCTACACACACACACACACACGCACACGCACACGCACACACACACACACACAGGTGCCGTTTTTAACTCAGGAAATTACCTCACCATTACCATCAATATCACAATGGCAGAGGCTCAGTGTGTGTGTGTGTGTGTGTGTGTGTGTGTGTGTGTGTGTGTGTGGTTTTTCACCTGCTTGATGGTTAAACACACATCTGCTTCTCCTCCACAACACACACATGATCTGTGTGAATATCAACCTCTAACACACACACACACACACACACACACACACACACACACACACACACACACACACACACACACACACACACACACACACACACACACAAACACACAGATTCTGAAGGTAAATGAAAGTTTTTGTCTGCCGGGAACAGGAGGAGTGAAGATGACCATCTGACCGCTCACTGCGGTTACTGTGTGTGTGTGTGTGTGTGTGTGTGTGTGTATATTAGTGCAGTCTAACAGTGACCTCATCTCACACACACACTCACACACCTGCAGCACCTCGCACCACATCACACACAAATAAATACATGTGCACACACACAACTGCAGTACCTCACATCACACTCTCTCACACACAGACATACTCTCTCACACACAGGCCAGATTTAGAGACAGACACACACTGATGTGTTTAACGTGTCGGTCTCGCACCTGCACATCATCCCTGAGGAATTGTGGGATGCGTGTCGGAGTGTCTGGACAGAAACACACGGCTGAAATAAAGCAGATGCGGAGCAGAGAGAGACGGAAAAACAGCTTCAGCTCAACACACACACACACACACACTTTTCTTTTTAATTCATAGTTCATTCTTCAAAGTCTTCCATCTTTGTTTTCATATTCTTCTTAGTTTTGGAGACTGTCGCTTTAAATGCAAATGAGATTGTGCTGTTTTCAGAAGAGGGCGGAGCTACAAATATAAATAGTGTCAGATGTAAAACAGCACTAGCTGTGTTCTCAGTGCTGGTCTGCATGTGTGCTTCATGCTTCTGTCAGTCTATGTCGCTCCTGTCGCTGTTCATCTAAAACTCCACATCTATAATCCCCTTAGTCTATGCTGACATTATCTTCAGCAGCTCAAACACTCTAATGGCTAATGGACAGACGGCTGCTTCTCACTCAGGGCTGCTGTTTATGCTAATGAGGGAGAGATGGGCACTAGTGGGCGGGGCTTTCCCCCTCTGATGACACGTACAAAGGGAGAATGTCAATCAAAGTGTTTCTGATTAGAATAAATACAATTAATTCATGCTTACTATTAGAGGCTGGAGATATTCACACACTGCTGACACACTACTGGGGTTAAACCCCTTATAAAGTCAGTTTTGCATAATAGACGCCCTTTAAAGTGGTATCCAGAACGAGAGAACACCAAATAAACAAAGCCGAAAAATATATATAATGTGGAAAAATATTTCCAGAACTATGACTGGTTAAAAAAAACAGGCCTAAACAGCTGAATGCACGCACACACACACACACACACACACACACACACACACACACACACACACACACACACACACACACACACACGTTTGTTTTTGTGAAAAGTGGGTACATTACATAGGCTTCCATTCATTTTATACTGTTCAAAGCGTATATGATATTGCCCTCACCCCACCCTACCCCTAAACCCAACCATCACAGGAGACAGTGTACAGCTTTACTCCCTGAACAAACTCATCCTGTGTGATTTAGAAGCTTTTGGAGAAGTGAGGACGTCACCAATGTCCTCATATTTCACCTGCTTTTTGTAATACCTGTGTCATACCTATGTCATTATACAGATTTGTGTCCTGATATGTCACAAAAACACGTACACACACACACACATACACACACACACACACACACACACACACACACACACACACACACACACACACACACACTGAACTAAACACATGTTGTGTGTTCTGGTAGGCATTAAGCTGAGTGCGGGCGGATGTGGCCTCAGCCTGAGCCTCGAGCTTCAATCAAGAACAGCTAAAATTAGTGGCCAACTCGCTTTCCGGAAAGAAGATAATTCCTGCTTGATTGGAGGAAAGAAAAGAAGAAAAATAAAGAAAGAAAGAGGGAGAAGGAAAAGAGAAAGAAGCAGCACAGAGGTCGCAGTGTTTACAGAGTTCACTATACTCCACAAACAAACACAAAAATGACAATAATTGAATAAAAGTGACAGTAAAGAATCTCTCTCACATGCATGAGTTCATATTGTCTATAAATCATCCATATTAATCTTCTGCTGAGGCTGTGGATTAATAATAATAATAATGATAATAGTAAATAATGTTCAGTTTTTAGAACAAACGGATCATTACGCTTCACAAGAGCCACAAAAAATAATTTAGTGTGCATTTCTGACTCAAACTAATCTGTTAATTAACACATTCATTCATTCTGCTTCACCTTAGTCCCTTTAATCATCAGCTGTCTCCACAGGGGAATGAACCACCAACTATTCATATGTTTTACACAGCGGATGCCCTTCCAGCCACAACCCAGTACTGGGAAACATCCATACACACTCATACACACACACATTTATACACTACAGCCAATTTAGTTCATCCT
>LR812532.1:789831-812331 GCA_903798195.1 Danio kyathit
ACACACACACACACACACACACACACACAAACACACAGATTCTGAAGGTAAATGAAAGTTTTTGTCTGCCGGGAACAGGAGGAGTGAAGATGACCATCTGACCGCTCACTGCGGTTACTGTGTGTGTGTGTGTGTGTGTGTGTGTGTGTGTATATTAGTGCAGTCTAACAGTGACCTCATCTCACACACACACTCACACACCTGCAGCACCTCGCACCACATCACACACAAATAAATACATGTGCACACACGCACTCTCTCACACACAGGCCAGATTTAGAGACAGACACACACTGATGTGTTTAACGTGTCGGTCTCGCACCTGCACATCATCTCTGAGGAATTGTGGGATGCGTGTCGGAGTGTCTGGACAGAAACACACGGCTGAAATAAAGCAGATGCGGAGCAGAGAGAGACGGAAAAACAGCTTCAGCTCAACACACACACACACACACACACTTTACTTTTTAATTCATAGTACATTCTTCAAGGTCTTCCATCTTTGTTTTCATATTCTTCTTAGTTTTGGTGACTGTCGCTTTAAATGCAAATGAGATTGTGCTGTTTTCAGAAGAGGGCGGAGCTACAAATATAAATAGTGGCAGATGTAAAACAGCACTAGCTGTGTTCTCAGTGCTGGTGTGCATGTGTGCTTCAGTGTGTGCTTGATGCTTCTGTCAGTCTATGTCGCTCCTGTCGCTGTTCATCTAAAACTCCACATCTATAATCCCCTTAGTCTATGCTGACATTATCTTCAGCAGCTCAACACTCTAATGGCTAATGGACAGACGGCTGCTTCTCACTCAGGGCTGCTGTTTATGCTAATGAGGGAGAGATGGGCACTAGTGGGGCGGGGGCTTTCCCCCTCTGATGACACGTACAAAGGGAGAATGTCAATCAAAGTGTTTCTGATTAGAATAAATACAATTAATTCATGCTTACTATTAGAGGCTGGAGATATTCACACACTGCTGACACACTACTGGGGTTAAACCCCTTATAAAGTCAGTTTTGCATAATAGGTGCCCTTTAAAGTGTTATCCAGAATGAGAGAACACCAAATAAACAAAGCCGAAAAATATATATAATGTGGAAAAATATTTCCAGAACTATGACTGTTTAAAAAAACAGGCCTGAACAGCTGAATGCACGCACACACGCACACACACACACACACACACACACACACACCACACACACACACCACACACACACACAACACGTTTGTTTTTGTGAAAAGTGGGTACATTACATAGGCTTCCATTCATTTTATACTGTTCAAAGCGTATATGATATTGGCCTCACCCCACCCTACCCCTAAACCCAACCATCACAGGAGACAGTGTACAGCTTTACTCCCTGAACAAACTCATCCTGTGTGATTTAGAAGCTTTTGGAGAAGTGAGGACGTCACCAATGTCCTCATATTTCACCTGCTTTTTGTAATACCTGTGTCATACCTATGTCATTATACAGATTTGTGTCCTGATATGTCACAAAAACACGTACACACACACACACATACACACACACACACACACACACACACACACACACACACACACACACACACACACACACTGAACTAAACACATGTTGTGTGTTCTGGTAGGCATTAAGCTGAGTGCGGGCGGATGTGGCCTCAGCCTGAGCCTCCAGCTTCAATCAAGAACAGCTAAAATTAGTGGCCAACTCGCTTTCCGGAAAGAAGATAATTCCTGCTTGATTGGAGGAAAGAAAAGAAGAAAAATAAATAAAGAAAGAGGCAGAAGGAAAAGAGAAAGAAGCAGCACAGAGGTCGCAGTGTTTACAGAGTTCACTATACTCCACAAACAAACATAACAATGACAATAATTGAATAAAAGTGACAGTAAAGAATCTCTCTCACACGCTTGAGTTCATATTGTCTATAAATCATCCATATTAATCTTCTGCTGAGGCTGTGGATTAATAATAATAATAATAATAATAATAAATAATGTTCAGTTTTTAGAACAAATGGATCATTACGCTTCACAAGAGCCACAAAAAATAATTTAGTGTGCATTTCTGACTCAAACTAATCTGTTAATTAACACATTCATTCATTCTGCTTCACCTTAGTCCCTTTAATCATCAGCTGTCTCCACAGAGGAATGAACCACCAACTATTCATATGTTTTACACAGCGGATGCCCTTCCAGCCACAACCCAGTACTGGGAAACATCCATACACACACACATTTATACACTACAGCCAATTTAGTTCATCAATTCCCCTACAGCGCATGTGTTTGGACCGGAGCACCCGGAGGAAACCCACGCCAACATGGGGAGAACATTCAAACTCCACACAGAAACACCAACTGACCCAGACGGGACTCGAACCAGCAATCTTTTTGCAGTGAGGCCACAGTGCTAACCACTGAGCCACCGTGCTGCCTAATTAACAGATTAAATAATTTAACAGATTAAATTAACAATTGATTTCATGATTAACAGATGGTTTATTTATGGTTATGAACTGCATTATGGTTATAAACTCTACAGTTGAACAAACTTTAATTTGTTGACTGTTATTTATTGTTTGAAACGATGTATTGTATAATAACTAATGTATATCTAGAAATAAGTCCATTCTATAATGAAAAGTGTTGTTCGTTTATTACCAGAGGGTTTTATAGCGTAATTTTCAACACCAATCCAGACAATATACAGTGTTCAGCATAACTGTGTACAGCCCATGTTGAAAATTAATATGTTCCTCCATTTCTCAGTGAATATATTCAGTGTATTTTGGTGCATTTAAACAAAACAGATTTATTAAACAGACATATCTATTAAAATAATATATTAGTCACCAAACATATTCAGAAATTGAAAGATAATACAATTAAATTCAAGCTAATATTGCAAAATAATTTACAACCTACAAAATTTCAACAAAATTTCTTTCAATTTTTTTGCTTTCTTGATTTTTCCTCTTTTTAAAATTTGTTTTTAATATTTTTCTATAACATAAATTTGGCTGTGCTAGTTTTTGGGCCGTTATTGTAAGTTATTTTATTAGATAAGCTCCAGATTTGACTAATCTAATGTATATGCACAATATTGTAGAGCCTCCTATTAAACATATGAATTTAAAAGAGAGATTTTGCTTACAGTTGAAGTCTACAATTGGATTTATTCGCCCCCCTGTTTATTTTTTTCCCGAATTTCTGTTTAACAGAGAGCAGATTTCTCCAACACATTTCTAATCATAATAGTTTTAATAACTCATCTCTAATAACTGATTTATTTTCTCTTTGTCATGATGACAGTAAATAATATTAGACTAGATATTCTTCAAGACACTTCTATACAGCTTAAAGTGACATTTAAAGTCTTAACTAGGTTAATTAGGGTAACTAGGCAGGTTTGGGGAATTAGGCAAGTTATTGTATAATGATGGTTTGTTCTGTAGAATATCGAAAAAAATATATAGCTTAAAGAGGCTAATGATATTGACCTTAAAATGGTGTTTAAAAAATTAAAAACTGCTTTTATTCTAGCTGAAATAAAACAAATAAGGCTTTCTCCAGAAGAAAAAATATTATCAGACATACTGTGAACATTTCTTTGCTCTGTTAAACATCATTTGGGAAATATTTAAAAAAGAAAAAAAAATTCAAAGGGGGCGAATAATTCTGACTTCAACTGTATATATGCCGAGCACTGTATCACTTTACACTGTTAAAATGTCAAAAAGACACTTTTAAAACTCAAAAGTTATTGGAGGAAAGACCATAATGCAATAAATAAACAGAAAAAAGATGAATCACAAAACATGCACTGCAAAAAATGGCCGTGATTTCAACGGTAAAAAACTGTAAAAATGCTACAGCACAAATCCGTAACCCGATTAACAGTATGTTTCCTTAATATATACGGCGAATAACCGTAAATTGACTTTCCCAGAATTCCCTGCATGGCACATCACTTTTTAAGCTGTTTGTTGACATTACTATAGATCTTTTTAGTTGTTTCCCCATCAGTAAAGTATATTGTTGAGTTACGTTGCATGTAATGTTGATAAACAATGTTTATTTCATGACTTTAATTTTATGTGTGTTACCATACTGGTGTTTAGTAGCTGTGTGAATGACACTGAACATCTTCTATACACTGATACACTTTTCTGCTTGTGGGAAAAGTTGTTAGTGATGAGCATTGGTTCATTATGTATAAACTTTCTCATCACCACCTGCATATGGCTGTGTTATCATGTCTATCTGTGTAACACAAGATGTGTAGATGTTGCTAATTTAAAATACAGACATATTACCTCTATAAATTAATAAGATACGGTAGTTTACTGTAAAAATGAGAAATTACTTTTACGGTTTGTACCGTATTTTTTACAGTTAAATACTGGCAACCACAGCTGCCGATTTTTTACCGTAAATTTTACGGATTTATTTTTTACAGTGTGTAAAGGTTAAAGTAATCTGTCTGTGCAAGACATGATGTACACTGGACAAACCTAAAGCTCTCAAAGCACTTTCATCTATATTTAAACCTATATCTGTTTTTTGGGTATATCTATCTCCCCTTGCTTACTGATTGCCATTTTTGGAATTTTGCCCACAACATATAATCTTACAAAAATACAATCTGATTGCACAGCTTTTATTGTGCTTCTGGACAAACGACTAATATTGCTTAGGTGGAAGGATCAGAAACCTCCAACCACAACACAGTGGATCCGTGATGTCCTCTTCTTCTTAAAGTTGGAATAAATTAGACTGTCTAGACCCAGGGTGCCCAAACTCAGTCATGGAGGGCCGGTGTCCTGTAGCGTTTAGCTCCAACCTCATCAAACACACCTGAGCCAGCTAATCAAGCTCTTACTAGATATACCAGAAACTTCCTGGCAGGTGTGGTGAAGCAAGTTGGAGCTAAACTCAGCACGACACCGGCCCTCCATAGGACCGAGTTTGGACACCCCTGGTCTAGTGGTTCATCTAACCCAAGGGTGTCCAAACTCAGTCCTGGAGGGCCAGTGTCCTGTATAGTTTAGCTCCAACTTCCTTCAACACACCTCCTTGAAGGTTTCTTGTATAAAAAGCTTGAATGGCTGGTTCAGGTGTGTTTAATTGGGGTTGGAACTAAATTATGCAGGACATCAGTCCTCCAGGACCAAGTTCGGACACACCTGATCTAACCAGTTTAAGGAAATTTGGGATCCATTCAGGAAATATATCCAAGAACATGTTTTACTATCAACTATAGACCAAGTCCTTGTTCCAGCAAATTGATTCTGTTCCTTTCCTAAGTGCAAAGTAGAGTGTATTGTGTGATTGTACAATGGTAGTTTTGTTACGCCACATTATTATTTACCTTATTATTTGTTGGTATGTTTTTTTTTCTTTCTTTTTCTCATAGTATGCGCTTAAGTTGATACTTTCTATATTTTTTGAAATATAATTGTCTTGTCTTTTTTTTTTACTGTAATTTGCCATAAAAGTCATAAATTACGTAAATAAATAAAAATAAAAAACATGGAAAGATTAAAGCTTTTTTTTTTTTACAGTGTAAATCATCAAGAATCACATTTATTCAGCTAAAAATCCTCTTTAATGTTCTAATAGACAACATGGGGGACGGTCTGAACGTTTAATTTTGTGGGAACTATTCTTTTAAAGTCCGTATTTGTTCGTATCCAACACAAATTTCATGCAAATGGTAATGCAGTGTTGTCCTGAAGAAGGTTTGCTTGTTGTTCAGACTCTTATCGGACATCAGGAACTCTGCAGGGCAAATTGAGCCGCTCAGTTGTTTAGTAACCAGCAGTTTCCGCTGAATAAACCCAATGAGACCGGCAGATGGAAAATGATCTTATCAGAGTTCAGACTCTTCTAGGAGCACACTATAACGCAAATACACACCACCCCACACACACACACACACACACACACACACACACACACACACACACACACACACACTCAACCCTGTTCCTGGAGATCTACCTTCCTGCAAATTTCAGCTCCAACCCTGGTCAAACACACCTGCCTGTCATTATCAAGTACTGTTCAGGTCCTAGTTAATTAGTTCAGGTGTGTTTGATTAGGGTTGGAGCTGAAATCTGCAGGAAGGTAGATCTCCAGGAACAGGGTTGAGCTCCCCTGATCTAGAGCATATGGAGCATCTAGAGCTTCTGGAGAATTTAGAGCATCTGGAATTTCTGGTGCATCTGGAGTGCCTGGAGCTTCTAGGGTGTCTGGAGTTTCTGGGGCATCTGGAGCATTTGGAGCTTATGGAGGGTTTGGTGCATGCCTCTAGAGTTTCTGGAGCATCTAAAATGTCTGGAGCATCTGAAGTATCTAATATTTCTGGAGCATTTGAAACATCTGGAGAATCTGATGTATCTGGAGTGTCTGATGTTTCTGTAGTATCTGGAACTTCTGAAGCGTCTGGAGCGGTGCAGCTCCTCATTAGTGGCTTCCGCTGGTGTAATTGGTGTGTGTTGGTCCTGCCGTTGGATGCGTCTCTGGCAGGCCTGTTTTTCCAGCCCTGTGTTTGTGTTCGGGGGAAGCGAACGCTGTAATCAGAGCTCTAAATGAACACTGTGAGGGGAAGCGCAGCATCTTTTTTTAGCTCCAAACGTTACCGCGCTGCAAAAGGGACAAATTTTGTGGCTCTCCACAAGAGATGAGCTCTGGTGTCCCGGCCTGCTGTGTTTTACATCTGTCACGGGTTTGGAAAGTCTAACCTAGTGCTCCAGTCTCAAAACCAACAGAGTTAACACACTTGAGGAACTGAGACCAGTGTGAGGACACAAAATAAACGTTTATAAACTCGGAAAACAGAATTTGTGATCATCTACTTATGTAAAGTGTGTTTTGAGGCTCTAAAAAATACAAAGAACACAATAGTACAGCCAGATAATTCAGTTCACACACTACGGCCACACTCTTAGCCCGGATTTCATGTCTAATTATACAGTTTAAGTGCAAAGTACTTACATAGTTTAATTTTTGGTTCATTACTATAACATTTTAAGTGAATTCTACTTTTTTGTAGACAAAGTTTATTGTATGAATAACTTTAAGTACAATACACTAATGTTTTAAAAGTTTTTGACTGATCACGCCCCCTGCCCCCAACCTGACTTAGTGTTCAAGTCAGGCACCGCCATTTTCTTGCAGTTGCAGCAGCAGGTGATTTCAGACTTCTGGTGAGTAGACTGTAAACATTTTATCCAGTTTTTATTTTCGGCTGTTTGTGAATACCGGAAAACACTGTTTTAAGTATGTTTCACTTTAAATGCGCGGGTCCTGTTTAAACACTTGCCGTGTGTATTTAGCATGTGAGCTCGCTAGTTAACCTGCAAGACTTTCAGTTCTGAGCGGTGGACACGATTTCTCTTAAACATATGTCTGTGAAGTGTGTTCCGCGGACGATTTACTGCGCGAAAAACATGCTTTAATAGAGTCGCTGCACTTTCACTTGACAACAAGCGTCTTTTTTTTTTTTTTTCAAACGACGCTCATTCAAAGTTGACGCGCTTTTATTTGTTTGCTCCTGCCTGCACGGTTGACATGGAAACGGAGCCGTGAGGCGATTACACAGCGCATTTTCAGCTGTGTATTACCGCCTTTTTCCCCGAGCTGATTATTTGCGGTCATAGAGCATACTTTAAACAGTCCATGCTATTTAAAGCTTTTAATACAGTTTTGCCACTGCTTGGTTCACACTGTCCTGTTCAACACATTTTAGATTGGTCACATACAGTATGCTGTGGTTTCAGTGGAGCAGAAAGGACGTAAGGACAATCATAATTTAGTTTGGTGAGTGAATTTGAACAAACTTTTACATTTGTTTAATTTTAATGCAGCCATTGTTTGAATAGAATAAGCTAAATGAATGTTTAATGCAGTTATAAGTTTGTTGCATTCTAACAAAGATTTATTTTGTTTCAGATGGCAGAAAGGCGTGCATTGGCAATGTAAGTATTGTATTTTTAACTGTGAAAAAATGATTATAGACTGACAAATGAAAACTATATGCCAGAATTGTTCTGTTTCCTTGTTTGCAACAGGAATTGTTTTTGATTTTTAAAAAATTATTTATTGCCTTAAAAGAGCACTTTTATATTCACACCAATCTTGCTCAACTGACAAGTGCAGATGCACCAGTTAAGTTTAGCAGTCTGTCATGTGGCTTTGCTGAGTATTGTTCTGTAAAAGTAAATCATAAAGTCATGTGCTAATAACAAGATTGTAAGTTTCAAAGCATACTGGACTAAAATACACAAGGAACATAACTGTTTTGTTTTTCACTTGTTTTATATTTCAGGTTTATTTCAACTTCAATCAAGTGGTGGGCAAAAATCTCACAGAGAGCTTCCATAATGCTCTTAAAATTACTCTCCAAATTTGATGAGCATCTTCAGGAAAAGGAACCATGTTGCTTGTCAGCTTTTGGCTCTTACGTCAGACAAAGGTGGGTTTTTGTCTACATGAGTCTACCTATTGCCTATTTTCACCATCTCTTTTATTCTGGCTTTTTTTCAGCTTTGAGCACTGAGTTATTTAACTAGTATCATCATATTTGCATTCTTTTTTCTTTCAATAGGATGTCTCTCGCGAGGACCCATACTATCAAGTTTCCACAGGAATCATTTGCATCGATGAAAAAAGTCCACAGCTTAACCCATCCAGAGTGTTCATCATCTTTCATCATTCATACAGACCTGCCTCGAGCCTTCTGTTGTCTTCTCGGACTCATTTATCCCCTGCTCTTAAATTGGACAAAGTGTCGTCTTGCTGTTACAGTGTAAAGGTCAGCTTACAGTAACAGATCTTCATAATAATTTTAATTATTATTTATTTCTCGTTGTATTGTGAAAAAAGACCCAAAATTACAGTTTGTTCAGTACATATACTGGTTACAATAGTAAAAATTCATTCTGTGAAGTCATGAACAAATTTCCACTTGTATGTAAACAGTATACATTGTGTTCTACAATAGGTTTGTGTTTAAAAGGATAGTTCACACAAAACTGGAAATTATGTCATATTTTACTCATCCTTCACTTGTTCCAAACATGTTTGAGTTTCATTCTACTGTTGAACACAAACAAGGATATTTTGAACAAAGCTAAAAATCTGTAACCATTGACTTCCATGGTATTTGTTTTTCCTACTATGGAAAGCAATGGTTACAGGTTTTCCAAATATCATTTTTTGTGTTCATCAGAAAAAAAAGAACCACTTAACTTGAGGGTGAGTAAATTTCCATTTTTTTGGGTGAACTGACGCTTCTAGTCCAGATGTTAAAACAAGCTTTCCTGTTCTTGGGGGTATAACAACATATTTTGTGAGCATTTAAAGCTGAGGTCAATGTTATTAGCTCTTGATTGAGTAGATGCACTTGAGAGAAAAGTAGGCAAACTGATTTTTAAGTTGTATGGCAAAGTATTTGCATTGTTTTGTTGTATTTGGAAAGAAAATTTTAATAAAAACAACCCTGTGTATTACTTTTGTGTGTATTTTATTGCACTTAAAAAGATAAGTAGAGTTAATTGATTGACACTAATTAAAAGCATTAAGTGTATTCAACTTATAATACATATTAGAACAACTCTTATCTTTTAAGTAGAGCTCACTCAAGTTTTTTAAGTATACATTACTTAAAAATTTTAGGGCAACCAGTTTCCTCAAATTTTTTAAGTAAACTCAACTTATCCGGCCTTACAGTGCAATTTAGTTAATCAATTCCCCTATAGCGCATGTGTTTGGACTGTGTTTGGAAGAAACCCATGCCAACACAGGGAGAACATGCAAACTCCACACAGAAACACCAACTGACCCAGCCGGGACTCTTTATATTATTTTATATATTATTTTATATATTTTATATATTATTTATATATTTTATATATATTTTATATATTATTTTATATATTTTATATATATTTTATATATTATTTTATATATTTTATATATATTTTATATATTATTTTATATATATTTGATGTATTTTATATATTATTTTATGTATTTTATATATTATTTTATATACATTTTATATATTATTTATATATTATTTTATATATTTTATATATATATTATGTGTTATATATTTTTTTTTATGTATTTTATATATATTTTATATATTATTTTATATATTTTATATATATATTATGTGTTTTATATATTATTTTATGTATTTTATATATATTTTATATATTATTTTATATATTATTTTATATATTTTATATATATTTTATGTATTTTATATATTATTTTATATATATTTTATATATTATTTTATATATTATTTTATATATTATTTTATATATATATTATATATTATTTTATATATTTTATATATATTTTATATATTATTTTATATATATTTTATGTATTGTATATATTATTTTATGTATTTTATATATTATTTTATATATATTTTATATATATTTTATATTTATTTTATATATTATTTTATATTTATCTCTGGGAAACATCCACACACACTCATACACTACGGACAATTTAGCCTACCCAATTCACCTGTACATGCATGTCTTTGGACTGTGGGGGAAACCGGAGCACCCGGGGGAAACCCACTCGAACGCAGGGAGAACATGCAAACTCCACACAGAAACGCCAACTGACCCAGCCGAGGCTCGAACCAGCGACCTTGTTGCTGTGAGGCGACAGCACTACCTACTGCGCCACTGCATCGCCTTTTTGTATTCATATATATTCATATTCAATATTCCAACAATAGACTGCACAGCTCACACAGAGATGAATTATTAAACTATGTATAATAAAGGATTTCTTTATGTGAAAGCGTGTCTGTGGTTTGATCTGATGCACTGAGCACTAAGCACTGAGCTTTACTTGTATACAGCTTTAGGGGTTTTTCTTATTTTGATCCCTGCTGTGCCTTTATCTGACAATAACCAAACAACCAAACCGACCGATCTCAAAGCTTGTGCTGCGCGTCGTTGTGAGGTGTAGTTTCATTTCTTTTAAATGTGAACTTGGCAGAAGTATAATAAGTATAAATCATAATATAAGTAAGAATTAGCCTTAACAGAGCAGGGTCACGTGACTCCACACATGGCAGGGTAAGTAATTGAAAAAACTTGACCTGGAAAAATTAGATTGATTAAAGCTTCTGAATGTCAATTTCGATTCATTTTTGATTAATCGCCCAGCCCTAGTTGGTGGTTCATTCCGCTGTAGCAACCCCTGATGGATAAGGGACTAAGCTGAAGGAAAATGATGACGATGAAACACCTCGAGTTGCATTTCAATTTCGAACAGACAGATCACACACCAGGAGGAAAATAAGAATCAAAGAGAAATACTGTTTTACAGTGCTCAAAGAGGATACAAGGAGCCGCAAGCAGAAACACAGACCAATCTCTACTCTTCAGCAGGTCTGACCTTATTGGCTTTGTAAGATCTATAAAAAGGAAACAGGAACAGCCCAGTGTGTGTGTGTGTGTGTGTGTGTGTGTGTGTGTGTGTGTGTGTGTGTGTGTGTGTGTGAGTGACTTCCTGCCGCCCACGACACTGCAGTAAACACTGTTTAGATGAGGGTCGTTACCAAATAGCACTCGGCAACAGAGGAATGCAAACACACACACACACACACACACACACACACACACACACACACACACACACACACACACACACACACACACACAGACTAAATGATCAGTAAGATAGCAAAAATGACTTTCTCTTTATATTTAGTGATTATTTTGTGCTGTTTTCCAGTATAATGATCACAAATTAGTCATTAGTTCAAGCATGAAGCCTGGTTTATACTCGACGCGTCTGCTAGTTTGCTTGAGTCCGTGTGGCGAATGTGACGTCATTGCTGTGTTTGCGGAGGTTCGCTTTGGGTGCGCGTGACATGATTTCGGCCGGCGGAGCGCATGGATTTTTTTGAGACTTGAGCGAACAGTGCGCGCGGCGCCGCGTTTGGTTTGAGTTGAATATGAACCACTTTAAAGAGATTTTGTCTGAAACAGAACAACTGTACAGACATCTTTATGGTCTGTGATCATAGAGATAACCAGGGCTTAATTTGTGCCTCTGAAATCTGATCCAGCACCTCATTTTGACGATCCCCCTCCTCACCCGCCCTTCTCCTCCGTCCGCTGTTCACTTTCGCTTTCTTCCGCGACTTCCCAACCCTCTTCACTGTCGTCTGCGACACCCCGCCCCGCTCACTTTCGTCCGCAACACCCCTCCGCCATCCTCCGCACTAAGAACTCCCACCTTTCTCCCCAGTTTCGTGCGCAACACCTCTCCATCCTCGGGTAACGTGCCGGATCCGTTACCCCGATCTGTTCCGGGAGCTCACAATTCACAAATTAAGCACTGCAGATAACCTGATGATCAATAATTCTTGGCTAGAAATTGCAACAGCCGTGGAAAACAGGTAAAGTTTTTGTTAAAAGGTTTGGAAAAACCTGAGGGAGAAGGTTGTTAAAGGGCACCTATGGTGAAAAATCTACTTTTCAAGCTGTTTGGACAGACATATGTGTAGGTATAGTGTATAGAGCGTCATATTGGGCTGATATAAACACACTCAGTCCTTTTTTTTCAATTTAACAGCATAAAAACGGTGGACAAATTGAAGCGGTTTTAAGACCGACTGCAACTTGAGGTAGGAGTGCGGTCTCCCCGCCCACCAATATTGATTGACAGCTGCGCATTAACATATCCTCAGTATGCTGTTTTACGTCCGCCATTTTCAGCGTGTGAGTCAAAGCGACGTCACCAAAGAAACACCCTTGCTCTATTTTTAGATGTAAGGCTCATTGGGCTCAACATTCACCACGTTATCGCTCTCCTCTGCGCCAGTGTTTGCATACATGTGTACTTTTCATTGCGTCTTCCTTAAACTTCAGCGGTTTGCATTTCCCGCGGTCACAGAAGCTCCCTGTCATCTTAACTAGGTGCAGCTGGAAAGTGTGAGCACGTTGTCTCACGTGCGCATCCCTCCATTGGAAATAACAAACTAACGACGTGCAGCACCATGCATTTCACGGTGTCGCGGATGAAAGTGAGGACCGGAGGGTTCGCTCACTATTCTGCCGCCTAGGTCGCCTCTATGGCCGCGCTGGCCCTGCTCAGGACACTTCATATTTCTGCCGCGCCACAGAGCGTTATCTGAATAGTTTCATTTTAAATAACATGCGAATGTGTGCGTCTGGTGTGCCGTGTCGTGGCTCTATAGCGGCGCATCCGGTGTATGCCGCCCTTTAGTTATAGCCTCAAGCAGGTCGTACACCAGAAGCGCCGCTCGGCGACAAGCAGCGTCTCGCCACACAGCGGCATGCATTTCTGAAATCTAAACATAAGCTTCTATCAGGGGACACACACCGGCGCCGCAAGTGTGTGATACTTTCAATTGTCATGTGCGCGGCGCGTTGCATCCGGTGTGTGATGCCCTTCAGTCAAAGTTAATTCAGTGTGCTTGGTTATTAGTCTCGGTGTAGGCTACAAGCTCGGCGCTTTAAACTAGCACACAGTTGGCTGTAAAACTACACAAAGACACAAATGATTTTGTCGTCTCTGCTTGGTCTGTGTCCGAGTCGTACATGTACAGCTGAATGCTGGTCCTCTCACTCATGTTGCTTCTCTCTGTCTGCCTGTCTGTTGCCATACACAAAGAGGGAAGCTCTTGGCTCCGCCCCCTTGTTAAGTTGGGCGGGAAGTTGAAACTAATTTTCATGAGAAGCAACACGCCCCTAAAACAGCGAGCTGTGTACACGCCCCCAAAATCACACTTTTTAACACATCATAATAACAAAATCTGAATTGTGTTTTGAACTGAACCTAAACTGGCACACTCAGAAGAGCCATAATATTAATATTACATCTTAAAAAAGGGGTAAAATAGGTGCCCTTTAAAGCCAAAAGAGGCCATGGCAAAAGTGGAGACTCAGATACACAATTACAGAAATCTGTTTTTCCACCAGTCACAGGTTTTACACTGATGTATATATTACAATTTTGAATTTGAAATAATTTATTAGTTACAAAACTATAATAAAGGAACTAATTATTTCTTTGATAACTGGACAGGAATATCTGAGCCTATGGGTTTACAGCAGGGGTGGGCAAACTCGGTCCTGGACGGCCGGTGTCCTGCATAGTTTAGCTCCAACTCTAATCAAACAGACCTGAACATGCTAAGCAGTGTCTCCAAGATCACTAATTATCTATAAGCAGGTGTGTTTGATCAGAGTTGGAGCTAAACTGTGCAGGACACTGGGGCTGCGTCCGAAACCGCATACTTCCATACTATACAGTACGCTTAAATCAGTATGCGAGCCGAGTAGTATGCCCGAATTCTTAGAATTCGAAAATCAGTATGCGAGAAGTACCCGGATGACCTACTACTTCCGGCGAGATTCTGAAGTGCGCATCCCATGGACGCTGCGCTATCCCATGATGCCCCGCGAGAGAATTTATGAACGGACGTGAAGCGACGCAACTGACGCAAGTAGGTCACGTGACCATGACAAAATGGCGGATGTAGTACGTCCGAATTCCATTCATACTGCTCACATTAATACTGTATAGAACGTACTTTTCCAACGGCCGAGTAGTACGTTTAAATTCAAATGCAGTACCTACTGAATAGTAGGTGGTTTCGGACGCAGCCTGGCCCTCCAGGACCAAGTTTGCCCATCCCTGGTTTACAGGATACTGCTGCCTGTTTTTCTGGGCTTTATTGGTGATCATGGTCAGGAATGTTGGAGCATTATTGCCTTTTTAGCATAAGAAGAGGACAGAAACTAGTAATGCGTGAATTGTGGAGCGGGCTAATCTAAAAAAACATCTGTATTGTTTAGTAAGTGTACTTTATTTTTTGCTTTTATTCCTGCCATGATAAAAAATATATTTGTAGAGTAACCCACGTTCTGTTGTCAATAACAGTTTAATAAACTTGAATAGGTAAAACTGTCCGAGATATGAAGAAAAGCAAGTGATGCATCAAAGTGTAAGTAAAAAAAAAATCTTAAATGCTTATAAAAATCCTTATAATCATTAAAATAATTTATAAAAACAATAAAAATAGTTAAATTATAATGATATTAATGATATGACGTGGTTCCGGAAACGTCCTACTTCTCTGTCTGACTTTACGGTCAGTTTTTGAGCGCCCTCTGTCCTTATAAAGAATACCACAGCGGGGAACACGGCGAGTATAAGAGTCTCGTCAGTTTGGTGAGGTGTATAATCCAGCCTCACTCCACCACTGTGGCCACAATGTTTTTTCTTCATGTATTTTTTGCTCCACTAGTAGAGATGTTGAGCATGAAGTGACTTCAGGTTTAATATCTTCTGTTTTGGAGGGGGTGAACGTCTCTTGTAAAGTATCTTGATTTAAGAGTTTCAATACTAAAGTAACGAGACAAAATCCTGAGGAGGAACATGGTTTTGTGCAGCGTATACAGACAAAATAATGATATTATGACTGACGGTGTGTGTGTGTGTGTGTGTGTGTGTGTGTGTGTGTGTGTGTGTGTGATGTCTGTTTACAATTACTGAGCACATAATGAATGTTCATCCAATGAGGCGCGCGCTGGCAGAGTCGTCCCTCGCTGAGACACAAGAGCAATTAACAGAGGAAGGAAACACAGAACCAGCCAGAGGAGAAACAGGCCAGCCAGAGGACACACACACACACACACACACACACCAAAGAGAGAGAGAGAGAGAGAGAGAGAGAGAGAGAGAGAGAGAGAGAGAGAGAGAGAGAGAGAGAGAGAGACAGACACTAAGAGAGGAGTATATGTGATATGTATATGTGGTGTGTGATTAAGGGTGTATATGTGTGTGTGTGTGTGTGTGTGTGTGTGTGTGTGTGTGTGTGTGTTAGAGTATCTGATGTGTATGTAAGAGTGTATATGTGATGTGCTTATGTGTGTGTGTGTGTGTTTGTAAGTGCATATGGAATGTGTGTGCGTAAGAGTGTATATGTGGCATGTGTGTGTGTGTGTGTGTGTGTGTGTGTGTGTTAGAGTATCTGATGTGTGTGTAAGAGTGTATGTGTGAGGTGTGTGTGTGTGTGCGCAAAAGTGTATATGTGATTGTGTGTTTGTGTAAGTGCATATGGAATGTGTATGCGTAAGAGTATATGTGGCATGGGTGTGTGTGTGTGTGTGTGTGTGTGTGTGTGTGTGTGTGTGTAAGATTGCATATGGCATGTGTGTGTAAGAGTTTATATGTGATGTGTATATGTGTGTGTAATTGTGTGTGTGTGTGCGTAAGAGTATGTGGCGTGTATGTGTAAGAGTGTATTAGAGTGTGTGTGTGTGTGTGTGTGTGTGTGTGTGTGTGTGTGTGTGTAAGTGCATATGGAATGCGCGTGTAAGAGTTTAAATGTGATGTGTATATGTGTATATGTGTGTGTGTGTGTGTGTGTGTGTGTGTGTGTATGTGCAAGTGCATATGGAATGTGTGTGTAAGAGTGTATATGTGATATGCATATGTTTGTGTGTGTAAGTGCATATGGAATGTGTGTGTTAGAGTTTATATGTGGTGTATATGTGTGTAATTGTGTGTGTGTGTGCGTAAGAGTACGTGGCGTGTGTGTGTAAGAGTGTATTAGAGTGTGTGTGTGTGTGTGTGTGTGTGTGTGTGTGTGTGTGTGTGTGTGTGTGTGTGTGTGTGTGTGTGCAAGTGCATATGGAATGCGTGTGTAAGAGTTTAAATGTGATGTGTATATGTGTGTGTGTGTGTGTGTATGTGCAAGTGCATATGGAATGTGTGTGTAAGAGTGTATATGTGATATGCATATGTTTGTGTGTGTAAGTGTGTTTGGAATGTGTGTGTTAGAGTTTATATGTGGTGTATATGTGTGTAATTGTGTTTATGGGATGTGTGTGTGTGTGTGTGTTTGTGTGTGTTAATGAATAGTTATTTGTTCTCTGCTGAGGTGTGTTCATCTGCTTCTGAAGACCAGAAGAGTGAGTGTGTGTGTGTGTTTCATCTCTAATCCACCTGTAAGAGGGTTTAACAGTGTGTCTGTGGATCCTGACGCTCCAGCACACACAATAGGGGCATTATGGGGGATAAGTGCCCTCGGTAGGCTGCGAGGGCCAGATTTACGGCTCTCTCCATCTGCTGGTGGGCTGCACCGAGGGGTCGGTGTTGGGTTACACAGCTAAACCGCCTCTCTCTCAGCAAACTCCACTGCTTTATTATCATTTCACTGTGCAGCTTTTGAAATCAATTAGCATGCTAACTGCGCTACGTGCTTTCAAATTTTGAGAAGTCAAGTGTAGGAATGAGACGAGAACCGCTTTCAAGGTTTACCGCGGTTTGGTTTTTCATTTATTTATTTTTCTTCAGCTTAGTCCCTTTATTCACAGCAGAATGAACAACTATTCCAGCATATGTTTTACACAGCGGATAGTACTGGGAAACACCCATACACACTCATTCACACACACACACACACACACTACGGCCAATTTAGTTGATCAATTCCCCTATAGCGCATGTGTTTGGACTGTGGGGGAAACCGGAGCACCCGGAGGAAACCCACACCAACACGGGGAGAACATGCAAACTCCACACAGAAACACACACTGACCCAGCCGGGACTCGAACCAGCGACCTTCTTGCTGTGAGGCGATCGTGCTACCCACTGTGCCACCGTACTGCCCAGCATTGCTTATACCACTGTTATTAAGTGTCATCCGCTCAGTTGTGACATGTTAAATGCACAGATGATGTTGTTTGTTATGACAACTTGACATAAATACATCACAGCCTTTGTTTTTTGACTTGACGTTACCAAGAAAACGAAATCTGTCAGAAATCTGTCATAAAAATGTGATGATTTTTGGGGATAAAACTTATTTTGATGCATATTTTGGGAAAATGCTTTGAAAATGTAAGAATACTCTGTGGGTGAATTGACTCCCCTTTGGGTGTGTTGGTGCTGTTTTTGCCCCATTGACTTCCATTATAACTACATTTCCTGATTGCAAAGCCATGACAGCAGATAATCATTCCTTACAATGTTTTTCTTACTTCGATTTTTTTGTCTTCTTTCTAGTCCAAATATCTAAAAATTCTTAAAATCAAGAAGCATTTTCTAGACAAGAAAAAACAATGTCTTGTTTTCAGGAATAATATGCCATTATTAAGTGAGTTTTTCCTTAAAGCAAGCAAAATAACCTGCCAATGGGTTAAGCAAAATGATCTTGTTTTTCCTTTTGACATAAGATTATTTTACTTACACCCAGGGCTTAACATTAGCTTTTTTGATCACCAGCCGCTGTGGCTAGTAGAATTTCAACATTACTAGCCACTCGCCATTTTCACTAGCCACAATTTTCTTGTTGGGAAAATATACTTTATATGCTTACATTTGACTTTGACATGCTAAAATGACTTGATTTAGATGTGTTATGTCCACATGCCTTCTCATTCATTTAACTTCTTGTGTGTATTGTGTATGAGCTTGCTCAGTGTGCATGAGCAAATGGGTTGTGTTTCACTCAGTTTTTATTTCACAGGACTTTTCAGGGCTCAAAATTAAGGATTTACCTAATTTATCTCTGACCACACCAAATAAGTATTTCTTAGCCACAATTTTTTATTGTGTCAAAACAAGGAAAATATAGCTGTATAGGTGCACTTTTTAATTCAACAAAACTTTTCTTTAAAAAACATTACATTTAAGAAAAGAATTATTGTCATGTATCTATATGCACAGTAATCTGTCCTGGCTAAAGCTCAGATCCCCAGTTAACTACATATAAACTGGGATTAATCTCCCATTAAAGCAATGCTATTATAAAGAAATATAATTAAACCATATTAACAAAAATAACTGTAAGCAAAAGAAAGCAGGTGAAACATACCGTGTTTGATAATGAAAGGATGATCACGCGCACGGTTAATATAGGCCTGTAAATGAAAGCAGTGACCGCTGCTGCTTACAAAAGAATATGTGTATTTTTGTTTTAATCTTGAGCTCTTGAAAGCAGCAGGACTGTGGGTGCTCGATCATCGCTCTTTGTCCAGTCTACTCAAAGGGAACCGATCGCACCAGTTGCGCTTCCTTTAGGCACGGTGACGGTGACGGACGCAAGTAAACGGGAGCGCGCGCGCGCTTTTTAACAGTTGCGCGCATCACATCTTCTGTGCGTGCGAGTGATCATCCTCTCGTTCGGTATTTACCTGCTTTCTATTCGCGCGAACACAGTTATTTTTGTCAGTCGTGCTGCTTCTCGATTCTAAGATCACATTTGCACGAATATTGGGTCACGCTTATTTTCAAACCCTGCTTTTAAGAAAACTACAATTTAAAAATGATTTCCAACCAGTCAACGTGGCTAGTGGAGGTGTCTGTCTAACCCGCCAGAGCTGAAATCTACCCTCATTTGGCGGGTTGGCGGGTGTTAATGTAAAGCCCTGCTTACACCATTGGCAGATTATTTTGCTTGCTTTAAGGAAAAACTCACTTAATAATGGCATATTATTTCTGAAAACAAGACAGAGTTGCAGAGAGCTAGCTGCCGGCTAATAATCATGCATTGATTTTTGGTGATTTTCCCTGTTGGTGAGAACTACACTTTGTAATTTCTACTGTTGATCATCAGTTGCAGTGCCTTATATATGCCTTATATATGGAGTGTAGCGTGTGTTTGTGTGTGTGAGATCTTTGCGCACTTATCTTGATCTGTCTGAGAAACTCAAAATAATCTGCTCAGCTCTCAGAACACAGTAAACACAGTAAGTGTATTTCTGTAAACACACTATAATCTGCTGTTTTACTCCACTGAACTCAATACGAAAGCCAGAAACTCTTCAGCACAGGCCGGGTTAATGCTGACACCTGATGATCAACAGTAAAAATGACACATTGACCCTCTTAATCCCAACAGGGAAAACCAGCAATCACGAATGCATGACTACACACTTACCGGCCACTTTATTAGGTACACCTGTCCGACTGCTAATTAACGCAAATTTCTAATCAGCCAATCACACGGCAGCAACCCAATGCATTTAGGCAAGTAGAAACGGTCAAACGCACAACACATGCCACTCCTGTCAGCTAAGAACAGGAAACTGAGGCTACAATTCACACAGGCTCACCAAAACTGGACAAGAGAAGATTGGAGAAACGTTGCCTGGTCTGATGAGTCTCCATTTCTGCTGCCACATTCGGATGCTCGGCTCAGAATTTGGCCTCAACAACATGAAAGCATGGATCATCCTGCCTTGTATCAGCGGTTCAGGCTGGTGGTGGTGGTGTAATGGTGTGGGGGAGATTTTCTTGGCACACTTTGGGTCCATTAGTACCAATTGAGCATGGTGTCAACGCCACAGCCTACCTGAGTATTGTTGCTGACCATGTCCATCCCTTTATGACCACAGTGTCTCCATCTTCTGATGGCTACTTCCAGCAGGATAACGCACCATGTCATAAAGCGCCAATCATCTCAGACTGGTTTCTTGAACATGACAATGAGTTCACTGTACTCAAATGGCCTCCACAGTCACCAGAGCTCAACACAATAGAGCACCTTTGGGATGTGGTGGAACGGGAGATTGGCATCATGGATGTGCAGCCGACAAATCTGCAGCAACTGTGTGATGCTATCATGACAATATGGAGCAAAATCTCTGAGGAATATTTCCAGTAGCTTGTTGAATCTACGCCACCAATGATTAAAGCAGTTCTGAAGGCAAAAGGGGGTCCAACCCGGGACTAGTAAGGTGTACCTAATAAAGTGGCCAGTAAATGTATGCTGTCATGGCTTTGCAATCAATAAATGTCCTTATAATGGAAGTATAAGGGGCAAAAACAGCATCAACACAACTAAAGAGGAGTCCATCTGAACAGCACACACACACGGGTTAAGGACGGTGTTTAATCTTGAAGGATTTCAGCGGGGAGGGAGATTTCCTGAGCTGAAGTTCTGGTGGTCTGATCAGCCAGAAAGGCAAGACTGCACATGCTGGAAATCCCTGCCAGAATCAGCACACAAAGAGCCTTCATTTCCTGCTCTTTCTGTCTGCGCTCTCTAAAGCACTAAGCCCAGCGTCGAAAGCGGCGTGCATGTGAGTGTGTGTGTGTGTGTGTGTGTGATCTTTTGTATCATCTAAATCCAGTTCCGTTAAGCTGAACGCAAAGGGAATGTTTTCAACCGTCGCTCAAGTTAAAAATTACACAACAGCTCTGGATTACACAAGCGAGAGATCCAGAGCGCAAGAACATTCCTCAAATCAACACGCGTTCACTGCACATCACAATACACCAATAACACACACACACACACACACACAAAGAAAATCAAACTAGCACAAAAATAAAACTATTTCTCTCCGATTCGTCTTTCCGGACACACTAAGATGGTGTTTTTAGGAAATATTTTGCATGATAATTAGTGTTTGACAGACTTTTATTTAATTTCCATAATTTGTATTGTATTATTAGTGAAATGTACATGCAGTTTGGTTTAGTTATGCCACAGATACATAAACACAACAGTAAAACTGCAGAAAACCCTGTCTTAATGAGTGATTCACTGAATCGCTCATTCAAATGATTCATTCAAAACAGCTGATTCATTCAGAAATGACACAAGTGACTGGCTGTTTCTCAATATGTGTTCTTCAGTGATCTTGCGTCCTCGTGTTCTCATAACATCATCATCAACTGCCAAAGTTCAGTTCCAAAACTCAAGACCGCAAGAACAGAGGACGCGCGAAACTTCCCGCATGTGTTCTTGTTATGGAGGATGCAGCGATGCAGACTTGAGCACCGAACTCGCTCTAGAAGTCAGGAGGTGGAAAGCACAGCATTTTACATAGATTTATTATTAAAGTTCAGAGATATCACTTATTTATCTCAGGAGCTTCCCTAAATGAAATGGTGAAAGTAAACATCACCATGAAAGCCTTGATAAAGGCATAAGCACATTACGGGTGTTTATATGCTGAAATCTGTTTTATTTGTATTGTGCAACATATATTTGTAAAGTCTTTATGCAGAGTATATATTGAGAAAAGGGAAAAACAATAAATCGCTGTATGAATGCTGTAATGTTTACATAATTTTCCATTAAAAACGCGTGAAGGTCACGTGACCATCAGGACGAAAGCAGCATCTCATTTCTCACAGGACGCGTTCTCCATACCTGCCAACATTTGGTTCGAAAATTCCGGGAGACCCCGCCCCCCGGGGTAATTACGTCATACACTAATTTGCATATTACTGACGTCTTCGCGTTCTACCATTTCTGTTTGTTTAACAGCCTTTGGTAAATAAATGGGGTATTTTATATTCGCACTATCACACAATCTACATTGTATAAGCGCTATACAAATAAAGATGAATTGAATTGAACTATGCTTTATGTAAGCGTGTCAATTTAACTAAATTTATTGCTGTTTGAATACAGTATATCATTATAGTTGAGTAGGGAATTTGCAGTAATCTCTCAGACGCAGGGGCTTA
>LR812532.1:817331-847331 GCA_903798195.1 Danio kyathit
ACTAGAGGGCGCTCTCTACATTTTTGCACATCTGAAAATACATCATTTAAGCTACGCTTTGTTGCATGTTTCAGAATCTAAATTCACTAGAGGGCGCTGTCTACATTTTTACGTCTGAAATATGTTACTAAGGGTGTGTTTCGTTGTACGTTTCAGATGACAAATCCACTAGAGGGCGCTGTGTACATTTTTGTGAATCTGAAATGCATCACTTATGGCAAGTTCTGTTGCATGTTTCAGATTCTATATCCACTAGGGGGCGCTGTCTACATTTTTGCAAATCTGAAAATACATCATTTAAGCTACGCTTTGTTGCATGTTTCAGAATCTAAATTCACTAGAGGGCGCTGTCTACATTTTTGCAAATCTAAAATGTTACTTAGGGTGTGTTTCGTTGTACATTTCAGATGACAAATCCACTAGAGGGCACTGTCTACATTTTTGTGAATCTGAAATGCATCACTTATGGCTGTTGCATGTTTCAGATTCTATATCCACTAGGGGGCGCTGTCTACATTTTTGCTAATCTACAATAGGTTTTAGGTATACTTTGTGGTACGTTTCAGATGAGGAATCCACTAGAGGGCGCCGTTTACGTTTTTGCAAATATAAAATGCGTCACTTTGGCTACATTTTGTTGCACATTTTAGATGACGAATGCATTAGAGGGCGCGCTCTACATTTTTTCAAATCTAAAATCTGTTTCTCTAAGTGTGTTTTGTTGTACGCTTCAGATGACAAATCCACTAGAGGGCGCTGTCTAAAATTTCACTAATCTAAAATATGTTCCAGGTACATTTTGTGGTATGTTTTTAGATGACAAATCTACTACGTGCGCTGTGTACATTTTTGCGACTCTGGAATGCGTCACTTGTGGTAGGTTTTGTTGCATGTTTCAGATTCATTTTTACGCAGCGCATGCCCTTCCAGCCGCAACCCATCTCTGGGAAACACACTCATCCACACTCATCCACTAAGGACAATTTAGTCCACCAACTTCACATGTCTTTGGACTGTGGGGGAAACCAGAGGAAACCCACGCGAACACAGGGAGAACATGCAAACTCCACACAGAAACGCCAACTGACCCAGTCGAGGTTCGAACCTGCGACCCAGCGACCTTCTTGCTGTGAGGCGACAGCACTACCTACTGCGCCACTGCCACTGACTGAGTTTAATACAATTCATGTTTAAATTAAACGCCTTAAAAACAAAAATATGAGACAAAATAAATATAAAATTAATTATTTTTTCTGACCCAACTGGCAGAAAAGCATAAACTTGCTTAAACTGGACACATTTCCCAGGAAACGAGAATAAATCCATACAAGTATTGTTCATATATTAGTACTGGAATAAAGAGCAAGAAGTTTTTAGCAGAGTTTGTGTCTGTAAAGAGCTGATGCTCACAAGAGAATCATCAAGCTGGACTGAATCAGCCTGATCTGGCGCCCCCTGCTGTTCACAAGCAGATCAAACACACAGCAAAACGCAGACCACAACACACACACACACACACTAAACATACACAAAACTGCAGACAATCAGATTCAATAAATCAAACATAAATTAATTTACTACACAAAACTACACAAAACACAGAGAGAGAGTGTGCGGGAGTGTGTATAGAGTCTGTGTGGGTTTATGTAGTGTGAGAAGATATGCAGTATACAGAGTGAGTGAGCGAGTGTGTGTGTGTGTGTGTGTGATTCCCTGAGGACACACACACACTCATAGGTTCTCCAGGGGGTCTGAGAATGATGGAGGAGCTGTCAATCACAGTGACTGACACCTGCTGTGAGACTCTGAATGCAGGAAGTGAAAACCCTCAAACCCAGCAGGAGGAAACCTCTGTGTGTGTGTGTGTGTGTGTGTGTGTGTGTGTGTGTGTGTCTTTGTCTTATTCAGACCCTGAGAGAAATTAAGCAGTCATCCCACAATGTCTGTGTGTTTGTCTGTCTGTCTGTATATATGTGTGTCATGCATTGACATTCTGTGTGTGTTTGTCTGTCTGTACATGTGTTTGTCTGTGTGTCTGTCTGTATGTATATATATATATATGTGTGTGCGTGCGTGCGTGCGTGTCATTCAATTCAGCATTGTCACCTTGTGTGTGTGTGTGTGTGTTTCATTCAATTCCTGAGTTAATTTCGGCATTGTCATCCTGTCTGTGTGTGAGTGTGTGTGTATGTATGTGTGCTTGTCTGTCTGTATAAATGTGTGTCAGTGTGTGTGTGTGTGTGTGTTAGTGTGTTCTACCTTGTCAATCATATCAGGTCTGTTGGTTGCAGCCAGAACCGTGACGTCTTTGAGTTGCTCCACTCCGTCCATCTCCGTCAGCAGCTGAGCCAACACTCGATCAGCAACACCACCCGCCTGAGCAGACCTGCAGCAGATCACATCAACAGGAGCTCAGCTGCTTCGAGTTGGTTGCTAGGGTGTTGCTAAGCTGTTTCTATGATGTTCTAAGTAGTTGCTAAGGTGTTGCTATGTGGCTGTATGTCGTTACGTGGTTATAAGGTGTTATAAGGTGTTATAAGAGGCTATAATGTGTTACAAGTGGTTATAAGGTGTTATAAGGTGTTACAAGTGGTTATAAGGTGTTATAAGAGGTTATTATGGGTTATAAAGGGTGATAAGGGGATATAAGGTGTTATACATGGTTATAAGGGGTTATAAGGTGTTATAAGGGGTTACAAGGGGTTATAAGGTGTTACAAGTGGTTATAAGGTGTTATAAGGGGTTATAAGAGATTATAAGGTGTTATAAGGGGTTATAAGAGATTATAAGGGGTTAAAAGGTGTTACAAGTGGTTATAAGGTGTTATAAGAGGTTATTATGGGTTATAAAGGGTTATAAGGGGATATAAGGTGTTATACATGGTTATAAGGGGTTATAAGGTGTTATAAGGGGTTACAAGGGGTTATAAGGGGTTATAAGGTGTTACAAGTGGTTATAAGGTGTTATAAGAGATTATTAGGGGTTATAAGGTGTTACAAGTGGTTATAAGGTGTTATAAGAGATTATAAGGGGTTAAAAGGTGTTACAAGTGGTTATAAGGTGTTATAAGAGGTTATTATGGGTTATAAAGGGTGATAAGGGGATATAAGGTGTTATACATGGTTATAAGGGGTTATAAGGGGTTACAAGGGGTTATAAGGGGTTATAAGGTGTTATAAGGGGTTATAAGAGATTATAAGGGGTTAAAAGGTGTTACAAGTGGTTATAAGGTGTTATAAGAGGTTATTATGGGTTATAAAGGGTAATAAGGGGATATAAGGTGTTATACATGGTTATAAGGGGTTATAAGGTGTTATAAGGGGTTACAAGGGGTTATAAGGGGTTATAGGGTGTTACAAGTGGTTATAAGGTGTTATAAGAGATTATTAGGGGTTATAAGGTGTTACAAGTGGTTATAAGGTGTTATAAGAGATTATAAGGGGTTAAAAGGTGTTACAAGTGGTTATAAGGTGTTGTAAGTAGTTATAAGGGGTTATAAGTTGTTATAAGTGGTTATAAGGTGTTACAAGTGGTTATAAGAGATTATAAGGGGTTATAAGGTGTTACAAGTGGTTATAAGGTGTTGTAAGTAGTTATAAGGGGTTATAAGGTGTTATAAGAGGTTATAAGGTGTTACAAGTGGTTATAAGAGATTATAAGGGGTTATAAGGTGTTACAAGTGGTTATAAGGGGTTATAAAGTGTTACAAGTGGTAAAAAGTGGTTATAAGGTGTTATAAGGGGTTATAAGTGGTTATAAGGGGTTATATGTGATTATAAGTGGTTATAAGGGGATCTGAGGTGTAATTTTTTATGTTGCTAGGCAGTGTACGGGTGATTCCTATGTTGTTGCTAGGCAGTGTGTGTGTGTGTGGGTGCGTGTGTGTGTGTGGATTGATTAAAGGTAAATACATTCAGTAAATCAATGTCATTCACAGTTCAATCCAGTAAATGAATCTCTGACTCAGCAGAACAAACCAGCTATAGATTTACACTGAGCTCTCTCACTCTCTCTCTTTCCCTCCCTCCCTCGCTCTCTCTTGCCAGAAGCTTGAAACACTAGGCACTTTATTAATTAAATAATCAAAGAGCCAAACAAATAAAATCACATTTTATGACTCGGCGTTCCAAATTTACACACACACACACACACACACACACACACACACACACACACACACACACACACACACACACACACACACACACACACACACACACACACACACACACACACACACACACACACACACACACACACACACACACACACACACACACACACTTGAGATCAAACACTGTGATGGGATGCAATGGGATTTTTTGTTGGGATGACAAAAAAAAATCTGAATTCACCAATAACTTCTGTAATAAATGTGTGCATACATGCCGAGTGTGCTATACGTAAATAATTATTTTAAGGAACATTACTGGTTTATCAGAGAGGTTGCTAGGGTGTTGCCATGTGGTTGATAGACAGTCGCCAGGGTGTTGCCATGTGGTTGATAGACAGTCACCAGGGTGTTGCCATGTGGTTGATAGACAGTCACCAGGGTGTTGCTATGTGACTGTTAGGCTCTGAGAGGTGAACTCATTACTTGATAGGCAACTGATATGATGCTGGTAATGTTCTCTGGCTGGTTGCTAAGGAGTTGTTAAGCAGTACATGGTGGTTGCTAGGTAGTTGGTAAGGTGATATAGAGAGTGGAATATCATATTGTGTGCTTCAGTAATGTGATTTAGAGCTGGGCGTATGATAAAAATCTCCTATAATAATATGTCATCTGATATTCTAATAATGAAACATATTTAATTAATTATTATTGACCACAAGGAAAATACTATTACTTTTTGACATTTTAAAGTATAAGCTCAAACATGTACTCATTCATATAGGATTATTGCTCTCACTTTATGTAGAACTTGTGGTCAAATTTTTGATTAATCACATATAAATATAATAAATTAATGAAATGACGCTTATTAAAAACTAATTATTGCAGGCCCAACATAAAATACTGATAAATTAAATGCACACATGTAAACTTTTTCACCATGCTGTTATTCATATTTCTGCCTGCATCCAGATCTAAATAATGAATGTAGTATGATAAACAATGTGTTTTGTGAACCCATGAAACAAATGTTATGGCATCATATAAAATTATAGACTATATTTTGTCAATACATGTCATACGAGATGTAACAATATATAATATAACATTCATTCATTCATTTTCTTTTCGGCTTAGTCCCTTTATTAATCTGGAGTCGCCACAGTGGAATGAACCGCCAATTTATCCAGCATGCTTTTACACAGCAGATGCCCTTCCAGCCGCAACCCATCTCTGGGAAACACCCATACACACTCATTCACACACGGACAATTTAGCCTACCCAATTCCCCTATACCGCATGTGTTTGGACTGTGGGGGAAACCGGAGCTCCCGGAGGAAACCCAGGCGAAGGCAGGGAGAACATGCAAACTCCACACAGAAACACCAACTGACCCAGCCGAGGCTCAAACCAGCGACCTTCTAGCTGTGAGGCGACAGCACTACCTACTGCGCCACTGCATCGCCTATAATATAACATATAAAATAATATTTTCTGTGTTTACCTTCCTCTTGCCACTGCTAAAGCGTCGATCTCATCAAAGAAAACGATAGACGGAGCAACAGTTCTGGCCTTCCGGAAAACCTACAGAAACACACAGATGAGATTAAACATCTCAGAAGGCTCAAAAACAGAAAACAGGTGCGCTGTCCCTTTAACAGATCATCACTAACCCTTGTGTTTGTCAACACTCGTGTTTCTTTAAATTATTGTAAATATAATGTTCCTCACAAAAAGCATGAGCACTTCAGAATTGGGATAAATGAATATCTAACGCTGCTGAAAGGAATATTAATGAAGAAATACAGATTTAAACCATCAATAAGTGTCATTATTTTGGGTGATTTACCTCTCGAACCGCTCGCTCTGATTCTCCCACATATTTACTCAGTAACTCTGGACCCTGCGGAGACCAAACATTCATAATTACTGACAATCATTCATTAAATCAGTCATCAGTGAGATAATTACACACACACACATAGTCTCTCACTCTGTCTCTCTCTCGTACACACACACAGGTCTGCGTTTTCTCTCCTGAAGTGTGTGTGTGTGTGTGTGTGTGTGTGTGTGTGTGTGTGTGTGTGTGTGTGTGTGTGTGTGTGTGTGTGTGTGTGTGTGTGTGCTTTCCGTGAATGCTCCTCCAGAGATTGATATCGGCTCTGCTTCTGAACTGTGAGCATCTCTCAGACTAAACATCCTCCTGCTGCTGAAACACTCCTATACACTGATCAGATCAAGACGAGACGCATCACCCTTAAGTTCACGCACACACACACACGGATCTGTAGACGCATCTACTCATTCCGGATCACAGCCAAAAACACTATATTTACAAAAACATCTCTCTACATGATCTCGATTTCTTCTGACACCAATTAAAGTCTGTTTGTGCTATTAATATGTTAATAGCATGCTTGTTAATATTAGTGTAGTAGTTGTGTTACCATAGCAACAATAGAATCACCACAACAGATCAATTACAGTAGTTGTGGTAACACAACAACTATAGCAATTGATCTGTTGTGGTAATTCTATTGTTGCTATGGTAACACCACAACTATAGTAACCGATCTGTTGTGGTAATTCTATTGTTGCTATGGTAACACCACAACTATAGTAACCGATCTGTTGCGGTGATTCCACAGTTGCTATGGTAACACAACCAACTGATCTGTTGTGGTGATTCTATAGTTGCTATGATAACACAACAACTATAGTAATGATCTGCTGTAGTGATTCTATAGTTGCTATGGTAACACAACAACTATAGTAATCGATCTGCTGTAGTGATTCTATAGTTGCTCTGGTAACACAACAACTATAGTAATCGATCTGCTGTAGTGATTCTATAGTTGCTATGGTAACAACAACTATAGTAATCGATCTGCTGTAGTAATTCTATAGTTGCTATGGTAACACAACAACTATAGTAATCGATCTGTTGTAGTGATTCTATAGTTGCTATGGTAACACAACAACTATAGTAATCGATCTGTTGTGGTGATTCTACAGTTGCTATGGTAACACAACAACAATACTAATCGATCTGTTGTAGTGATTCTATAGTTGCTATGGTAATACAACAACTATAGTAATTGATCTGTTGTGGTAATTCTATTGTTGCTATGGTAACACAACAACTATAGTAATTGATCTGTTGTGGTAATTCTATTGTTGCTATGGTAACACGACAACTATAGTAACCGATCTGTTGCGGTGATTCCACAGTTGCTATGGTAACAACCAACTGATCTGTTGTGGTAATTCTATTGTTGCTATGGTAACACAACTACTATAGTAATCGATCTGTTGTGGTGATTCTATAGTTGCTATGGTAACAACAACTATATTAATCGATCTGCTGTAGTGATTCTACAGTTGCTATGGTAACACAACAACTATAGTAATCGATCTGCTGTAGTGATTCTATAGTTGCTATGGTAACAACAACTATAGTAATCGATCTGCTGTAGTGATTCTATAGTTGCTATGGTAACACAACAACTATAGTAATCGATCTGTTGTAGTGATTCTATAGTTGCTATGGTAACACAACAACTATAGTAATCGATCTGTTGTGGTGATTCTACAGTTGCTATGGTAACACAACAACAATACTAATCGATCTGTTGTAGTGATTCTATAGTTGCTATGGTAACACAACAACTGCAGTATTTGATCTGTTGTGGCAATTCTACAGTTGCTATGGTAACACCACAACTATAGTAAGTGATCTGCCGTGGTGATTCTACAGTTGCTATGGTAACACACCTTGATGGAGAGGAAGTTGAGCTGGCTCTCGTTGGCCAGTGCTTTAGCGATCATGGTTTTGGAGCATCCCGGCGGTCCGTACAGCAGCACACCTTTAGGGGGCGTTATTCCCAACCGAGTGAAGACCTCTGGGTGACGAAGAGGCCACTCCACCGCCTGCTTCAGTGCCTGTTTCACCTGCTCCAGACCACCAATATCACTCCACTTAACCTACACACACACACACACACACACACACACACACACACACACACACACACACACACACACACACAGTTAGTCAGTCACACACACATGCATTATAGAAGCTCATTTTAGTCACAGGAGTAAAAGTTAATTACACATTTTTATTTCACATAATTGTAAGTGTGTGTGTATATATATATATATATAAATTTTTATTTTATTTCAGTTGATTGCTTTATAAAAAATATATATAAAAACTGAGAACTGCAAGAAAAAGTCAGTCAATGTTGAGCATTTATTTTTAGTCAGAATCGAAGATAAACTTTCACAGATACAAAGTTTAAGTGAGTTAAACATCTATTCAGATAGTGGAGTAAAACTGATGGTCCTTTTATCTCACGCTTCTGTAAATATACCACAATATTCACTACATTATATAAAAAATCCTGTACAACTTTATCAATTACATTTATTTTCAAATCGAACTAATTGATGTTGTTATTCACTCTTATGTGAAACTTTGCATCGTCTTCAGTTTGATTGAATATGAGAGCATTGTTTATTTACAGATGAGGCCTGACGGCACTTCATTGTTGGTCCATTAAGTCAGATTGTTTTATGCTTTGCTGTTTTTAATGAAATTTAATGATGATGTGAATATTGTGCTGAACTTCTATGTTGTACTTTTAATGGATGCTTCTAATGGCATGGTACAGTACGGTGCGGTTTGGGTCGGTACGAGTCACCTTTATCAGGCTTGCGTTTCCACTACAAAGGGTACCCTTTTGGTGGGCGTGGTGTACGACAGAAAGTTTAAGTCGACGTCATTCTCGCTCGAATAAATGTCTACAGTAAAGCTGTACAGGTCGTTCACATTATATGAGAAGCTCTTCTCACAACACTGATGCTGTATACTGTATAAATGTTTATTACTAACATTTCTATGAACATGATTTGATTATAACTGCAGATCAATGACAGTGTGACAGTGTTACAGCCTACTGTAAGGTCTGCAATTATATAAAATCAATAAATAAATAAACATATATGAACACACACAGCCCCTTACAGTCTCCGATATGTTATCACTTACAGAAAAACTACACACAGCAGACATTAAGTCCTTATTTGAGTTCAAAATCAGCCCACAGTCAGAGCAAACCTCTCATCTGTATCTTTAACCTTCAGCAGCACCTGTAGCCACTGTTAGAGAGTAATTCCCTCATTCCCAGTTCATAATAGTCCAAAAGGCGATGATAAACACGGCAGTGTGTTCATGATTCAGGTTGCCGAAACTATTTGCTCCTGTGTTTTGTTAGGCTTCTCCTTTTTTTTGCGCTTCACTCTCGCGTTTGTCCTTTTTTTTCTGAATGGATCAGATGTCAAATAATCACACACACGTTATTCTCATCAGCTCAAAAAGTTCGTGATATCAAATAAAGACGTGATCGCGAGCTCCCTGGAGAAAGCGAAAACCACTCGCACTTTCAGACGGCCTCGTAAAACAACAACAGGACACGGCAGATTCTTGGCTTTGTGGCTGTTCATCAAGACAACGACAGGGTTTGTTTTGAGCCCGGGTCATCCATGGATCGTTATTATATGCATATAGTTGTCTCGGCTGTGTATTGAAAAAACATGGCGGTTCCTTTTGTTTTGATTCTGGCTAGCTCCACGAGATCGTGACGTATCTTTGTAAACCAATCAGCGTTCAGCTACGCGTGTAGCCTTTCGAAAGGGTGCCGAAAAAGGTGTACGGTACACTTTTGACAGTGGAAACGGCCATAAAAGCGTACCGAACCGTACCATACCGTACCACTCAGTGGAAACGGGCCATAAGTGTTGCTCATGTATGCGTTTTGCCTTAAGTTTTTTGTTGTTATTTTTATTTATTAAATTGGATGATAAAAAGTGTATTTAAAAAGGTGACTAATGTAAAACTGCAAGGATGTTTCGAAATTAAAGTTTAAAAAAATCTAAACCTTATTATGAAACAAACACAAACATGTGTTCATCAATGAGGCTGACCAGTGTCTAAGTTCTCTCTACACTTGAGCTACACTGTGTATCTGCTCTGTGTGTCTCTTCAGAGTGTTGAGCTGTGATTGGCCAGTCAGTCTCAGTCAGGCTCTCTGAACGCTGATTGGTCAGTCTGTTGATCAGCTGTTGTACCTTTGGCACGTCGATGGCCACCTCTCTCATTGCGCTGGGTTTGACCTCTGTCATGGCTCGCCTGAGGTCAGAGGTCGTGACCTTTACCCTGTCCTTCACCTGGACATCAGAGAGAGCAGATCTGGAGCCTAAAACCCTCCTGAGAGCGTGAAGACCTGCAGAAACACACAACATCAGCAACACTGAGCTACATCACACACACACACACACACACTAATTTAATTCATCTTTAACATAAGACTACAGCTTTCTGAGCTTTTAAGAGCTTGCTGCTGTCAAAAGGCTGATTTTATTTGATTTTATTATGCAGTAAAAACTGAAATATTTTGGTAATTTAAAAAAAAAAGTTGTTTTCTTTTGAATATATTGTTAGATATGATTTATTGTTGTGATATAAAGCTGAATTTTTAGCATCATGAATGCAGTCTTTGATGTTGAAAACAAAACTTTCAGCAAAAATCTGAATATTTTTTGACAATATTCACATTTTGTTTTCCAAAATATATTTATTGTGTTTTGTTTGAACTTCAGAACAAAATACTATAAAAAAAAGAAGAAATTAAATAAATAAAAAGTGAAAAGACCAATGGGTAAAAATGTGAAAATAAATATGTAAATAAATTACATAAATTCAAATAATAACAGCACATAATTCAAAAATAAATAGTTAATAACAATGTTCAGTGCATTACTTCATCTCGCATTTCACAGCTTTCCAGTGTTACTGGTTAAACAAACTTGTTTATTGCTGCTGAAATGTAAGACATACTGAAGAAACAGCTTCATACTGAACAATACAAGACGACACCAACAAGGGTTTGAAAGCTCAAACATCAAACAAGAACAGCAGGGGGATGGATGGATGGATGGATGGATGGTTGGTTGGATGGATGGATGGATGGATGGAGGGATGGATGGATGGATGGAGGGATGGATGGATGGATGGATGGATGGATGGATGGATAGACGGATGGATGGACGGATGGAGGGATGCACGGATGGAGGAATGCACGGATGGAGGTATGCATGGATGGAGAGATACATGATTGGAGGAATGCATGGATGGAGGGATGCACGGATGGAGGAATGCACGGATGGAGGAATGCAGGGATGGAGAGATACATGGTAGGAGGAATGCATGGATGGAGGGATGCATGGATGGAGAGATACATGATTGGAGGAATGCATGGATGGAGGGATGCACGGATGGAGGAATGCACGGATGGAGGAATGCATGGCTGGAGGAATGCACGGATGGAGGAATGCACGGATGGAGGAATGCACGGATGGAGGAATGCATGGATGGAGGAATGCACGGATGGAGGAATGCACGGATGGAGGAATGCACGGATGGGGGAATGCATGGATGGGGGAATGCATGGATGGAGGGATGCATTGATGGAGGTATGCATGGCTGGAGGGATGCATGGATGGAGAGATGCATGGCTGGAGGGATGCATAGATGGAGGGAGTGAGGGATGGATGGAAAGGGGTCCATGTTTTATAAAAATCTTGTAAATTTCCCTTAAAAGGGAATTGAAGCACTCAGTCAAGTTTACATTAGTTTGTACATTGGACTCCACTTTAATGAAAATATATTAAACAAACTTGATTAATGTAACCGTTTAGCAGAAAACGGCATGTTTTACTAGAGCTAGGACGCCACCATCTTGGAGTGCCGCCTGTGTCTGACGTCACGCGGTTGGTTCCGTTCCCTCAGCTGAACAGATACAGTGGAAGTAATGTCTGAACACGGAGACTGCAGAGCCTAATCTAACCCAATGCGTGAAGTTGTGGATGGATGGATGGATGGAGTGCTTCATTTCCCCTTTGACAGTGTATGTCAGCTTCTCCAGAGCAAGACTGCTAGTCATTCCTTTAATCCACTGGCCACAGGATGGCCTTTGAGATTTTCTCCAATTTAAATGCAATAACACACTTCACTTGGAGTAAACTAAAATCTAATAGTTTGCGTTTGCTTGTGTTCAGATCCAGGTTTACAGGGTGTATATGAAATAATCATAATTTGGGAACCAAATGTATATTCTCTTCAATTAATTCACCAAACATGATAAAAATCTCTTTCCTAAATGTTTGGATCTCATTGCACTCCCATATACAATGATGAAGGGTACCTGCTTCTTCATTGCATTTTGTGCAACTATCAGGAATATTTGGGTTAAATCTATGCAGTTTAGCTGGTGTAATCAGGGCCGGCGCGTCCATAGAGGCAACCTAGGCAGCTGCCTAGGGCGGCAGAGCAGTCAGGGCGGCATCCGCGGCGCGTCTCCCGCCTTTCGATTTCGTCCGCAACAAACCCTGCATCATCTCAGCGCCCCTCGGTCTTTGCTTTCGTCCGCGACAAACCCCGCATCATCTCAACACTCAGCTCCGCCACCCCCCTCCCCACTCTCCGCCGGCTTTTTCGGATTGAAGGCAGCATAACTTTCGGTTTGAGGGCGGCATTCTCGTCCTTTGCCTAGAGCGCCAGTTGAGCTTGCTCCTGCCCTGGGTGTAATGCCAGGACATAGGAGCCATTTATACTGCAGTAATTTACAACTTGTGTTAATACTATTATTTTCATCAAATAAACAAGAATCTATCCATTCTTCTTTAGAAGATCTTCCTGAAGATCCATGCTGATAAGTAGGATAAGGAGTTATCTTGATCCTATCTAGGTCATCATGGAGAAATCTGCAATATCTTCAGAATTATTTATTGACGTAGCATGTGTCTGCATTACAAAAATGTGTGTGTGTGTGTGTGTGTGTGTGTGTGTGTGTGTGTGTGTGTGTGTGTGATGCTGAAGGTGGAGTGGCTGTGGCTACTTGAAGGAAACTGCGCATTATTGATCACACACTGACTGCAGATCAGTTTCAGACAACGAGGGAGATTTGAGCTCTGAGTGACTGAATGCTGAGCAAGCACAAATCACACACAGCAACATTACACAAACACACACACACAACTTCACATATACACACAAACTCATCACACACACTGCGACATCACATATACACACACTCTCAAACCCACACATTTAGTAATATCACACAGACAAGACAAAGCAGAGACACACACTATTATGAAGCCCAAGCACAAACATGAACACACACTCACCTACACATCCTTTATTCACCAGTGATATTTTTAAACAGAGACGGATCTGTGCTCAGATTGTAACACACACACACTTGTAGACACGAAGACACAGAGTCATATTCAACACACACATATGCACACACTTACGCATGCATTCACTCATGCACCGTACACATAGACATGCAGACACAAAGTCATCCTCAACACACACACACAGCTGTCTTGACCTTGCTACAGTAACTCCAGCTGTCCTCAGAGAGTGTCTGCTGCAGTAAACACTCTCATCAGTGTGTCAGTAATGTGTGTATTGTGTGTTTCAGCTGTGACCTGCACGTCTCCACTGCTGCTGAGGTCATTGTGACCCGCAGAGGAAACACCGGCATTTAACACACACACACACACACACACACACACACACACACACACACACACACACACACACACACACACACACAATCCTGATTATTACACAAAAACTAATCTACTACACACAAAACAATGATCAGAGAGGTCATAGTTTTAGTTTACTAACTCTTTAATTAAACTTAAAGCTTGAACAAAAAAATGCAGCCTGCACTAGCCCACTGATTATTATTCAGTCACAAGAGGGCGCCAAACAGTCAAGAACAGCAGGGAACTGGAGGATTGGAGGGATGGAGGAATGGAGGGATGGAGGGATGGAGGGATGGATGGATGGATGGATGGATGGATGGATGGATGGATGGATGGATGGAGGAATGCATGGATGGAGGAATGCATGGATGGAGGAATGCATGGATGGAGAGATAAATGGTAGGAGGAATGCATGTAAGGAGGAATGCATGGATGGAGGAATGCATCAATGGAGGGAGTGAGGGATGGATGGAGGGATGCATGGATGAAGGGATGCATGGATGGATGGATGGATTGATGGATGGATGGATGGATGGAGGAATGCATGGATGGAGGAATGCATGGATGGAGAGATAAATGGTAGGAAGAATGCATGTAAGGAGGAATGCATGGATGGAGGAATGCATCAATGGAGGGAGTGAGGGATGGATGGAGGGATGCATGGATGAAGGGATGCATGGATGGATGGATGGATGGATTGATGGATGGATGGATGGATGGAGGAATGCATGGATGGAGGAATGCATGGATGGAGAGATAAATGGTAGGAAGAATGCATGTAAGGAGGAATGCATGGATGGAGGAATGCATCAATGGAGGGAGTGAGGGATGGATGGAGGGATGCATGGATGAAGGGATGCATGGATGGATGGATGGATGGATGGATGGATGGATGGAGGAATGCATGGATGGAGGAATGCATGGATGGAGAGATAAATGGTAGGAGGAATGCATGTAAGGAGGAATGCATGGATGGAGGAATGCATCAATGGAGGGAGTGAGGGATGGGTGGAGGGATGCATGGATGAAGGCATGCATGGATGGGTGGATGAATGCATGGATGGGTGGATGAATCCATGGATGGACAAATGCATGGATGGGTGGATGCATGGATGGATGAATGCATGGATGGAGCAATGCATGGAATTAAGGATCCATGGATGGATGAATGCATGGATGGAGGGGTGGATGCATGGATGGATGAATGCCTTGATGGACGAATGCATGGATGGAGGGATGCACGGATGGAGGGATGCACGGATGGGAGAATGCATGGATGGAGGGATGTATGCATGGATGGACAAATGCATGGATGGGTGGATGCATGGATGGAGGAATGCATGGATGGAGAGGTGGATCCATGGATGGATGAATGCATGGATGGAGGGGTGGATGCATGGATAGATGAATGCATGGATGGAGGGGTGGATGCATGGATAGATGAATGCATGGATGGAGGAATGCATGGATGGAGGGATGCATGGATGGGTGGATGAATGCATGGATGGGTGGATGAATGCATGGATGGACAAATGCATGGATAGGTGGATGCATGGATGGAGCAATGCATGGAATTAAGGATTCATGGATGGAGGAATGCATGGATGGACGAATGCATGGATGGAGGGGTGGATGAATGGATGGATAAATGCATGGATGGAGGGGTGGATGCATGGATGGATGAATGCATGGATGGAGGGATGGATGCATGGATGGACAAATGCATGGATGGGTGGATGCATGGATGGAGGAATGCATGGATGGAGGGGTGGATCCATGGATGGATGAATGCATGGATGGAGGGGTGGATGCATGGATGGATGAATGCATGGCTGTAGGAATGCATGGATGGAGGGATGCATGGATGGAGGAAGTGAGGGATGGATGGAGGGATGCATGGATGAAGGGATGCATGGATGGGTGGATGAATGCATGGATGGAGCAATGCATGGAATTAAGGATTCGTGGATGGAGGAATGCATGGATGGACGAATGCATGGATGGAGGGGTGGATGAATGGATGGATGAATGCATGGATGGAGGCGTGGATGCATGGATGGATGAATGCATGGATGGAGGGGTGGATGCATGGATGGACGAATGCATGGATGGAGGGATGCAGGGATGGAAAAATGCATGGATGGAGGTATGGATGCATGGATGGAGGAATGCATGGATGGAAGGATGCATGGATAGGTGGACAAATGCATGGATGGATGAAAGCATGGATGGAAGAATGCACAGAATGAGGAATGCATGGAGGGAGGGAGGGGTGTATAGGTGGAGGGACAGATAGATAACGGCTTAAATGTTTTATTTTCTGGGAGTAACATAACTTGTGTGTAACTGACCAATCAAAATCAAGTTTTAAAGACAGCATTATGTGGCTTCTATCAGAGATCACACTTCAGTTCACACAAGACTTCTGATGACAATAATTCTGTCATCATTTACTCGTAACCATTGGCTCTTTAGTAATGGTTTTTCCTACTATGGAAGTCAATGGTTACAGGTCTTCAGCATTCTTCGAAACATCTTTTTTTGTGTTCAACAGAAGACAGAAACTCCTCAAGCTTTGGATCCACTAGAGTGCGAGTACATCTTCATTTTGGGGTGAACTAGCCCTTAAATACTGAAGTGCAGTAAACTCACCGGCTTCTTTGCAGACTGCAGCGAGGTCTGCTCCCACGTACCCGTGTGCCGCATCTGCCAGCTCCTGCAGCTCCTCATGCGTGGCGTCGCAGGGCACAGAGCGCAGCAGAGTCTGCAGGATATCCCTCCGCCCGTCAGCATTAGGAACGCCGATCTCCAGCTCCTTATCGAAGCGTCCGGGTCTCCGCAGCGCAGGATCCAGAGCGTGAGGACGATTGGTGGCTCCCAGAACCAGCAGCTGCCCACTGTGATCCTCCTGAGGAACACAAACACACACAGGTACACTAAACGGCTGAGAAAACTGATCCAGGGACCCTGGCCCCTGAGATGCTGAAGATTTAAAAATGCATATAGCTAATGAAGATGTCCGACACACAGATGGAGACTCACCGATCCGATGCCGTCCATGAGTGTGAGGAGCGTGGCCACCACCCGCTTCTCCACCTCATTCTGAGCTCCTTCTCTTTTAGGACACAAAGCATCTAACTCATCGATGAAGATGATGGACGGCTGCCTGACACACACACACAAAGATGAAGACACAAACACACAAACATTTATACATGAACAAAAAAAAATTCACACACACACACACACACACACACACAAACACATTTATATATATATACACAAACATATATGTACATACAGACACAAAGACAAAATTCACACACACACACACACATTTATACATACACTGACACAAAAACAAAATTCAAACACACACACACACACACACACACACACACACACACAGAGACTCAAACAAACAAATGTATACATACACACACACACAGACATTTATAGACACACACACAGATACATTATCAGTGCAGTGTGTTGCACCTCTGCGCCGCCTCAGTGAAGATCTGCCTCAGTCTGGCTTCAGTTTCTCCATAAAACCTGCAGAGGGCAGCAGAAACAGCTTCACTTTAATCAGAGGATGATGGTTCTTTAAATATACACAAACCCGGCCACATTATTAGGTACACCTTACTAGTACCGGGTCGGACCCCCTTTTGCTTTCAGAACTGCCTTAATCCTTGATGGCGTAGATTCAACAAGCTACTGGAAATATTCCTCAGAGATTTTGCTCCATATTGTCATGATAGCATCACACAGTTGCTGCAGATTTGTCGGCTGCACATCCATGATGCCAATCTCCCGTTCCACCACATCCCAAAGGTGCTCTATTGGATTGAGCTCTGGGGACTGTGGAGGCCATTTGAGTACAGTGAACTCATTGTCATGTTCAAGAAACCAGTCTGAGATGATTGGCGCTTTATGACATGGTGCGTTATCCTGCTGGAAGTAGCCATCAGAAGATGGAGACACTGTGGTCATAAAGGGATGGACATGGTCAGCAACAATACTCAGGTAGGCTGTGGCGTTGACACCATGCTCAATTGGTACTAATGGACCCAAAGTGTGCCAAGAAAATCTCCCCCACACCATTACACCACCACCACCAGCCTGAACCGCTGATACAAGGCAGGATGATCCATGCTTTCATGTTGTTGAGGCCAAATTCTGAGCCGACCATCCGAATGTGGCAGCAGAAATGGAGACTCATCAGACCAGGCAACGTTTCTCCAATCTTCTCTTGTCCAGTTTTGGTGAGCCTGTGTGAATTGTAGCCTCAGTTTCCTGTTCTTAGCTGACAGGAGTGACACCCGGTGTGGTCTTCTGCTGCTGTAGCCCATCCGCCTCAAGGTTGGACGTGTTGTGTGTTCAGAGATGCTCTTCTGCAGACCTCGGTTGTAACGAGTGCTTATTTGAGTTACTGTTGCCTTTCTATCAGCTGGAACCAGTCTGGCCATTCTCCTCTGACCTCCGGCATCAACAAGGCATTTGCGCCCACAGAACTGCCGCTCACTGGATATTTCCTCTTTGTCGGACCATTCTCTGTAAACCCTAGAGATGGTTGTGCGTGAAAATCTCAGTAGATCAGCAGTTTCTGAAATACTCAGAGCAGCCCGTCTGGCAGCAACAACCATGCCACGTTCAAAGTCTCTTAAATCCCCTTTCTTCCCCATTCTGATGCTCGCTTTGACCTGCAGCAGATCGTCTTGACCATGTCTACATGCCTAAATGCATTGAGCTGCTGCCATGTGATTGGCTGATTAGAAATTTGCGATATCAAGCAGTTGGACAGGTGTACCTAATAAAGTGGCCGGTCACCAGCACATATAAATGAGTGAATTAGAGAGCAAATGAATATAATGTTTCGGTCACACACTTGCTCATGATCTCGGGGCCATTGATGACGCTCATATGAGCTCCAACCTCATTGGCTACTGCTCGACCAATCAGAGTCTTGCCTGTGCCGGGTGGCCCATACAGCAGCACTCCTCGAGGCGGCAGGATTCCTGTGGAGATTATTAACATTATTATGTCACGTATACTAATGTACCAATGTATCATGTTTTCATTAATCTATTTAAAGAAAGTCTTTCTGTTTAGTTTAACTTCTTCATTTTATATTCAGATTTTACTTTCAATGTCGAAAGGTCAAAAGTCAGAGGGTGTGCTGCGACCTCTGACCTCCCTCACCGTAGCTCTTGAAGAGCTCTGGGTGTTTGAGCGGCAGTTCGATGGTCTCTCTGATGACCTCCAGCTGACCTCTGAGGCCTCCGATCATACTGTAGGTGACCTTTGACCCCTGATCCTGCTCGTCCCGCAGGTCGACCTCAGACAGGCTCAGATTGGTGGAGCTGCAGACGCTGTAGAAGGAGCCGGCGGCGGACCGGCCTAGAGGGGATACAGGTAAAATTATTAAGATTATTTATCAAATTATAAATTCAATTATATTTTGTTCACATCTACCCCTAACCTCACAGTACTGCAAAAACAGTAATTATACAGAGTAGTATCTATATTATTTATTAATTTACCCAATAATTGTATTTTAATAACATCTACCCCTACCCCAACCCTAAACCCAAACATCACAGTAATGTAAAACCAGTATTTACACCTAGTATTAATTATATTATTTATTAAATTACACAATAACTGTATTTTATTAGCATCTAACCCTACCCCAACCCTCACAGTAATGTAAAAAATATGAATTATTGTTGTACAGTCACATAAATTCTGCTGTACTGATGTGAGTGTCCAGAGCTGTATCTCTTCTAGACTTTACCTCCCGCAGACGGAGAATCGGCAGAGATGAAAGACGAATCACTCAGATCTCCAGGTGTAGAAGGGGTCAGAGGGGTCAAAGGTGAAAGGTCATCTGGTGGATCAGGAGCAAGCTTAATTTAGTGAGACTACACACAATTTATTTTATAATTTAAAAAGTTCCTGAGAATATACCCCATCGCTTTGTTATTGCTAAATAAATAAATATTAAAAGTCTCTGTGCATCTGCCTCATTGCTTTGCTGTCATTGCACAGGGACTTTTAATTATTTTTTTTTGCAATGACAACAAAGCAATAGGGTGCATGCACATGAACTTTTAATTTGTATTTTTGCATATACCCTATTGCTTTGTCATTGCAAAAAATTCAAACTAAAAGTCTCTGTGCATATACCCTATTGCATTGTTGTTATTGCAAACAAATACAAATGAAAAGTCCCTGTGCATATAGCCTATTGAATTGCACTGAATTGAAGACTGACCGTGTTGAGGCGTGCAGATGGAGAGCTGCTGGAGCTGTGAGGACAGATCTCGAGCGACTCCGTCTGAGCACTGAGTTTCTCCATCCACACCCTGCACTGAATCCACCCTCAGCTCACAGAGACGGCCAAAATACGAGACGGACACGGAGCCGCCCGGCAGCAGGACACGACCCTCTGAGAGACAGAAGACAGATCATAATGATGCATTCATTAACGGAGGTTTAGAGGAACGTGCAGAGGAGATACAGCTGTGGATACTCACATCAATATAGCATCAGTTCTGTGACACTGTACAGCAATAATTCATATTTTTACTAGTCCTGGGCAAAATTGAAGCGCGATCCAAAATAAAAGCATGTTTTGACATGATTTAAGTGTGTATGTTTATTATGTGTTTATAAATACACACATGCATGCATATATTTGAGAAAATGTTAATTTATATTTAGATTACATAATATATAACACACACACACACACACACACACACACAAATATATATTATGCCAAAACAAACTTTTATTCTGGATGCGATTAATAATCATGACTAACCTTTGCCCAGCACTCCTTTTTTCCATTACTGTGAGGTTTGTGGTAGACCAGGGGTGTCCAATCTCGGTCCTGGAGGGCTGGTGTCCTGCATATTTTAGTTTCAACCCCAATCAAACACACCTGAACCAGCTAATCAAGCTCTTCCTAGGTATTCTAGAAACTTCCAGGCTAGTGTGTTGAAGCAAGTTGGAGCTAAACTGGACACCGGCCCTCCAGGACCAAGTTTGGACACCCCTGTGGCAGACATTAATAAAATACAATTTAATGTGTAATTTAATAAATTATATTAATAATTCGCATTAACTTCCGGCCACAGCTGTATCCCTTCTAGCAACAACCGATGCTTAGAGACATCAGAAGCTGTATCTGAAATCACTCCATTCACCCTTAACAGTGCACTATTTGAGACAGCAGCCATTTCTAGCGGTGTCCGAAACCATAGACGACGTCTGGAAGTGCACTCAATCAATCCCACAATGCACCACAATAATGAGTGTACACCCCATGCACACTTAACATCTTGAAAATACCCATAATGCCCTGTGAGAGTTAGCTAACTAAATGAATTTCTGCATCTGAGCACTAGATGGCGCCCACAGCAGAACACTACCAGTGTACGTTTCTAAATAATGAATTATTTAATTAAAGTAACGTTTGTATACGTGACAGAAATCTAAAGACTTTGTTTTATTGGTAATAGACAGCTCGCAAGGGGTTAAATAAATATCACAGGGTCTGAACAAGACATTTATCAAAGCAAAAACCAAAACAGCATCCCTTCTGTTCCCTAATACTGTAGGGAGTAGTGAACGTAGGAGTAGTGAGGGTATAGAGGGGTATATTTTTGAACACAGCTGAAATAAGAGTGTTGTTTGTTACCCAGCATCCGCAGCAGATAACTCCTGAAGTCTACAGTGTTCAGCACTTTATCTTCAGGCCTGTCATGAGTCACAAATACACAAATAATTATTATTTACAGCTGAAAACTAAATTAAAAGTGATGTTTGTTGATACTTTTCTTATCACTGCAAAAGTATGTGTTTTCTGTCCATGTTTGGAGTCCTAAAATATAATGTTCTGTGATGACCGAGCAGCACAGATGTCCTGTTATTAAGGTTTGTTAGGCAGTTGTGATCTACACAATCTGTTTTCTGCATGTATTTCCGCTCTCCGCCAGCAGATGGAGACACTCACTGATCATCAATGCATCTTCAAGGGCCATATTCATTGACAAAATTAATTTTGTGTCGCCTTTATGTGTGTTTTTCACTCTCAAAGTGGCATTAACTGTTGACTTGGACTGTCTGAATGTGTGTGTGTTACCTGAGTCTGAGCTGTATGTGTGTGGCCTGCAGCAGAGCTCCAGTGATGGGCAGCAGACTGACAGCAGCTCCGGCACACACACACAGACTCTGCTGCACACTAGACTGCAGACCCACACGCCGAGAGGGAAACTGACACACCGGCCACGCCACACACACCTGCACACACACACAGCGTTATTTACAGCACATACAAACACAGACAAATCATCATACAAACACACACATGCTTGTTTGTTTTTGTGAAAAGTGGGTACATTACATAGGCTTCCATTCATTTTATACAGATGAAACCCTATATTATATTGCCCTCACCCCACCCTACCCCTAAACCCAACCATCACAGGAGACAGTGTACAGCTTTACTCCCTGAATTAACTCATCCTGTGTGATTTAGAAGCTGTTGGAGAAGTGAGGACGTCACCAATATCCTCATATATTACCTGCTTTTTGTAATACCTGTGTCATTATACAGATTTGTGTCCTGATATGTCACAAGCACACACACACACACACACACACACACACACACACACACACACACACCTCCTGGCGTCCGCTGCTGCTGGAGATCAGCACTGGGCGTCCGATGCAGATGTTGAGGTTCTTCATGGTGTTCACACTCATCTGAGCCAGATACGAGCGCCAGCGCACAGGAGATTTATCTTCCACTGAAACACACACACACACACACACACACACACACACACACACACACACACACACACACACACACACTTCACAATTCAGCTCACACTGTATAACACACTTCACAGAAGACATCAGATGTGCACAAACTGCTGCATTATTATCACATATTTTAATAGAGGTAAAGTTGGTTTTATATTCGGATATTCAGACATTCTCCTTAATAATATAATTTCAGAAAAGTATTCTTTGCAATTTCTAAATATGGAAATCATATTAGCAGCCAATGACTATCAAAGTACAGCATTGTTCACAGTCAATTAGACAGTGTTAATGTTGTTTTGAAGTCATACTTGCATGCTAATTCCGATCGAATATTCAAAGTAACATGGTAAACAATATAGAGACTGCTAAATGAACGAATGTGCGAATATAAAACCAACTTTACCTCTATCATACTTTATCACATATTCACATAACAGCTGCACATATAATGTAGTATATAGTGATATAGCTGTACATTCACGTGTCAGTTGTATATTTGCATTCACTACTTGCTTTATTATCTGTTGTTTGTCCTGTCTCTGTAATTCTGTTGCACTGTAGAAGCTCTGTCACCAAAACAAACTCCTCATATGTTCATATTGTTTTATCCTGTGGTTCATGTTATGGTAAGCTTATGATTATATCAGTTCATAATTACTATAATAGTTTATTACCACTCTACTTTGAATATTGGGTGTGAATTCGCATGTAAATATGAGTTCAAAACAACATCAGCACTATTTCACTGACGGAACACTGTTGTGCTTCAGTAGTCCTCAGCTGCTAATATGATTTCACTATTTAGAATTTGCGAATAATACTTTCTGAACTGATATTATTAAGGAGAAAGTCTGAACGTGCTTAAGTAAACCCAGATTTACCCCAGTCTCATTCATTCAGTGTCCCGTTACCTCTGTCTATGAAGTCGGTAACCGTCAGTCCGCCGTTTCCCTCCGCTTCATCGCCGGCTTTCTCCGTTTCTCCTTCACTCATCCGCTTTTTCCCTTTGCTTTTCTTACTGGATGACATGATGCTGGATTCACCACTACATGCGTGTTAAACTCAAATACACACACACTACCCACGTGTGTGTATATAAACTTCCGGATGTCAAAGTTCAGCTCCTCCCGTTAGGAACCGTAAAATACATAATATAGTGCACTTAAAAATGTCTGCTACCTAAACAACCTTGAAAGACAAAAATTAAATAATAAACGTAATATTATTATTATTATTATTATTATTATTATTATTATTATTATTATATACGTACTATTATTTTTTTTTACTTATTTTAATTTTATTCATTATATTAAATATATATTTTTATGTGGGCAGCACAGTGGTGCAGTGGGTAGCACAAGGGGGTCGCTGGTTCGAGTCCCGGCTGGGTCAGTTGGTGTTTCTGTGTGGAGTTTGCATGTTCTCCTCTTGTTGGTGTGGGTTTCCTCTGGGTGCTCTGGTTTCCCCCACAGTCCAAACACATGCGCTATAGGGGAACTGATGAACTAAATTGGCCGTAGTCTCTGAGTGTGTGTGTGAATGAGTGTGTATGGGTGTTTCCCAGTGATGGGTTGCAGCTAGAAGGGCATTAACTGCATAAAAACATGTGCTGGATAAGTTGGCGGTTCATTCTGCTGTGGCGACCCCAGACAAAGTACATAACACAAACAACAAAATAAATAAATTAGCATTAAAATTCATCCATTCATTCATTTTCCGACTCAGCTGGGACTCGAACCAACGACCTTCTTGCTGTGAGGCCACAGTGCTAACCACTGAGCCACCGTGTCACCTGGAATTAAAAATTATTAAAGAGAACAAAAAAACAAATAAATAATTGAATAATTACATTCAGATAGCTAAAAAAGTGGATAACTATAATAAACTTATTAGTTAAATATATTTTTTACTTATTATATATATATAGTATTTTTTTCAATCATTTTAATAAATTATTAAATTATTTTTAAATTATTTACTTGTAAACAACTAAAAAAGTACATAAATTAGAATAAAATAATTAATTAAAAAAACAAAAAGACAAATAAGGCGACGCTGTGGCGCAGTAGTAGTGCTGTCGCCTCACAGCAAGAACATCGCTGGGTCGCAGGTTCAAACCTCGGCTGGGTCTGGGTCAGCTGGTGTTTCTGTGTGGAGTTTGCATGTTCTCCCTGCGTTCGTGTGGGTTTCCTCCAGGTGCTCCGGTTTCCCCCACAGTCCAAACACATGCAGTACTAAATTGTCTGTAGTGTATGAGTGTATGGATGTTTCCCAGAGATGGGTTGCGGCTGGAAGGGCATCCGCTGTGTAAAAATGTGCTGGATAAGTTGGCGGTTCATTCTGCTGTGGCGACCCCAGATTAATAAAGGGACTAAGCTGACAAGAAAATGAATGAATGAATGAAAAGACAAATAAATAATTACATTCAAATAAAGAAGAAACTAACTATAACACACTTATTAGTTTGAGTTATTTACATGATATTTAAAATAAATAACTAAAAAGTACAAACAAAGCCAAAGAAATACCTAAAAAAATTACCAGATCAAGAAGTAAATAAATAAGAAAATAAATACATAATCAGCTCATTAAGAGAGTAAAATAAGTGTAAACTAGCGGTGTAAAAGAGATGTGTGTCTGTAGTGGTTTGTTTGTCAGCAGTATTTTATACCACAGACATTCTTACTTGTGTTAAAGTGTTCATTCTGGACCTATATGTTACAGACGTGTGCAGCAAATTCATGTATATACAGATATAGTGAGCACAGACAGTCAGACTCTTCTGCTGGAGATGATTAGAGAAATGTTGCTGATTTCTGCACTGATGCTCCTGCAAACTGCTGCAGGTGAGTCTCTTTTATTATATTTATTATTTATGATGATGATGATGATGATGATGATGATGATGATGATGATGATGTTTTGGAGAAATCTGTGATCCTAATGATTTTTTTGTATCTTTAACTGTGTATATTAGGGTTTTTCTAAATGTTAGATAGATAGATAGATAGATAGATAGATAGATAGATAGATAGATAGATAGATAGATAGATAGATAGATAGATAGATAGATAGATAGATAGATAAAAACTCAAAAAATAAACTCATAAATTAACAATTTCTGTAAAACAAAATACACTTTTTTACACCAAAAATATAGGTTATTTAATAAACATATACTAATCATTTTAACATGCTTTTCTATTTTTTTTTAACTCAGAAATCACATTTAATTATATTATAATCTCTTTTTTCTAGCGCTGGTTTGCTTTTTGTAAACTTGCAATTAGTAAACGTGAAATTTATAAGTAAATGTTTTTAAAACAGTATGTGCAATGGAGACTTCCACATGTGTGTTAGGGTTAAGCAGGACACAAACTAATCCAGCATTAGTTAACACACGCACTTTAAACATTTAAACACGAGTACACTGTAAAAAATGCAGGGTTCCACACAATTCATTCATGTTGACCCAACACAAATCGATTAAGTTAACTTAACACTTTTAACAAATTTATGTGGATTGAACATAAAAAAATTAAGTTGTCCCAATGAATTCTCAAGAATTGTGTTGTTTCAGCTCATTTTAAATAAGTAGTTTGAACAAGTAAAAATATTTTTTTTTGAGTGTAGTTGCTGGTACTTACATTATTATAGAGTAAAAACTGTGCCTAAATTCATAAACCCTTTCTAAATATTGTTTTTAAAAGTGCATTTTTCATCTGTTTGAAGTTTTCATTTGCTCCGACTGTTATTTAATAATTAAATAATTAATAATTTATTTATGCTTTAGCGTAAGACACTAAACATTTATCTCAATGGGAAAACAGACTCAATGAGTCAGACTTCACTATTATTATTATTATTATACCTCTATACTATTATAATTTCTGATTTCAGTGTCTGGAAATCAGAGTCTGGATGTGTTGAAATGTTGTTTAATACTGAATAGATCAGGTGTCACATGCAATTCTTAAATGGCTTTTTTTTATTTGAAAAGGTTTATAGAGGTGTGTGTGCTATAGGGGAATTGATGAACTAAATTGGGCGTAGTGTATGAGTGTAAATGAGTGTGTATGGGTGTTTCCCAGTACTGGGTTGCAGCTGGAAGGGCATCTGCTGTGTAAAACATATGCTGGAATAGTTGGCAGTTCATTGTGCTGTGGCGACCCCTGATGAATAAAGAGACTAAGCTGAAGGAAAATGAATGAATGAATGAATGAATAAATGAATGAATGAATGTGCTCATTTTATTAAGAAACTAATCATGTTTCTGTAGTTTTCAGCACATTTACAGATTAATATTTAATATATTTGTTCTGTTAATTGCAGTGTGGAATAAGGACAATCTTCTACTGATACACGTCCAGTTCTAATATACACTCAATAAATGGTTTTTGCTGCTTGTTTAAAATATTTATTTAAAATGAGCTGAAACAACACAAATCTTGAGAAGGTTTTTTTTTTTTTTAGGGGGGGGGGGGGGGGGGGGGGGGGGGTCAACTTAAATTTATGTTCAATCAACCTAAAATTGTAAAATAAAAATACTAAAGTTAACTTAATGATTTATGTAAGGACAACATGAAGGAACTGTGCAGGACTCTGCATTTTTTACAGAGTAGACAAGAACTAAGTGGTCAGGGTTTTTCTGGTTTACGTGTTAACTCTTTTTTCTCAGAACTCAAATGTGTTTTGCAAGCATGTGGTGTAATGTCTGACATTTCTTTGTGTGTGTGTGTGTGTGTGTGTGTGTGTGTGTGTGTGTGTGTGTGTGTGTGTGTGTGTGTGTGTGTGTGTGTGTGTGTGTGTGTGTGTGTGTGGTGTGTGTGTGTTTTAGGTCAGGATCGTTCCTGCAGGTTTGGTCAGTCTGATCCCTGTAATGTGTCTCTTGGAGATAAACTCAGTCTGCATCTGCTGCCGAACAGTAGAATATATGAGCTGAAGATACAGAAGATAATAACAAACAACACAGAAGATGATCCACTCTGTAGAATAAAAAATGACATAATTAAGAAGAATGACTGTGATCTCTATAAGAACAGGCCTGAAGTGTCGTTCATTAACGGGACTCTGATAATAAACTCAGTGATCAGAGCAGATTCTGGCTTTTACACATTAACTGTCTTTAACTCTGAAGGCACACAAATATCTACAGCAGATCTACAAGTGAATGTTGAAGGTACAGAAGCTGATCAGATTCACTATAAGCTCATGCTTTACACACTCCAGTAATAGAGTGAGTAATGTTGAAGAATGGCCTTCTCCAGTGTTCACTCGAGCACATACACAGATGTTAGATCCACACTGATTCATTGGTTAATTGATTCATTTATTGACTGAGTGAAGGATTGATTGCTTACAGATTCATTCATTGGCCATATTAATTGGTTGATTGATTGATTGCTTTATTGATTTATTTATTGATTGACTGATCAATTCATTGATTTATTGATTGATTAAATGATTAATTGAATGTTGTGCTTGTGTTGTTCTTCAATGTATTTGATTGATTGATTGATTGATTGATTGATTGATTGATTGGTGTTTTTGTGTTATTCTTCAGTGTCTTCCGTGTCTCCAGTGTCTTCAGAGTCTTTAGTGTCTCCAGTGTCTCCAGTGTCTTCAGAGTCTTTAGTGTCTCCAGTGTCTTCAGTGTCTTCCGTGTCTCCAGTGTCTTCAGAGTCTTTAGTGTCTCCAGTGTCTTCAGTGTCTTCCGTGTCTTCAGGGCCTTCAGTGTTTGTGGTGCTCTGGAGTCTTCAGATGATGCTTCTGTTAGGTCGTTAGCAGGGTTTCACCTCTACATGAGACACACGTCAGGTCAGACACACTCATAATCATCATTATTATGGATCAACATGCTGATGTTAAGAGCTGGTGATGATGATGATGATGATGATGATGATTTGATTATTTTAGGAAAGAAACCAGAAGATGAGAATCTGAGAATGAGCAAATCTGGAGAAGAAGATGAGGATTCATGAGGCCAGCAGCAGATCTTCTGTTATAATGTGCTTTTCACTACTCTTGTGTATTTTTCCTTCATTGTGTTTGTCTTATTATTATACAGCAGTATTAATGCTCTTTGTAAATTGTGTTGAAAATGTTAAGATGAATTCAATTTAAAATACTTTAAATTTAATTTAAAGCTAATTTTCATTCTGAAGCTCATTTAATAATCTCAGTTTTCATTTCATTCATAGAAAACACAGATTATACCCTAACCTTAACCCTGGTCATAACTGCATTTGTTTAATAATTATCAGTCAAATCCTACATATGAGGTTAGACTTGCATTTCTAGAGTTTAATTATAGATTAACTTAGACTAATGGATAAAATAATGATGTATTGTGCTGATAAATGCCTTGTCTTCAGTAGTAGATGTTTACTTGCTCTGGTGTCTGGTGTGGTTTAGCTGTGGTTGTTTATGCTCATGCCATCATGCTTTGTGTTATACTTTGTCAATGTGTAATTCGCACCCTGAGTACAAAAACAACAAATATTTTTATGTGCATTATGCAAAAATAAATAAATTTGAATATATATATATATATATGCAGTCGAGCCTGAAATTACTCATTATTCATTCATTCATAAATTTTTTTTTGGCTTAGTCCCTTTAATAATCAGGGGTCCCCACAGTGAACCGCCAACTTAGCCAGCATATGTTTTACACAGCGGATGCCCTTCCAGCCACAACCCAACACTGGGAAACACCTATACACTCTTGCATTCACACACACTCATACACTACGGCCAATTTGGTTGATCAATTCCCCTATAGTGCATGTGTTTAGACTGTGGGGGAAACCGGAGCACCCGGAGGAAACCAACGCCAAAATGGGGAGAACATGCAAACTCCACACAGAAACACCAACTGACCCAGCCGAGGCTCAAACCAGTGACCTTCTTGCTGTGAGGTGATCTTGCTACCCCCTGTGCCACCGTGATGTCTTCATTATTCACACACACACACACACACATATATATATATATTTACTTGTAAACACCTAATAAGTGAATAATGATATCTAAAATAAGAAAATAAAAAAATAAAAACATAAATACATTAACAGCTCAGAGAGTAAAATAAGTGTAAACTAGCGGTGTAAAAGAGATGTATCTGTAGTGGTTTGTTTGTCAGCAGTATTTTATACCACAGACATTCTTACTTGTGTTAATGTGTTCATTCTAGACCTTTATGTTACAAGAGAAACCTAAGGATGCAACAGCTTATATTAAGTGTACAAAAATTATAATATCTTTAACAAGCTTGTGGAAACATTAGCCAGAGAAAACCTAAACAAGAGAAAATACAATGTGTGATGATACTGTGAGTTACTTTGATGCCTCATGCTAAACGCATACACTTCTCAAGAACTAAACTTCCCTTTTTGACAAGACGCGTG
>LR812532.1:854831-864831 GCA_903798195.1 Danio kyathit
TTAAGTCTTGTGACCTATACAAATTGTAGGAACAACAAATAATAACTGGTCTTCTAGTTGATGATTGTGTATCAGAAGTGTCGCTATGAAAGGCAAAGGCCTCTAGATTTAGCTTATTTGACCACTAAAATCTGATCATGCCTTGACTTTATATGATTTCATTAAAACAGTAAGGTCTGACTTTGCTTAGACTAAAGTCTCATCACTTCTTTAAAGGATTCACCCAATCACAAATTAGAGCCTCACCTTTGACAAATATTGTAATTAACACATTCCCAGTTGTGTAAAAGAAGAACCCAGCACACCCAACCTTGGGAGGAAGCTTGCAGGAAGGATGGAATGTGTAAAAGTGTCAGAAGGTGGATTTCTCTGCTGAATCATCTGCTGATCTGCATCAATCATCACCAATACTGCAGAAGACCTACTGGAACCAGCATGGAGCCAAGATTCTCACAGAAATCAGTCAAGTTTGGTGAAGGAGAAATCATGGTTTGGGGTTCATTCAGTATGGGGGCGTGCGAGAGATCTGCAACATCAACAGCCTGAGGTATCAAGACATTTGTGCTGCCCATTACATTACAAACCACAGGAGAGGGACAATTCTCCAGCAGGATAGCGCTCCTTCTCATACTTCAGCCTCCACATCAAAGCTCCTGAAAGCAAAGAGTGATCCAGGATTGGCCAGCCCAGTCACCAGACATGAACATTATTGAGCATGATGAAGGAGGAGGCGTTGAAGATGAACACAAAGACTCTTGATGAACTCTGGGAGTCCTGCAGGAACGCTTTCTTTGCCATTCCAGATGACTTTATTAATGCGTGATTTGAGTCATTCAGAGATGTATGATGCAGTCCTCCAAGCTCATGATGGAGTCAGACACAATATTCATTCTGTTTCCACTGCAGCAGGACTTTATATTCTATACTGGACATTATTGAAGGTTCAGTGATGAGACTTTAGTCTAAGCAGAGTCAGACCTTACTGTCTTAATGAAATCATTCAACATCAAGACATGATCATATTTTAGTGGTCAAATAAGCAAAATCTAGAGGCCTTTGCCTTTCATAGAGACACTTCTGACACCAAATCATCAACTAGAAGACCAGTTATTATTTCTGTTCCTAAAACTTGGATAGGCCACAAGACTTTTGTCAGGTAGTGTATTAGGAAAAACAAATACTATAAAGAAAAATAGTAAGAAACCAAATAAAAGAAGAAAACAACTAGAAGCAGGAATCAATGCAACATCAGCACAATAAAGAGGAAATAAGATGAATATTTTGAAACTGGCGTACAAAGAGCTCCAGTTATTAGATTGTTTTATTGTTAAAGATTCAAAACTAAATCTAAATCTCAGACAGACAACTATTAAAAGAGGCCTACAGATTTCTGTTTACACGAATGAATATGACATTTATTTACGCATGAATAAAATAAAGTTGACAGCGTCAGAGGAAAGACTGTGGCGGAGCAGATAAACACTTCTGTGAATCAGCAGGTGGCGCCGTTCAGCTGCATCTCTCACAAACACACACACACACAGACATGTTTTAACATGCCCAGAAAGATGCCCCGGCACTGCGGGCAGTGTCCTGAGATCACCTTCAGGATGTGTGTTTGTGTTTGATTAAGCTGTTGAAATCTCATGTTTGAATAGTTCAACAATGAATAATAAAAACCACAGATTTACTCATTGTTAGAAGCTGAAGGGATTATTTGTGTTAATGACTGTAGAAATCAACATGCAGATCATTTGTCTAATCTAATGATCCAGTTTAATTACTTATATACATTGGTGGATTGATTAATTATATTTAGATAAGTCAACAGTCTATCATCTATTATCTAAAATAAAGTCATTAAGAAATATATTTTCCTCAAAAAGCGTGTGTGTGTGTGTGTGTGTGTGTGTGTGTGTGTGTGTGTGTGTGCGTGTGCGTGTGTACGTGTTACGGCTGAATGACCACAGGGAAAAGTGGAAGTTGTTGAGTTCCGGAGTAGGTCATAAAAAACCACACATTCACAAGCAAACAGACACACACACACACACACACAAACACACACTTACACATATATATCCACACACATATATATACACACACACACACACACAAACAAATGTACACACTTAATCTCTCTCTCACACACACACACACACACACACACATATATATATATACACGCACACGGTCCCTGTCTGTTGTTTTCCTTATTAATTGTGTCTTCATGTGTGTGTGTTAAGGTGCTGTTCTGGATGAATCCAATGGTAAAGTGCTCGTGGTTCAGGACAGAAATAAGGTACAGAATTAGTCTGATACATGTGTGTGTGTGTGTGTGTGTGTGTGTGTGTGTGTGTGTGTGTGTGTGTGTGTGTGTGTGTGTGTGTGTGTGATATAAGCCTCTGTGCTTCTTATAAAACAGGATTGATTTTAGTTGCAGGTCAACAGTTTCTCCTCTATAATTGGGGGCTCCTGCAAACAAATGTGTGGTCAGAAGCAGACTGAAGAGTGCTGTACCTGAGAGCTGTGTACACACACACACACACACACACACACACACACACACACACACACACACACACACACACACACACACAGAGAGAGAGAGAGACAGAGAGAGAGAGTGGCATTTAATAATTCACTAGCTTCTTTTCTAAAATCATTCTGCCATCATTTACAGCAGCAGAATTCTCTGTTCTATATATATATATTATAGGTGGGCATAGATCATTTTTTTAATCTAGATTAATCTCACTGTACTCTTGGAATTAATCTAGATTAAAATAGTTCATTTGAATTCTGCTGAAGGCATTCAGAATATGTGTGCTGCCCAAATAATGACTAAAATAAGTGTTTGAGAACGGGTTTCTCAAGTCAGGTGGTGCATTAGACCAGGGGCTCATCTCCTGTGTCCACAATGCATCACAAACTAACTGAACTAAACAGAAATGGAATTAAGATGTGGAGTATGCAGATATTAGTGGCATTATTGAGGTAAACACCGCAGTCGCGAAATGCAGAAGTTTTTTTCTTTGGCGTGTGTTCTTAAACTCCACAACACTCTCAGCAGTCCTTACTCCTTATTTGCGTGTAATACCCCAGTTTGTCACGGGGGCATGAATGAAATGTTCACGAGTGAATAAGAGTGAACTGCCTCTTCTTTTTGAGAGTGAAATTGCCAAACTGCAGTTAATGTCACCCAAAATGACAGGAAACTCTTAATGAAAGCACTTGACGTAAACACCTTCATTATATTATTGTCTATTAAGGCGAATAACTAGACTACAGATGTCCATGTGAGTGTAGTCAGTCGTGTCTTCACAGTAGTGAAAGATCCAGAAGGGCATCCTGCTGATTTGATTTAGAAGGGCACTGTTTTGTCAGACGGCTCACAATATATATATATATATATATATATATATATATATATATATATATATATATATATATATATATATATATATATATATATATATATATATATATTTTTTTTTTTTTTTTTTTTTTTTTTTTTTAGTATATATATCTTTATTTCTTACATTTATATCACTTGATATTTATATATTCAGGTATAATAATGTTTGTGACCAGGGAGTAAAAAATTTATCTTATGTCTATGTTTGGTGTCCCCCTTATGTCACTTTGCACATGTCCTGGTCATATATAGTGTAGTTCTGATATTTATGCTATTGCAATGCATTGTATAGTCAAAAGATTTTCATTTTTAAAATCAGATTGCATTGTGTTACCATAGCAACTGTGGAATCATCACATCAGATCAGTTACTATAGTTGTTGTGTCACCATAGCAACTGTAGAATCACCCCAACAGATCAATTACTATAGTTGTCGTGTTGCCATAGCAACTGTAGAATCACCCCAACAGATCAATTACTATAGTTGTCGTGTTGCCATAGCAACTGTAGAATCACCCCAACAGATCAATTACTATAGTTGTCGTGTTACCATAGCAACTGTAGAATCACCCCAACAGATCAATTACTATAGTTGTCGTGTTGCCATAGCAACTGTAGAATCACCACAACAGATTAATTCAAGTACTATACTTTACTAGACTATGCTCCAAATACCCTACAGTATTAACTGTAAAGGACTACAGTATTGTATTGTTACCTGGTGAACCATCTGGATTCAGCCTAAATCAGTGTTTTCCAGTGAAATAAACAGCTGGTTTTGTTCTGGTCAGCACACACACACACACACACGCAGCTCTGGATTGTTTTCGACTTCCCTGTGCTTTTATCTTGCGTCACAGCCCACTTCAGTCTTCATTTACCGGTAATGCAGTCTTCATAATCAGATGGAGAGCTCTGAAATATGTCCCGGAGCTTCAGAGGTCAGAGGCAGACTCATTTTAGAGTTATTTCTCCATGCTGAGGAGATCAAATCTGGGCGCATCAATGTGGTAATAAAAGAATCGTGAGGAGGATTCTGTAGTGTGGAAACAATTAAACCCCTCCAGAAATGCACCCTTTCACATTTCCAGAGAAACATGAATCACAAAATACAGAAAACGGAGAATATTTTACAGTGTGTTTTGAATAAAGCAAAATATTTAGAATTTTTAAAAAAAAACTGCTGTGGTTAATATTATTAGCCCCCTTAAGATATTTTTATTAACTAATTAACCTAGTTAAGACTTTAAATGTCACTTTAAGCTGAATACTAGTATCTTGAATAATATCTAGTCAAATATTATGTGCTGTCATCATGGCGAAGTTATTAGAAATGTTATAATTAAATATGTGTTGTAAAAATCTTTAAAAGTTTGGGAAATATTTGGAAATTAATTAAAAATAATTAAATATGTATGTTCCCAGAGATGGGTTGCGGCTGGAAGGGCATCCGCTGTGTAAAATCGTGCTGGATAAGTTGGTGGTTCATTCCACTGTGGTGACCCCGCAAGGGACAAAGCCGACAAGAAAATGAATGAATGAATAAATATGTATGTTACATCTGAAATGGCCAAAATAGTCCTTTAATTTGTATAACTTCATAAATATTAACTTATCTAAATGCATAACATGTTTGTAATGCTGTTCAGTAAACTGGCTTTGTATTTGCAATATAGATAAATGTGCAATGTAATATACACACTATGAGAAAAAAAAATACACACCTAACTGCCCACAAAAATATGAGTTGATCTTTATTGATAATACAAACGTTACGTTCCTTTGTACATACATTTTCTGCACTATTACATTTCTTTATACCAAAAACTACTCAAGTAAGAATCAAAGTGTCAGATATAACTAGCAGCATTTTCTAGATTACCTTAACAATGGAAATGCCATGCAGCAGTCCACAATCTAAAACATGACAATAATAACACTAAAGGAAACTATTCATACTGTATTGGTATTAAACATAAATAATATTCAGATCATCTGTGAAAGTGAAGCAGAAACAGATAGCAGACCCATAAAATGACGCATTTCTGTAAAAATATAATCATTTCTATAACAATAACATGCAACTTTTTTTGTCCCTTTCAGACTAAGAATGCTTGGAAGTTTCCCGGTGGTCTTTCAGATCTCGGAGAAAACATTGGTAAGATTCAGACCCGGATGTTAAACTGTTTTGATGCAGATAAAAACATGACCTGCTGCAAAAAGATCATCATCTGAGACACTCTAGAGTTACAAAAATACTCCTGTACTGTATATACACTAGATTATTAATATCAGCGACATCTTTACATTATAATACTGCTCTCTCTAAAAAATAAATGATCTGTATAAAGGCTTGACTATAAAACATAACATATAATAAAAGACTTTGTGCCTGCTGAGTGTTTGTCTAAAACTAAAATGAAATAAGACAGTAAACAGATGTGTTACAGTTCAGAATGTGTGAAGATTCCAGCAGCTCAGATGAGAAATGACCTGTGCATCTGTGTTGTAAAATAGTGTTTTGCAAAATAATACACATACTTCATTCAACAGCTCATCATCAAAGTATTCCTTACAAATATATTATTATTATTAATATTTTATTTATACAAATAGTTTTAATGATAGGCAAAGATTAATCATATTCAAAATAAAAGTTTGCTTTGACATAATAATAAATGTGTGTGTAATGTGTATATTCATTATGCATATATAAATACACCCATTCATGCATATATTAGAGGAAATGTTGATTTATATTTAGATATGAATTTATGTATATGATACAAATGACATATAAATTTAAATATCTATGTATGTATTATCAAGAGCCGCGGTATCCAGTAGACAGGGTCAATTAGCCATGGTGAATGTGCATCTCAACTCTCCTGTTTCCACCAAGACTGTTGGTAGGGAGATCCACAGGGTCATTACACATGGCCGGCTGCTATCGCCAAACCTTTGGTCACTCATGCCAGTGCCAAACGTCAGTATTAATTGTGTCAGCAGCAGAAATCTTGGGTTCCACATTCTGGAGAGTTACGGTGTGGAGAAGCGTAGCACCCTGACTGCTGACGCCCAGAGTAAGGCATTAGTGATGGTTTGGGCTGCAGTATCATGGCATTCCCTAGCCCTAATACTTGTGCTAGATGGGCGCTGGGTCACTGCCAAGGGCTACCGACCCATTCTGGAGGACCATGTTGACCCAATGGGTCAAACATTGTAATGCAGCAATACACACAGTAAGACTGCCCACAGAGTGGTTTGATGAACATGAAAGTGAAGTTGAACATCTCCCATGGCCTGCACAGTACACAGATCTAAACATTATTAAGCACTTTGGGGCGTTTTGGAGAAATGTGACAGGAATGGTTTTCCTCCAGCAGCATCAGTAGTGACCTGAACACTATTCTGAAGACGAACGGCTCAAAATCCCTCTGGCCACTGTGCAGGACTGCTATCTGTCATTCCCACAACCAGCTGATGCTGGATTGGCTGCAAACGGAGGCTCTACACCAAACTAATGAATTATTGTGCTCTAAATCCAGCCCTTTCAGTTTCATTGTCCAACCGCTGTATATTATGACTAAAAAACACTTTTATTTTGGATGTGATTAATCTTTGCCCAGTACAATATTTTAAATATTTTGTGTGTGTTTGTGTGTCAAATGTAGTAACAGCAGACCCGTTACTCTACCTCATCTCCCTTTCTATATATTTGTTTGCTTCCGCAGCTGATACGGCAGTGCGGGAGGTGTTTGAGGAGACGGGCGTGCGCTCAGAGTTCCAGTCTCTCCTCAGCCTCCGCCAGCAGCACACACACCCGGGAGCGTTCGGGATGTCCGACATGTACCTGATCTGCAGGCTGCAGCCGCTCTCACACCGCATACACATCTGCACACACGAGTGTCTGCGCTGTGATTGGCTGGATCTGAGAGAGCTGGCGGAGACCGGCGAAACCACGCCCATCACAAGCCGCATCGCCAAACTGCTGCTGTACGGCCTGGAGAACGGCTTCCAGCACATAGACCTGCACATGGAGGAGCTGCCGGCCGTCTATTCTGGATTATTCTATCAGCTCTATCACAGACCCATGCCCGACGATGGGAAACAGTACTCTAAAGGTGCCATTTTAAAGGTCCCGTGAAATTAAAATACATTGTTTTAGAAGTTATAATCAGTATGTTAGTTTTATTGATATCTATAAGCTCCAAAACAGTGACAAAATTAGCATTTATAAGATATAAATCTGATATAAGCATCCATAGTTTGCAGTTGGTCTCTTCCGCCTAAATGGATCAATGTTTTTTTGTCATTGCCTCATACTTCAGTTTCTCATCAAATTTTCTGACCAATCAGATGCTCTTTAGTGTCTGGCATGCCCCACCCCCTTCTTCTCATTGGCTTTTCATTTGATGCGCTTAACCTCAGACACTCTTGACATTTACCAAATGCTATTGGCTGTTTTTTTTAAGGGGAGGGGCTACTCTATGCCCCGCCCCTCTCTTCATGTTTCAGTTGAGATAACGTTTAACATCCAATAAAAAAGCTGATTTTAAAGCACTTCCCAGGACCTTTAAAATAGAACAGAACGATATACATTGGAAATGATTGCGATACTAGTTTATGTATAATTTTATAATATAATTTTATGTATATTATAATTTTAGTTTATAATTAAAGTATCATTTTATGTCCCGAGCATTTGAGTAAAGTCTAGAAGGGATACAGCTGTGGATACTCACCAATATAGCATCATATTTGTGATGTTGCACAACAATAATTATTATTTTTACATTACTGTGAGGGTTGGGATAGGGGTAGATGTTGATAAAATACAATTTAATAAATAATATGAATAATATTCTGTATAACTACTGTTTTTACATTACTGTGAAGGTTGGGTTTAATCTGTTTTGAAGAGCTGATGAAATTTTCTGTGTTGAACCTCAAAACACTTTGATTTTCAAGAGTGTGTGTGATAAATAGATGATAATCAGTTTCTGATATGCTCCTAAAACAAACCTATAAGCAGCAGATTTCTCAGAGATACCTCAAAAATTGACTGTTACCTTTACTCGCAAAAACAATCAAGACCTTCATGAAACGAAGCTATTTTTCTCAACCAACATGCCGTATGAAAAACAGAATAAAGTTCTGTGTAAAACATTCATGCTGTGCACTGAATCCCTTCCTGAAAGCAAAACCCTGTGTGTTTGAAGCCCTTTTTACCTCTAAAATACAGTATAGAAAGCCTCTGAAGAGCAGCATTAAATAAACTCACATTTTGTGGCCGTACAAGCATTCCTCACAGTCAGACGTATATATCTGTGAAACTGCCCACGCTTCAGGGAATACACTGGAGGAGTGAAGTGTTTTGGAAAGTTGGATGTGAGATCATATCGGTGGGATTTGGGGGCTGATTTGGCTCCAAAGCATCTGCAGATATTGCTGATTTCTCTAAGATGACCGAACATGAGTAAATAAACCCGCCGTCTGTGCTCTCCAATGTGTGTGTGTTGGACTCCTGTGACATATTTTCCAGACAGCGGACGGACGGTTGTCTTGTCTCAGTGTCTGATTTCTCCGTCAGCATTTAGCCGACATGGGCAGAAACAGGATGGCCTTCTGTCCCGGGCTGGTCTTAGAGCCGCTTTTATACTGGCCGGTTCTCTTCAGAGCCACGTACCAGTCAGGATACTTGCGGGATCTGTATGTGTTGTAGTTGTTGGACTCCAGGCGCTCCAGGAAATAACATTCATCTGTTGTTCTTTTCTAAGACAGAGAGAGAAAGAGAGATTTTATTACTAAAATGTACATTTGTTGTGGTTTTTCCAGTTTATTCACTTTCTTAACGGAAGTTAAGATTGTCCTTTTTCCCCAAATCATGACATTTATGCAATTGAAGGGCATTTCGTCCTTTGGGAACTGATTGGATCGTTGGAAGATGGAAGTTGCTAGCAAGTATATGATAGCCCTGCCCTAAATGATGCATAGCCACGCCCTAAAGAACTAATAGCCAAGCCTAAAAGATTGATAATCCCACCCTAAATAACAGATAGCCCCACACTAAGTATCTGATAACCATGCCCTAAAAACTAATAGGCCCATCATAAATGACTGATAACCCCACCCTAAACGACAGATAACCACACCCTAAATAACAGATAGCCATGGCCTAAGTATATGATAGCCCTGCCCTAAATGATGCATAGCCACGCCCTAAAGAACTAATACCCCCATCCTAAATGACTGATTGCACCCCCCTAATTGATTCAGCTTAACATTGATTCAGATTTAAGCTGATAACCCCGCCCTAAATGACAGATAGCCCCGCCCTAAATATATGATAGGGCCACCCTAAATGACTGATAACCACGCCCCTAAAGAACTAATACCCCATCCTAAACGACTGATTGCATCCCCCTGACTGATAACCCCGCCCTAAATAACAGATAGCCCTGCCCTAAGTATATTATAGGCCCGCCCCAAGTGACTGATAACTATGCTCTAAAGAACTAATAGCCCCACCCTAAATGACTTATAACCCCTCCTTAAATGACAGATAACCACACCCTAAATAAC
>LR812532.1:869831-907331 GCA_903798195.1 Danio kyathit
TTTAAGTAGACTGTTAGGTTGAGGTTAGGGTTAGTGTAAGTTGACATGTACTTGCAAAGTTTCTTATAGTCAGTTACATTTCTGTTTAAGGCGCAGGATCAACATATATTAAGCAGGCAGTCTATTGATAATCAAATGGACCTTTAAAATAAAGTGTTACTATTTAAATAAAAGAAGCTATTACTAGTTCTAGTTACTAGTTAATTACTTAGTTATTAGTAGGCCCACACGGAATCTGCGCGCGCAGAATTACGCAGATTTTCTGCAGATTTTTAGCCCATCATTAATTCTGTTTATTTACTTAAAGTTAACTATTTACAGTTAATCTAATTAGGTTTGCATTTTTAGCATTAGATACAAGTTAAAAAGATATTATTTATTATTTAACTTATTAAGGTTTTAGTTATGATACTCCCAAAATAATTCCGCAGAAATCCGCAGATTTTTACCAAATTAGCAAAATAGCAAAAAACGTCTGCAGATTCCGCCTGGCCCTGGTTATTGGTAACTAATAAAGTTATGGTAAGTAATAACCTTAACTTTTCTGAATTTGATTGTAATGCAATAACGTGCACCTTTGTAAAGCTGCATTGAAACAATATTTATGAAAAGTGCTATGCAAATAAATAAAAAAATTTTAATCAAATTTACATATTTAATTTATCTGATTTATTACTCAAACATATTCATGCTTCCAATGTTTTGAGGGATAATGATGATGTCATCATGACCTACAGTAACCTGTGATGGGCTATTTCAACAGTCTGCACTGATTTCCAGCCTCGGAGCTCACACAACCGGTCTGATATCAGTTATTGTTATTAAGAAAAAAACATTATTTGTGGAGTAAATAAATTGAGATTTTACTTCCAGAACTGAACCTGGCACACTATAACAATTTCTGCTGTAACAAATGTGGTTTCTCCAGCACGGACATGATGTAAACAATGGATAAATAAATGCATTTAAAAATAATTCAGTCATTTCTAACAAATACTGTAGTGATTATGAACTATATTATAGTAAAGTGCTTGAATTAATCTGTTGTGGTGATTCTACAGTTGCTATGGTAACACAACAACTATAGTAATTGATCTGTTGTGATTCTACAGTTGCTATGATAACATAACAACACTAGTAATGAAACTGTAGTGGTGATTCTACAGTTGCTATGGCAACACAACCACTATAATAATAATTGATCTATTGTGGCCGTTCAACAGTTGCAATGGTAACACAACAACTATAGTAATTGATCTGTTGTGATTCTACAGTTGCTATGATAACATAACAACACTAGTAATGAAACTGTAGTGGTGATTCTACAGTTGCTATGGCAACACAACCACTATAATAATAATTGATCTATTGTGGCCGTTCAACAGTTGCAATGGTAACACAACCACTATAGTAATTCATTTGTTGTGGTGGTTCAACAGTTGCTATGGAAACACAACATCTATAGTAATTAATCTGTTGTGGTGATTTTACAGTTGCTATGGTAACACAACAACACTAGTAATGAAACTGTTTTGGTGATTCTACAGTTGCTATGGCAACACAACCACTATAGTAATTAATCTATTGTGGCGGTTCTATAGTTGCTATGGTAACACAACCACTATAGTAATTCATTTGTTGTGGTGGTTCTACAGTTGCTATGGAAACACAACCTCTACAGCAAGGGGTGCTCAACCCTATTCCTGGAGATCGACCTTCCTGCAGTTTTCAGTTGCAGCCCATATCAAACACACCTGCCTGTAATTATCAAGTGCTCCTCAGACTCTAATTAATTGGTTCAGGTGTGTTTGATCAAGATTGGAGCTGAAATCTGCAGGAAGGTCGATCCCCAGGAACAGGGTTGGTGCACCCATGCTCTATAGTAATTAATCTGTAGTGGTGATTCTACAGTTGCTATGGCAACACAACCACTATAGTAATTGATCTATTGTGACGGTTCTACAGTTGCTATGGTAACACAACCTCTATAGTAATTAATCTGTTGTGGTGATTCTACAGTTGCTATGGCAACACAACCACTATAGTAATTGATCTATTGTGGCGGTTCTACAGTTGCTATGGTAACACAACCTCTATAGCAATTAATCTGTTGTGGTGATTCTACAGTTTCTATGGTAATGCAATAACTATAATAATATAAACAAATGACCCAATACGGTAGTTTTCTACAATTATAGGGTATGTTATACTACAATACACCACAGTTTACTCTTACATACAGTATTTAATAGAGTTTATTACATCCTTTATTACGGTGGTGTAAATATACAGTACAATACACTTTACTATAGTATGGTTAAGTGGTTACTACAGTAAGCTTTGAGTGGGCGTGGTTTGTGAAACGTCACTCAGTGGTTGCTCTTAACAACGGGATTTTTAAATCAGTAAGTCCGAAGAGATCTTTGTTTCAGTTTCCATTTTAATTTACGGCCTTCATCTTCTCTTCTTCAACTGAGCCCGACCGAATATGGAAATTATTTACTTTTCATTCAAACACACACACACGCACGCACACACACTAACACACAGAGACCAGACTCTATAAAAGTTTAGAGCGTTTTGAGGAAAAACCCCATGATGTAACACTACAGAATCAAACAGACAGCTCTCTGTGAACTCCTGAACTGCGTGTGTCCGTCAACTGTTATGAAAATAACACACACTTTAGAGTGGAGCTGGAAATCTGACGTCATCACAATAATCATCATTAGGCCCTGATATTCATCTGTGCTCCGCAACAGACGCATAAAGAGCCTTTGTGCCGTTAGAAATCATCTCCTGCTGCTGTTTTTCCGCAATAAAGTTTGTTTATTCGCTCATTCAGACTTTCTCCTTAATAATATAACTTCAGCAAAGTATTATTTTCAATTTCTAAATAGGGAAAACATATTAGCAGCCAATGCCTATCAAAGTACAACAGTGTTCACAGTCTATTAAGTATAGTGCTAATGCTGTTTTGAAGACTTTCAGACCCAATATTCAAAGTATAGTGGTGACGTCAAATAATTTAGCTACACAACTGTGTTCAGAAATGAAGGCATGTGCGAATATTATCTGTACTCACTGTGCGGGTCGCTCTTGTCTCGGGCTCCGTCCACTCTTCCGTCCGCGTTGATCCGCAGGAAGAATCCTCCGTTTTTGCAGTACAGGCGCTTGGGATCCCTAAAGCTGCCCGCGGGAAAGCTGCTGTTTTCGGCGTCCGGAGCGGCCGGGAGTGTGGTGATTCCTCCGGTGGCCATCCCTCGGTCTTTCAATCTGTCGGTCTCTGCCCCCTCTGCGCCTTTTCCTCCCGCTTTCCCCCCTCTTCTTCTTCCTCCTTTTCCTCTTCTTTTTCTTCTTCCTCCCTATCCTCTTCTTCTTCCTTCTTTTCCTCTTCTTCCCACTCTGTCTCCTTCCGGCGCTCCGCGGAGCCTCTCATTAAAGTTCAGAGAAACTTAATGAAGATGATGCGTGTCTCCGCTGCTGGACTCTCTCTCTCTCTCTCTCTCTCTCTCTCTCTCTCTCTCTCATTATTCCTCACTGGCTTTTTATAAGCAGGGGCGGACTTATAGTGATTTGGGGGCCCAGGTATGGGGTCAAAACCCTCTGATATTTTATTCTCTCTGTTGATTAGTTTTTTGTAAATGAACTGCATGTTAAAAATTAAGTGGGACCTTTATCTTCTTAATGTAAAATTAAACACAAATTCACAAATAAAAAACAAGCTCACAAGCTAATTAAGTACAGTTAATTAGCCATATTTTAATATTGCGCAGTACAAAAGGAACGTTTCACTGTTCATATAAAGAGCAATATGATAATATATATGATAATAATATGATAATAAGCCGTATTAATAATAATAATAAGAAGAAAAAGAGTAATTAATTCATTCATTTTTGGCTTAGTCCCTTTATTTATCAGGGGTTGCCACAGCGGAATGAACCACCAACTATTCCAGCATATGTTTTACGCAGCGGATGTCTTTCCAGCTGCAACCCAGTACTGGGAAACACCCATACACACTCATTCACACACACAATTTAGCTCACCCAGTTCAACTGTAACACATGTGTTCGGAGCACCCGGAGGAATAAAAAATAAATTAATTAATTAATTAAACATTAATAATAAGTAAGTTGAAGTAGGATAAGAGTATGTTGGCTTGAAAAATAAGCTCCTTGGCATTGGTCAGTGCCCCCTTCCCTGAGGCCCTAAGTAGCTACTTACCTCACTAATTGGTTAGGTCTGCTCCTGTGTATAACACACACACACACACACACACACACACATGTTCATAGGCACACATATACACACCCAATCATATACACATACAAACATATATGTAGACATACTCATACACGCACACACTCAATCACACAGACACACACATATAGAAATATGCACACATACACACACACACACACTCACACATACATAAATACATATAGAGATATAGACACACGCACACATACACATGCACACACTCAATCACACACAGACAAGTGCATACACGCACATACATATAGACATACACTCACACACACACACACACACATTGGTATTGGTGGTTTAGGACTCTCCATAGTCAGGTCATTCACTTTCACAGTGAGTAACTCAACAGTAATAATCAGCAATTGTTAATGATGATGGTAATAATGCTGTAATTAGTATTATTTCCAGCGTGGCTCAGACTGACAAGATGAAACAAAAGCACTCATCAGCTGATCTGCATTAGTTTCATGGCTTTATTCTGGATGAACTCTTGAGGCTGAATGAGGAAATGAACTTCTCCTGTGGCTGAGGCTGATCACAGAGCAGTTCTCCACAACATCTGTGTTCAGAGGAGTGTATGAGCGTTTCCATTGGTTCAGTGCTGACCACATCTCACACACACACACACACACACACACACACACACACGCACGCACGCACGCACGCACACACACACACACACACACACACACACACACACACACACACACACACACACACACACACACACACACACACACACACACACACACACCCTCATCTGTGAGCTGGTGGAGATCACCACAGGATAATTCAGGAGCAGAGCATAGAAGAACATGGACGAGCACAACACTCCGAGACTACAGCTGCAGATAAAACACAACACACACACACACACACACCTGACGGCAGAGTGGCCATTATGACCTGTCTGTATAATGTGTGTGTGTTTTTTTGTCTGTGTATATGTGTGTGTATGTGTGTGTGTCTATGTATGTTTATATGTGTGTGTGTATGTATATATGTATGTGTGTGTGTCTCTCTGTGTGCGTGTCTATGTATGCATATATGTGTGTAATTGATTGTGTGTCTATGTGTGTGTTTGTGTCTATGTATATGTGTGTGTATGTGTGTGTGTGCGCGTGTGTATGTTTATTTGTGTGTGTATGTATGTATGTGTGTGTCTCTCTGTGTGCGTGTCTATGTATGCATATATGTGTGTAATTGAGTGTGTGCCTATGTGTGTGTTTGTGTCTATGTATATGTGTATGTATGTGTGTGTGTGTATGTTTATATGTGTGTGTGTGTGTGTATATATGTATGTGTGTGTCTCTATGTGCTTGTCTATGTATGCATATATGTGTGTAATTGAGTGCGTGTCTATGTGTGTGTGTGTGTGTCTATGTAAGTATATATGTGTGTATGTACATATGTATGTGTAAGTGTGTCTATGTGTGTGTTTGAGTCTATGTATGTATGTATATATGTATATATGGGCGACGCAGTGGCGCAGTAGGTAGTGCTGGCGCCTCACAGCAAGAAGGTCACTGGTTCAAACCTCAGTTGGTGTTTCTGTGTGGAGTTTGCATGTTCTCCCCGTGTTGGTGTGGGTTTCCTCCGGGTGCTCCGGTTTCCCCCACAGTCCAAACACATGCGCTATAGGGGAATTGGGTAGGCTAAATTGTCCGTAGTGTATGAGTGTGAATGAATGTGTGTGGATGTTTCCCAGAGATGGGTTGCAGCTGGAAGGGCATCCGCTGCGTAAAAAACAAATGCTGGATAAGTTGGCGGTTCATTCCGCTGTGGCGACCCCAGATTAATAAAGGGACTAAGCCGAAAAGAAATGAATGAATGAATAAATGAAGGAATATATATACAGTAAATATGAGTGTGTGTGTGTGTATATGTGTGTTTGGCGGCATCTGGCGGCGCTAAAGTGAACACGCTCTGCTCAAGTTGTAATGTAGGGCTGTTGCGTCATTTCCGCTGCTCGTCCTTCACTGCGCTGGAACTCGTGACTCTCTGAAAACATCATGGCATGAGTTTCTGAACCCGAATAAACGCTGAAAACCACAACAACAGCGGCGACACACAGACATGTGGCGCATCCAGAGCTTAGTCAGCAGAGGTGAGCGATAATGATGACGTAACAGTTAAAAAGATACATCGGTGTCCATTCGGAGACATTGACGCACTTGTTACATTGTTTCATGAGGCATTGATACAGTGTATTACATTGCTTCAGTATATTTACGCGTCGCTTTCATCTACATAGAGGAGACTTTAGTCGTGTGTCTCTGTATTAAACACATTAGGAGCAGTTTAACGATAGTTTTCAGTTTTGTTGCAGTTAATTATCGTGCACTGTTTTACAAATCAAACACGTCATTTGTTTTACATTTAAAGATGTTCACGTTAAATTGTTTGTTTTATTCATGAGTTATGAAATCATCAACACACGCACACACCTACCATAGACTACTGGGGATACAGTTGGTTTTATAGATAGAGGTAAAGTTGGTTTTATATTCGCACATTCGTTCATTTATAAGTCTCTGTATTGTTTACCATGCTACTTTGAATATTTGATCGGAATTAGCATGCAAGTATGGCTTCAAAACAACATTAACACTGTCTAATTGACTGTAAACAATGCTGTACTTTGATAGTCATTGGCTGCTAAAATGATTTCCCTATTTAGAATTTCCAAAGAATACTTTACTGAAATTATATTATTAAAAAGAATGTCTGAATATCCCAATATAAAACCAACTTTACCTCTATGTTTTATAGTCACACATTCAGACTTTATCTTTAATAATATACAGGGAGTGCAGAACTATTAGGCAAGGTGTATTTTTGAGGATTAATTTTATTATTGAACAACAACCATGTTCTCAATGAACCCAAAAAACTCATAAATATCGAAGCTGAATATTTGTGGAAGTAGTTTTTAGTTTGTTTTTAGTTTGAGCTATTTTAGGAGGATATCTGTGTGTGCAGGTGACTATTACTGTGCAGAATTATTAGGCAACTTAACAAAAAACAAATATAAACCCATTTCAATGATTTATTTTCACCAGTGAAACCAATATAACATCTCAACATTCACTAATATACATTTCTGACATTCAAAAACAAAACAAAAACAAATCAGTGACCAATATAGCCACCTTTCTTTGCAAGGACACTCAAAAGCCTGCCATCCATGGATTCTGTCAGTGTTTTGATCTGTTCACCATCAACATTGCGTGCAACAGCAACCACAGCCTCCCAGACACTGTTCAGAGAGGTGTACTGTTTTCCCTCCTTGTAAATCTCACATTTGATGATGGACCACAGGTTCTCTATGGGGTTCAGCTCTGGTGAACAAGGAGGCCATGTCATTAGTTTTTCTTCTTTTAGACCCTTTCTTGCCAGCCACGCTGTGGAGTACTTGGACGCGTGTGATGGAGCATTGTCCTGCATGAAAATCCTGTTTTTCTTGAAGGATGCAGACTTCTTCCTGTACCACTGCTTGAAGGTGTCTTCCAGAAACTGGCAGTAGGACTGGGAGTTGAGCTTGACTCCATCCTCAACCCGAAAAGGCCCCACAAGCTCATCTTTGATGATACCAGCCCAAACCAGTACTCCACCTCCACCTTGCTGGCGTCTGAGTCGGACTGGAGCTCTCTGCCCTTTACCGATCCAGCCACAGGCCCATCAAGACTCACTCTCATTTCATCAGTCCATAAAACCTTAGAAAAATCAGTCTTGAGATTATTTTCTTGGCCCAGTCTTGACGTTTCAGCTTGTGTGTCTTGTTTCAGTGGTGGTGGTTTTTCAGCCTTTCTTACCTTGGCCATGTCTCTGAGTATTGCACACCTTGTGCTTTTGGGCACTCCAGTGATGTTGCAGCTCTGAAATATGGCAAAACTGGTGGCAAGTGGCATCTTGGCAGCTGCACGCTTGACTTTTCTCAGTTCATGGGCAGTTTATTTTGCGCCTTGGTTTTTCCAGACGCTTCTTGCGACCCTGTTGACTATTTCGAATGAAACGCTTGATTGTTGGATGATCACGCTTCAGAAGCTTGGCAATTTTAAGAGTGCTGCATCCCTCTGCAAGATATCTCACTATTTTTGACTTTTCGGAGCCTGTCAAGTCCTTCTTTTGACCCATTTTGCCAAAGGAAAGGAAGTTCCCTAATAATTCTGCACACCTGATATAGGGTGTTGATGTCATTAGACCACACCCCTTCTCATTACAGAGATGCACATCACCTAATATGCTTCATTGGTAGTCGGCTTTATACAGCTTGGAGTAAGACAACATGCATAAAGAGGATGATGTGCTCAAAATACCCATTTGCCTTATAATTCTGCACTCCCTGTAATTTCAGAAAAGTATTCTTTGCTAATGCTAAATAGTGAAATAAAATTAGCACCAGTGACTATCAAGATACAACATTGCTCATAGTTAAATAAATAGAGCTCATGTTGTGTTGGAGTCATACTTGCATGCAATTTCCGAATATTCAAAGTAGCATGGTGAACAATATAGGGACAGTGTCACAGAATGTTTGTGCTAATAAAAAACAACAGCTTATTTCATTACAGTAAACTTGCGTGTGTGTTGTTGTGTGTGTGTGTAGTGTGGAGCCGCTCTGCTCCGCTGCGTCTCTCTCCGGCTCATCATGTGGAGGACGAGCTGCTGAACTCTTCTGTGCTGAGCGGCGGACGACACGCTTCTGACAGCAGCAGGTACTGGAAACCAAACACACACACACATTCTAATGTTTCAAAAGTGTATGCTTTATATACAGCACTCAGCGTACACCCCTCATAAATCGCTCTGTTTATTTAATATTTTCTATAGGATGCTATACAATAATATATCTGTGCATATTAGGGGTGTAACGGATCATATAAGGACACAACCCCACGTTTAAAAGGATTGAATTCAGTATTGTTCAGTGTGTGTGTGTGTGTGTGTGTGCACCATTCTGTACCAAATGTCCAATTCAGATATGTGTAGTGCATCACTCATACTGTAAACGTGTGTATGTATGTGTGTGTGTGTGTGTGTGTGTGTTTCAGCTCTAATGCAGGTGAAGATGAGCAGAAAGGAGACGCACATCTCAGTTCTGCTCTGCTGGTGTGCCGAGATACAGCGCTCTGGATGCAGTGGGCTGGGTCAGCAAATACACTACTACTGTCTGACTGTCTCTGATGATCCTGTGCGCTGCTCTGTGTGTTATTAACTCACATATGTGTTGTGTTGTTTGTTTGTTTGTTGTGTGTGTATATATGTTTGTGTATATATCCATGTGTTTGTGTATACATGTGTTTGTCATACGTTTGTGTGTGTGTGTATACATACATTTGTGTGTGCAAATATTATATATTTAAATTTGTGGTGTGTGTTTGTGTGTGTGTATTATATGTGTATATGTCTGTCTGTATGCATGTGTGTTTATATGCATGTTTCTGTATGGTGTGTGTGTATTATCAATGTATATGTGTGGTGTGTTATATATGTATGTGTATGTGTGTGTGTTTTTGGTTATACGTGTGTGTGTGTGTGTGTGTGTGTGTGTGTGTGTGTGTGTGTGTGTGTGTGTGTGCGCAGGGTGCCGCCGCGGTGCTCTTCATGCAGCTCTGCCGCAGAGTTCACACTCGTCTGTCGTCTCCTGCGGATCACAGCTCTGCGTCGACACACACCGGAGACCACGCTCTCCTGAAGAAGTGCTCATACACACTCCTGATTGACATCTGTGAGTCCAGCTGTCAATCACAGCACATTTACACCGATCAGAGACCCATGCATGCATGTGTGTGTGTGTGTAGCTGGAGTAGATTTACTGACATGCAGTTGAAGACAAAATTATTCACCCTCCTGTGAGAAGATTTTGTTCAACACATTTCTAATCATAATAGTTTTAATAACTCATCTCTAATAACTGATTTCTTTTCTCTTTGTCATGATGACGGCACATGATATTAGACTAGATATTCTTCAAGACACTAGTATTCAGCTTAAAGTGACATGTAAAGGCTTCACTAGGGTAATTAGGGTAAAGTTAGGGTAATTAGGCAAGTCATTGTAAAACAGTGGTTTGTTCTGGAGACAATCCAACACTAATATTGCTGAAGGGGCTAATAATATTGACCTTAACATGGCTTTAAAAATATTAAGAACTGCTTTTATTCTAGCCGAAATAAAACAAATAAGACTTTCTCCAGAAGAAAAAATATTAGAGGAAATACTGTGAGAAATTCCTGAATCTGTTCAACATCATTTGGAAAATAAGGCGAATAATTTTGTCTTCAAATGTATATATTTTACAATTAAATGTCGATAGCTACACTGTTGGTCAAATATGTGTCTCTTCTGTGCAGTAAGGCTGCAATTGCACTATTTGAAATAACTAAGTGATGATACACTGTTGAATTAAAACAGAAGCCATATACTATTATTATTATTATTATTATTATTATAATGTCAGATTGTTTTTCCAGTGTCCAGGCCGAGTGTTGTGTCGGTGAAGTGTCTGCGAGCGGATCTGCAGACTCCAGATCAGAGCGACAGCAGCAGCAGCAGCAGCAACTTTACTGAGCGTCTTCAAGAAAACACTGAAGAGGAGCAGAGATCAGACCTGCAGACTGAACACACTGAGCATGACCAGCAGGAGGAGCCAGAGAGCAGCGCACACTACTGCGGTCAGACACACACACAGACATATATACACACACAGACATATACACACACACACACACACACAGACAGACAGACAGACATACATGTGTATATATACACACACATATATAAACACAGACATATACAGACACGGAAACACACAGACATATACACACACACAGACAGACAGACATACATGTGTATTTATACACACATATATACACACAGACACGGAAACACTCAGACATATACACACACAAAATATACACACATATACAGAGAGACATCTACACACACAGACATATACACAGACGGAAACACACAGACATGTATATACAGAAAGACAGACAGACATATATGCACACAGACAGAGACATGTACACACGGAAACACACAGACATATACACACACACACACACACAGACAGACAGACATATACACACACACACACACACACACACACACATATATACACACAGACATATATACACACGCACACACACACACGGAAACACGCATATACACACAGACATATATATACACACACACACGGAAACACATATACACACACAGACTTATACACACACGGAAACACACAGACATATATACACAGCAGACAGACATATATATACACACACAAATGGAAACACGCATATATACACACAGAGATATACACGCACGGAAACACACAGACATGTATACACACAGCAGACAGACATTTATACACACAGACATATACACACACGAAAACACACAGACATATATACACACACACGGAAACAAACATGCATATATACACATAGACATTCACACACAGACATATACACACACGGAAACACACAGACATGTATACACATAGCAGACAGACATATATATATATATATATACACACAGACACACACACAGAAACACGCAGACATATATACACATAGACATATACACACACGGAAACACACAGACATGTATACACACAGCAGACAGACATATATTTATATATATACACACACACACACGGAAACACACACATATATACACACGGACTTATATATAAACACACAGACATATACACACACACGGAAACACAGACATATATACACACAGCAGACAGACATATATATATATATATATATATACACACACACACAGAGACATGTACACACACGGTAGCTCACACATATATACACACAGACATATACACATGTGGAAACACGCACCTATATACACACACACACAAACAGACAGACATATATACACACACAGACATACACACGTGGAAACACACACACACACATATATATATATTCAAACACACACACTCACTCCTCCTGTTTTTCATCACAGGTGAAACTCTGTCTCCTGAACAGCCCAGAGCGCAGGTAATATTCCACCTAATAACAGCAGAATCAGCGTTAATGACATTACTGATGATGCACAGTGGCTCCTAAAACACACACACACACACGCATGCACACGCACGAGCTGAAAGTAATTTTGACGCCATTATTGACACTCATCATCATAGCACATGTGTATACTCGTAAATAATACAATAACAGGGCTGTGACAGCTTTGACTCCTCTATATTGTACAAACTATTATAATATACTCAGTGTTCATTGTCTTTATGGTGTGTGTTTTCTGCAGGAGTGTGTGTCAGTCGATGCAGCGGCGCAGGATTTACATGTGGTGGCAAACAGCAGTGTTCCAATAATCCTCAACATCATTGGTAAAGCACACACACACGCTCGTGCAGAGACATGCAAACACACTTACATATGTGCACATGTACACAAACACTGATATGCACTCATATCACACGTACACGCAGCCCTAACCCAAATCACACACATGCACACACAGAGATAGACATGCACGCACGCACACACACACACAGATATGCACACAGATTCGCAAACACAGATACACAGACATGCACACACGACCACACAAAGATACACATAAATACACGCACAACCCTAACCCACACACACAGACATGCATGCACACAAATACAGATATGCACTCTCACACATACACACACACACATATGCAGACAGATACATGCACAAACACACTCGCTGAGGCCCGTGTGTGTGTCTGACTGTGTTTCTGTCCTGATGTTCAGGTCTGGAAAGCGCTAAATCTGGGCGTTTAGAAACGGCCTTCTCCTGCTTCCTGACAGCAGCGCAGCATCACTACAGTAAAGCTCAGTTCAATGTGGGAGTGTGTTACGAGAGAGGACGAGGAGTGCAGAGAGACCTGCGCAAGGTGTGCAGAGTTATACAGATTTACATGTGTTTGCATATGCATGATTCCAGAATTGCAGGATCTTTTACCATCTCCGTAATAAACCTATTACTTTCCAAAAACAAACTCTTAAATTAGTGGCTGTTGAATAATAAGACAAAGGCTACGTTCACACCGGAGGCAAATGTAGCCCACATCTGATTTCTCAGATCTGTTTTTGTCATGACAGTGTGAACAGCCCAAACCGCATGGAAACTGATCTTTTTAATTCAGATTTGTGCCACTTTCATATGTGGTATTAAATCAGATACAGATCTGATGTTTTCTCAGGGTGTCTTAGAGTGCTTTCACACCTGCCTTATTTAGTTGGGTTGAATCGCACTAGAGGTCGTTTTCCCTCTTGGTGCGGTTCGTTTGGGCAGGTGAGAACGTAGCAATCGCACTCGGGTGCGCACCAAAAGCGCACCAAAAAAGCGTACCGAGACCTGCTTGAAGAGGTGGTCTCGGTACGCTTTCAAATGAACCCTGGAGCGGTTCGTTTGTGGTGAGAACGTGATCCAAACTAAAACAGACCCAACCGCAAAAAGTACTGCGCCTTTTTGGACTAATCCAGCTGCCGTAGTGCGATGCGCTGTCTATCTTATGGGGTTTGGAGGAAAAATATTTGTTGACAGCGCTTTACCAACAGTTTTAAACAGAGAGAGAGAGAGAGAGAGAGAGGGAGGGAGAAACATTACCTGATGGATCATTGGTGATATTTCCGAAAGATGACCATGTCGCAGTTTAGCTAAATTATTTCACGCCTTCTCCTAATGCTTTCGCCGATTGCAATGCATTAAAACATTGTTTTCCAGCCCCAGCCGCCCTTCATTCTCGAAATGTATAGTTTGTCTAAAGTGATGCATACAAACTACATAGTATACTATGACCAGGGATACTGCGTCAGCCAGCGCAGCGACATTGTGTGTCTGCCGGTTTGTTTATTTGCGGTAGTTCCATGTGAATTCTGACCAATTGAAAAGCAGTTTAGGAAATGCGTTCAATAACATCTGGCCAGTGAGTGATGTAGATTTTGTCACATGACTGCATTTTGGTTCGTTTCAGCTGGTTCAGACCAAAGCAATCAGTGTGGTGTGAAAGGGACCCAAAACGGCAGAAAAATGCTACAATGTATCATTTGTTGCCTTTGGTCCGGACCAAATGAACCGAACCACATATGTGAAAGCACCCTAAAAGAGTATTAAAAGCTGATCAATCAATTAGGAGAAAATTAAGGCCCTTAAAAGGTTTTAGAAAGTCTTAGGCTGCGCCTGAAACCACATACTTCCATACTATACAGTACGCTAACATCAGTATGCGAGCCGAGTAGTATGTCCGAATTCATAGAATTCGATAATCAGTATGCGAGAAGTACCCGGATGACTTACTACTTCCGGCGAGATTCTGAAGTGTGCATCCCATGCACGCTGCGCTATCCCATGATGCCCAGCGAGAGAATTCATGAATGGAAGTGAAGCGACGTAACTGACGCAGGTAGGTCACGTGACCATGACAAAATATGTGCGAATTCCATTCATACTTCTTACATTCATACTGTTTAGAACGTACTTTTCTAACGGCCGAGCAGTACGTTTAAATTCAAATGCAGTACCTACTGAGTAGTAGGCGGTTTCGGACGCAGCCTTAGTCACATTTTTATGAGGTCTTAAATTTTGTTCAAGCGTTGTCCAAAGTGTTTGACTCCACAAAAGCATAATTATATATTTATTTTCCTCCTAATATTAACAACGGCGTGCTCGATCCACGAGATTAGTTCGGGACGGGACGGTTTGATACTGATTGGCACTTGAAGTGGCGATGAGGTCTTAAAATATTTTGAGAAGGTCTTTAAAAGGTATTGAAATGACCTTTAGGATTCCTGCATATACCCTGTTTATTGATGCGTTCATTTGTATTCTATTACTAATAATCTCCATTGTCATTTTCTTAAGCTGTTTGTCTTCTCTCTCTCAGGCTCTTCATTACTACAGGCGTGCTGCAGCCGCTGGCCACCGTCAGGCGCAGTACCGCTGTGCTAAACTCCTCCTCAACAGCAGAGGGCAGCAGAGGTCAGAGACAGACACTGAGACTGCACTGAAGCTGCTGTATGCGGCTGCAGATGCCGGACTCACTGAGGTACTGCGGACAGCAACACTGCAGAGGAATAATGTATTCTGTATGAGCTGCCCCTTCTTTACTGTTTATGTGCAGACTTTTGTACAAGTTACAAGTACTTGTATTTAATCTTGAGTCTGATTGTTGAGTCCACCTCTTGTTTCAGGCTCAGGTGTTTCTGGCGGTGCTGCTGTCTCAGCGTGTGGACTGTGATGAGCAAGAGTGTGTGTATTATTTCCGGCTGGCAGCTGACAGTGGGGTAAAACACCTGCTCTGAACACATACTGCAGATGTTTCTGAAGAGCTTCTCTAATGTGTGTGTGTGTGTGTGTGCAGGATGCTGATGCTCTGCTGTGTTTGGCTCAGTGTTATGAGTCTGGTTTTGGTGTTTCTCCTTCTGTCCAAACGGCGGTCAGACTCTACCAGCAGGCAGCAGATGCAGGAAACCAGCGGGCCAGAGACACTCTGAGAGATAAACACAACACTGACGGTCAGAACACTGCCTGTATCTATACCTGTCTGTCTGTCTATATATATCTGTCTGTCTATATATCTATCTGTCTATACAAGTGCAAAAGAGGGAGTGCAAAATTATTAGGCAAATGAGTATTTTGAGCACATCATCCTCTTTATGCATGTTGTCTTACTCCAAGCTGTATAAAGCCTACTACCAATTAAGCATATTAGGTGATGTGCATCTCTGTAATGAGAAGGGGTGTGGTCTAATGACATCAACACCCTATATCAGGTGTGCAGAATTATCAGGCAACTTCCTTTCCTTTGGCAAAATGGGTCAAAAGAAGGACTCGACAGGCTCCGAAAAGTCAAAAATAGTGAGATATCTTGCAGAGGGATGCAGCACTCTTAAAATTGCCAAGCTTCTGAAGCGTGATCATCCAACAATCAAGCGTTTCATTCAAAATAGTCAACAGGGTCGCAAGAAGCGTGTGGAAAAACCAAGGCGCAAAATAAACTGCCCATGAACTGAGAAAAGTCAAGCGTGCAGCTGCCAAGATGCCACTTGCCACCAGTTTTGCCATATTTCAGAGCTGCAACATCACTGGAGTGCCCAAAAGCACAAGGTGTGCAATACTCAGAGACATGGCCAAGGTAAGAAAGGCTGAAAAACCACCACCACTGAACAAGACACACAAGCTGAAACGTCAAGACTGGGCCAAGAAATATCTCAAGACTGATTTTTCTAAGGTTTTATGGACTGATGAAATGAGAGTGAGTCTTGATGGGCCCGTGGCTGGATCGGTAAAGGGCAGAGAGCTCCAGTCCGACTCAGACGCCAGCAAGGTGGAGGTGGAGTACTGGTTTGGGCTGGTATCATCAAAGATGAGCTTGTGGGGCCTTTTCGGGTTGAGGATGGAGTCAAGCTCAACTCCCAGTCCTACTGCCAGTTTCTGGAAGACACCTTCAAGCAGTGGTACAGGAAGAAGTCTGCATCCTTCAAGAAAAACAGGATTTTCATGCAGGACAATGCTCCATCACACGCGTCCAAGTACTCCACAGCGTGAAGAAAAGGGTCTAAAAGAAGAAAAACTAATGACATGGCCTCCTTGTTCACCTGAACTGAACCCCATAGAGAACCTGTGGTCCATCATCAAATGTGAGATTTACAAGGAGGGAAAACAGTCCACCTCTCTGAACAGTGTCTGGGAGGCTGTGGTTGCTGCTGCACGCATGTTGATGGTGAACAGATCAAAACACTGACAGAATCCATGGATGGCAGGCTTTTGAGTGTCCTTGCAAAGAAAGGTGGCTATATTGCTCACTGATTTGTTTTTGTTTTGTTTTTGAATGTCAGAAATGTATATTTGTGAATGTTGAGATGTTATATTGGTTTCACTGGTGAAAATAAATCATTGAAATGGGGATATATTTGTTTTTTGTTAAGTTGCCTAGTAATTCTGCACAGTAATAGTCACCTGCACACACAGATATCCTCCTAAAATAGCTCAAACTAAAAACAAACTAAAAACTACTTCCACAAATATTCAGCTTTGATATTAATGAGTTTTTTGGGTTCATTGAGAACATGGTTGTTGTTCAATAATAAAATTAATCCTCAAAAATATAACTTAACTAATAATTCTGCACTCCCTGTCTGTCTGTCTGTCTGTCTGTCTGTCTATGAGTCTGTCGGTCTGTCTGTATTGAAATATTTAAAAAAATGGACCTAATTGTTAATATAGCAGAGCCCTAATGTGTAGTATATTTTTCACATCTTAAAAAGACCTACCTTCTACCTTTAAAAACATGCGGGAATCCTGAGTTGATGCAGAACTCAAAGGCCTAATATTCATGATAGTTTGATCATTTCTACATGATGTTTAGCATTTTTATATGTAAATCTGCATGTGATGTATGGGTAAATTAGCAACAACAATCATTTACCGATTAAAATAAAGAGACATGATTGCTAATACTGTAAATAAAAAATAAACACACCTCTCTCTGTCTGTCTCTCTCTAGTGTTGCGCTCCATTCGCTCTGCCCCTTGCTTCTCTGTGATTGGTCAGCTGAATCTGAACTCTGTTTTTCCACTGGAGAGTCGAGATGAGAAGCCCCGCCCACAGCCGCTTCCTCATTCGTGGAGCACAGGAAGTCTGAGTCTGCATCCACCAATTACACTTCAGATGTTCAACACTGACAGCGGACGTATGGTTTGGACACTCGGGGTGCGGTGATGCCCTTAACAACCACAGATTCATCTCTCAATATCTACTTGCATAATAAAATGTCGAAGCGTACGCACAAATATAGAACTATTACTGAGTCACCTGACACGTGAATGTTCACCGCCAATCAGAGAAGAGCTTGAGGGATAGGAGCTCAGTGATTGGCTGATCATTACGTCATTGTTTATTCATTGGATGTGAAGCTATTTTTTCTTTCAGCCAGTGTTTTTTGGACGTGGGAATCCCTTTATAAGTGTTTAGTTTTGTATTTAAGTGTGTTTGGTGTTAGAAAGAGTACAGTGAGATTGAGAATGAGTGTTTGTTATTGAGTGTAGAGAAAGGGATGTGCAGCATTAAGAGGATCTTTATATTTTTCTGACAGTCGGGTTGTGTTATTTTTATGTTTTGGGATTTATTTGGAAATGTTTTAAACCTTGTTTGCATGTTTATGTTAAAACAGGAAGCTCACATGTTCATTTACATACTGAGTTAATGGTAAAACTGTTTAAGCACTTGATAATTAAATATGCATGTGCCAAAGTGTAAAGAACACACGTGCCTTAATTAAAAGTTGTATTCGTCTTATTAGTGAACAAGTAAACAGCTTTTAATTGCATCAGTGTCGTCTGCTTTTCCTGCAGCAGTGGTTCCAGAAGTATTACTTTTCACCATTCATTTTCCCCATAGGGATTAAAAAAACCTGGTTAGATGTTATAATCAGTGAACTGTATTATTAAACATTATAAACTTTAATTTGAAGCACAGAAGTGTATGAATATACATCTACAAAAAGACAGAAATGAGACTGAGAAATTAATGGATTCACTCCGGGATAGAACTACAATCCCATGATGCATTGCACATGACACAGTACTGTTAACTTAAACACATAAAACTGTTAATGTGTTTTGCTGTATCAGTACATTTTTGCAAAATATATATTTGAAATCTTAAATGGCAGTTTTGCTCACCGCAACTGATTGGTGGAATTGTTTGCACAGCATCTTGGGTAATGTAGTTTTCTGCACAGCATCATGGGTAATGTAGTTTTCTGCACCGCATCGTGGGTAATGTAGTTTTCTGCACCGCATCGTGGGTAATGTAGTTTTCTGCACAGCATCTTGGATAATGTAGTTTTCTGCACCGCATCGTGGGTAATGTAGTTTTCTGCACAGCATCTTGGATAATGTAGTTTTCTGCACCGCATCGTGGGTAATGTAGTTTTCTGCACAGCATCTTTGGTAATGTAGTTTTGTGCACAGCATCTTGGGTAATGTAGTTTTCTGCACAGCATCGTGGGTAATGTAGTTTTCTGCACAGCATCTTGGGTAATGTAGTTTTCTGCACAGCATCTTGGGTAATGTAGTTTTCTGCACAGCATCGTGGGTAATGTAATTTTCTGCACAGCATCTTGGGTAATGTAGTTTTCTGCACAGCATCTTGGGTAATGTAGTTTTCTGCACAGCATCTTGGGTAATGTAGTTTTCTGCACAGCATCTTGGGTAATGTAGTTTTCTGCACAGCATCGTGGGTAATGTAGTTTTCTGCACAGCATCTTGGGTAATGTAGTTTTCTGCACAGCATCTTGGGTAATGTGGATTTTCTGCACAGCATCTTGGGCAATGTAGTTTTCTGCACAGCATCTTGGGTAATGTAGTTTTCTGCACAGCATCTTGGGTAATGTAGTTTTGTGCACAGCATCTTGGGTAATGTGGATTTTCTGCACAGCATCTTGGGTAATGTAGTTTTCTGCACAGCATCGTGGGTAATGTAATTTTCTGCACAGCATCTTGGGTAATGTAGTTTTCTGCACAGCATCGTGGGGTAATGTAGTTTTCTGCACAGCATCTTGGGTAATGTAGTTTTCTGCACAGCATCTTGGGTAATGTGGATTTTCTGCACAGCATCTTGGGCAATGTAGTTTTCTGCACAGCATCTTGGGTAATGTAGTTTTCTGCACAGCATCTTGGGTAATGTAGTTTTCTGCTCAGCTTATTGGGTAATGTAGTTTTCTGCACAGCATCGTGGGTAATGTAGTTTTCTGCATAGCATCTTTGGTAATGTAGTTTTCTGCACAGCATCTTGGGTAATGTAGTTTTCAGCACAGTATCGTGGGTAATGTAGTTTTCTGTACAGCATCTTGGGTAATGTGGATTTTCTGCACAGCATCTTGGGCAATGTAGTTTTCTGCACAGCATCTTGGGTAATGTAGTTTTCTGCACAGCATCTTGGGTAATGTAGTTTTCTGCTCAGCTTATTGGGTAATGTAGTTTTCTGCACAGCATCGTGGGTAATGTAGTTTTCTGCACAGCATCTTGGGTAATGTAGTTTTCTGCACAGCATCTTGGGTAATGTAGTTTTCAGCACAGCATCTTGGGTAATGTAGTTTTCTGCACAGCATCTTGGGTAATGTAGTTTTCAGCACAGTATCGTGGGTAATGTAGTTTTATGTACAGCATCTTGGGTAATGTGGATTTTCTGCACAGCATCTTGGGCAATGTAGTTTTCTGCACAGCATCTTGGGTAATGTAGTTTTCTGCACAGCATTGTGGGTCATGTAGTTTTCTGCACAGCATCTTGGGTAATGTAGTTTTCTGCTCATCTTATTGGGTAATGTAGTTTTCTGCACAGAATCGTGGGTAATGTAATTTTCTGCACAGCATCTTGGGTAATGTAGTTTTCTGCACAGCATTGTGGGTCATGTAGTTTTCTGTACAGCATCTTGGGTAATGTAGTTTTCTGCTCAGCTTATTGGGTAATGTAGTTTTCTGCACAGCATCGTGGGTAATGTAGTTTTCTGCACAGCATCGTGGGTAATGTAGTTTTCTGCACAGCATCGTGGGTAATGTAGTTTTCTGCACAGACTATGTTATTAAACATGATTGTTCAGTTGAATTAATACAGAATTATTGTTAAAGAAAATCCGCTTCCCTCTGGAGACGATGAATGAATGGGGTTTTTACTTCAGGAACTGACTTTTCTGTCTTTATCTCTTTATTAACACTGTGATTTCTGTCATTTCAGCACTGTGGAAACTAAAATAAAGACTTATATTTTCATCATTTTTTAATGTTTTGCTTTAACAAATGTGCCCTTTTCAAGTAATATGGTTTTGCATTTATATTTAAGGTTACACTTTATTTTAAGGTGTCCTTGTTACAGTATAATTCGTGTAAATAGGGATTATTTTTATAATTCGTGTAAATAGGGATTATTTTTAGGGTTAGTCGCATGTAATTATGCATGATTAATCTTGTAATTACTGTGATACCATATTGACTTATTTAAGCAATGTTAGATCTATTTGTATTCATTTAATATGTAATTTAATATTGTAATTTTATGCAGTATCATTTTATATATTTCTTAATGACCTGCACAGATGAATTGTAGCAGTGTGAGCTAATTAAGTCAATATGATTAGCTTGGATTTCATGTGAACTTTAAGAGAGGCTGGTGTTCAGTTCCTCCAATCATACCACTGACCTCATGAATATTAAGCGACGTTTCTAGACGCCCTAGAAGCAAAGTTGGCGCGACCTAATGAATATTCATACAGCATCTTGCGCTCGGCGCTTCGATTGGTCGGCGAACGCGTACACAACAGAACGCGCCGAGGCAGCGGCTCGGAGCGCATGCGCAGACCGCAGGACAGCCTGTACTTGTAGCGGGCGGTGCGGAGAGCTCGGATTGCGGGCGTCTGTGCTTTAAAAGCGGGCGTCTCCTCCGCATCAGCATCTGGAGGACAGAACAGCCGTGCTGGTGAGTGACAGTCTCCCAACAGATGACGTCATGCTCTTATAAACACACACCTTTGATGATTTGATGCATGTTCGGCGATGCAACTTTATTATAATGAGATCTGAGTTTGCGAGGCTGTGGATGCGCGTTTGGAGAGCGTGACTTGACAGTTCTCTGATCAGATGTCATAATGCGTGTATATATGAGGATGATGTGAGGTATGGTGATCCATGCATGGAGCATTTGTTGCAGCTCGTGTGTGTATGCGTTCAGATGTGCGTCATTCATCTAAAGGCGAGTGTTTTTGGGGCCGATCTGATCTGTCATGACATTAACTTCTGCACTGATGTCATGGCTGGATTTCAGTCAGTCTTAAAGAAATACACGCTTTCGTGTTAAGTAGCTGTGATTGAGCCTTTGCGTTGTTGCACTTGCGATTTAATTGCATGGATTATTTTCAGAGCTTTATAAACACAGCAATGTTTTTCACTTTATTATGCAAGCTTGTGCTATTCTAGTGGAGATACAGAGTCTTGTTTATGTTTGCTGTTATGTCATATATGTTATAATAGGGATTATAGTTAACAGATTTTATAGTATAAACAGTAGAATTATGATGTCAGAAATGATCCAATAATTATTTGCTTTATTGTGCAATATTATATTGCACTGTGTCTTTTCTTTTTCTGTCTATATATCTGTCTGGCTATCTGTCTATATAACTGTCTGTCTGTCTATATGTGATTTTATTGCATGCATTATTTTCAGTTTTATAAACACAGCCATGTATTTCAGTGCAAGCTTGTGCTATTATAGTAGTTAGAGATACAGAGTCTTGCTTATGTTTGCTGCTATGTCATAGTTCATGCTTTATTGCATATAATGGGGATTATAGTTAACATACTGTGTAATGCAGTGTAGATTTATACTGTAGTAAAGTTAGAGTTGCTGTATTTTTCTGCTCTCTTAAAGTATTTCAGATTTACTGTAGGATGATGTCAGAAATGATCCAGTAATTATTCGCTTTATTATGCAATATTATATTGCATTTTATTTTTTATTTTTGCATTGTATTTTAACCATTCTGATTATTCCAGCAAGTAGTGATCTGTTCTCATTTAAATATTTTAATTGGAATGTTTTTTTTTAATTTTACATTCTTCAGGAAACACAAATATTTCAGCTCAATGGCTTCCTCAGTGTGGAAGTGTAGCATTATTATTATTATTATTATTATGTAATAGTATATACAAAAGACGCTTTGAAGCAAGTGGTGAACAAAAGTCAAATTCTTCCTTCAGAGATGAGAGCTTTTATCAACGTTTACATTTTAAATAAGTGGCAAGAGGAGTGGGATGCATTGGAAAATAATAAATTACATGAAATCCAACCTGAAATCTCACACAGAATTTGAAGACATTTTAAGACTAGAGTTGATCAAGTGATTTTTACCAGATGTCGTATTGGACATACAAGACTAACCCATGCCTTTTTACTTAAAGATGAAGACCCCACACAATGTTTTTACTGCACAATTCCCCTTACAGTAAAACACATTCTACTGGACTGTCCTGCTTTTAATGATTCCAGAAGACTTTTTTATGAAATGAACTCTCTTAAGGACATTTTTAACAAAGTGACACCAGGAAAAATTTAAGAATTCTTATCAAGTATTAACTCTAAAAATCTTATTTAATTTGTGTATTCATTTGTTTGTTGTTCTTAATTGTTTATATATTATTGAAATGTTCTTGCATGAAAATAGCCTTGGTTGCTGACATGGCAATAAATAAAAAAATACATTACATTATTGTAATAATATATACAATATTCTTGCATATTAAAAACCATGCACATTAAATGTCTCGCATATTTGCATGATATATTACAATGATACATAGTAGTAGCTTAATCTAACTTGTTGGGTGTTATATTTGTAACGTCAAAGCAGGGGTGTCCAATCTCGGTCCTGGAGGGCCGGTATCCTGCATATTTTAGTTTTAACCCCAATTAAACACACCAGAACCAGCTAATCAAGCTTATTCTAGGTTTACTAGAAACTTCCAGGCAGGTATGTTGTAGGATGTTGGAGCTAAACTATCCAGGACATCCAGCCCTCCAGAACCGAGTTTGGACACCCCTGTGTTAAAGTCCTGCTTTTAAAGGCAATTTTGCCACAATATTATACTGTAGTAGATTTTGAAGTTATATTCTTTCAAAGTTTAATGCATATACAGGATTATAATCTAAAGTAATACTATTCAAAAGCATGTTATTATATTGCGCAGTATTGTACTATACTAATAGGGTTTCTTAGTCTTGCATTTTTTTGCGTTTCAGATTTTATTGACTATATTTATAATACATATTTGCGTATAATTCCATTTTTTTTTGCCTATTATCCAACCCTAAAACATGTAATACACACTACTGAAGTTGACTTGAGCTAGTTTGCTGTTATGTTTGTCATATTTCAGATTTTATACAGGATTATAATTAAAAATTGAATGATAAAAATTAAATGTTTACTACTGAGCCTTGCTGTTTTGCTGTTATATTCTATTTCAGATATTATTGACTAGATTTATAATATATAGTTGCATATAATTCAATTTGGGGCGGCACGGTGGCACAGTGGGTAGCACAATCGCCTCACAGCAAGAAGGTCGCTGGTTCTGACCTCGGCTGGGTCAGTTGGCATTTCTGTGAGGAGTTTGCATGTTTATGTTGGCGTGGGTTTCCTCCAGGTGCTCCGGTTTCCCCCAAAAGTCCAAAGACATGTGGTATAGGTGAATTAGATAGGCTAAATTGTCCGTAGTGTATGAGTATGTGTGTGAATGAGTGTGTATGGATGTTTTCCAGTGATGGGTTGCAGCTGGAAGGGCATCCACTGCGTAAAGCATATACTGGATAAGTTGGCGGTTCATTCCGCTGTGGTGACCACAGATTAATAAAAGGACTAAGCTGAAAATGAATGAATGAATGAATAATTCAATTGTTAGTCTATTAAGCAACACTACAACATGCACAATACACACTACTGAAGTTAGATTTGGAGTTATAATCAAAAGCTGAGTGATAAAAATGAAATGTTTACTACTCAGCCTTGATTTCTGGCTGTTATATGCTGTTTTGAATTGTATTGCATCTATAATTGTATTTATTTGTGTATTGTTTTATACGGAAGTGAATTTGAGTCTTGCATTTTGGCTGTTTAGAAACGTTTCTACAAGATACTTGAAATCTTCTCTCTCTTTAGGTATATTGGAGTTGTTAATATTGGAGGCGGTTGCGAGCTCCTCTACAGTATCAGTGCTGGGATCAGTCAAAACACCAGTTTTTTTGTCTGATTCACAGAAAACAGTCACGCATGTGGAGCCTGAAACACACACACAGTATGTTTGTTGTGCTGAATCACACTGATCTTCAGTGCAAATCTGCAGCAAACACATTTTCCAGCCCGTGTGTGTGTGTGTGTGTTTATGCGTATATGACTGGACTTGTTTGTTGGAGTTAAACTTGAGACGCTGTGCTGACGCTGCAGTTCATATAGAGGTGATGGAGTCATAAACACACACTGAAACCAACTAACAGAAGTTTTGATTTTCTTTCCTAACTTAATGTTTCTTACAACATTTGTCTCAGTTAGATACAGATACTGGTCACTCTATTTAGATTGTAGGAAATTACGACAAAGTCATGCATGGACTTAATCCAGGTGGAAGCTCATAACAATGTACAAGGAGCAACCAAATTAGTAATAATTTGCTCCTACTTTAAATTATTCATTCATTCACTTTCCTTCGGGTTAATCCCTGATTTATTAGAGGTCGCCACAGTGGAATGAACTGCCAACTATTCCAGCATATGTTTTATGCAGCGGATGCCCTTCCAGCCGCAACCCAGTACTGGGAAACACCCATTGTGGCGAGGGGGCGTGGCCGAGAGCCGTGTGAGCGAAACGAGGCCCGCCACAGATGAGAAACACCTGTGGCGCGCACCTGCCTCCAATCCCACGGAAGGAGCTCTGAACTATAAGAGGAGGAACGATGGCAGAGGAGAGAGAGAGAGGACCGGACCCGGACACATGGTTTTACTTTTGCTTTCAGTTTTTGCTTTTACTAATAAATATTTAAAAGTTCGTCGGTTCTCCGCCTCCTTCTTCCCGGCGGCCAGGTGGCCATAAACTTTACTACAGTGGTGCCGAAACCCGGGAGAAGGAGGGACACGTTGTCCAGTTGCCCTCGCCGCTGAGAGGGAGGGCGAGTGTTCGGGAGTTAACCCGAGTGGGGGAGAAACCCGTTCGTCTGCCAGAGTGCCGGGGCGGCCTGAGGCTGGCGAGGAAGGATCTGCCTGCTGCCGTCTCCCAGCATGGGGAGGAGCAGGGGACGCGGGGCTCCCTACCGGATGGGAAAGAGCTGAAGGGAGCCATCCCAGAGAGCCCAAGGGGAGTCGCCGTGATCCGCCATGATGCCGAAGCCTGCATCCTCCACCGAAGCAGGAGCGGAGCAGGAGACCAGAAATGCCGCCAGCCAGCCAGGAGAACCGCCGCCGGACACCAGAAGACGGACGGGTGGATAGATTCCTCCACAGGGCTTCCAACACGTCGTCGCATCTCTCTGCTGGTTGAGGACTGAGTGGCAGCGTGTCTGGAGAACCGAAACCCAATTATTTATTTTTCCTCTCTCCCCTCTGTGTCTACTCTGTCTTTCCTCCTTTTTTTCTCCATCTCCTTTTCTCTCGGCCCGTCTCATATAGGTCTCACGGGTGCTGTGGCGCCAATGTGTTTGGACTGTGGGGGAAACCGGAGCACCCGGAGGAAACCCATGCCAACACGGGGAGAACATGCAAACTCCACACAGAAACACCAGGAGGCCACAGTGCTGACCACCGAGCCACTGTGCCGCCCTACTTTAGAATAAATGGCCTTAATTAGCATGCATTTACAATTAAATTAATCACTTGCTACAGTGCACTTGTTATGTACATGCATGTTTTTATGTTGTACTTATATTTTAAAAATGCATTTATTTACATTTATAATCAATTTCTGCAGTCAGATTTATAGATGCACTTTTGACTCATCCCTTACATATTAACCCACACTTAAACCTACCAATACCACCAAACCTGTCCCTAACCTGACCCGTTTGCCACCTCAGTCATTCATTCATTTTCGGCTTAGTCCCTTTATTAATCTGGGGTTGCCACAGCGGAATGAATGTGTGAATATGTTTTACGCAGCGAATGCCCTTCCTGCTGCAACCCATCACTGGGAAACATTCATACACACTCATTCACACACACACACACTACGAACAATTTAGCTTACCCAATTCAGCTGTACCACACATCTTTGGACTTGTAGGGGAAACCAGAGCACCCAGAGGAAACCCACACCAACACATGCAAACTCCACACAGAAATACCAACTGACCCAGCTGAGGCTCGAACCAGCGACCTTCTTGCAGATAGGCGAACGTGCTACCCACTACGCCACCGTGCAGCCCAATAGCACCATTAGTGTTCTGCAATACAATATGACCACAATAAGTGCATTAAACATCTTGATGCAGGTATCTAGTAGTCAAGCCCACTTAATAGCAAATGCGACTGATCATTTAAATCCAATAATATGGAAACAGAATTAAACAGAACAAAAACTGAGATAGAAGTCAGAATTTAAAAAGAAACTGTGATCAGTAAAATGTATAAATAATCCAGTTCACCGAGTATTAAATGATCGTGGCTGTCAGATGATAAATTATGAGTTATCTTTTGTTTTATGATAAATCTGAGCTCAGTTTGAGACCTTATTGAAATTAAAATAGAGGAGCTGCATGTAGAAAAACTAGAAACCGGGGAAGATAATCTATGAAATTAATATCCTCCATTTAACTTCAAGATATCCTAGTAATTTATTTATATTTTTATTTAATTTATTTATACAGGGACAACGTACAACATGACATGTTGTGCCAGAGTTAGCTATAAAACTAATTTACATCTGTAGTCCCTGCGCAGGAAGTTATAACAAGTTTACCAATAAAAAAATAATACCACATAAATTAGTCTCTATTTCTGTGGTCGCCACAGTGGAATGAACCGCCAACTATTCCAGCATATGTTTTACACAGCGTATGCCCTTCCAGCCGCAACCCAGTATTGGGAAACACCCATACACACACACACACACACACACACACACACACTCATACACTACGGCCAATTTAGTTCATCAGTTCCCCTATAGCACATGTGTTTGGACTTGTGGGGGAAACCGGAGCACCCGGAGGAAACCCATGTCAACACTGGGAGAACATGCAAACTCCACACAGAAATACCAACTGACCCAGCCGAGGCTCGAACCAGCGATCTTCTTGCTGTGCGGTGACAGCCTGAGCCACCGTGCCACCCTATCCTAGTGATCTCAATTGTAATCCTTCATATGTGATTATACATCTTTGTTTTTCTTTGGTAGATATCTCAATGTCCTCCGCAATCTATTATCAGTGACAGAAATTAATGACACTAATTAACCAACATTCTCTTTTTCTCTTCACAGCTGATTAATCATTTGCAATGATGTCACTGCAGAAGCCTCCTTTAAGGCGCAGTGCGTCCACTGTGGAATCAACCAATCACAGCAGGCCACTGTTGACTCCACCCACATCCCTTAATTTACGCTCCTCCCACAATCAGCAGCTCAGCTGCGACACTATAAAGGAAGGTGTTGTCAAGGAAACGCAAGTCTCAAAGGGGCGTCAGAAATATGCACTGACGAATATTCAAAATGCGATGGGTTTGAGCCAAAACCCCGCCTCTCTCCCTAAGCCCCTCCCTACAAAATCTGCCTCCTCTTCATCGCTCTACTGCTCCTCTTTATCGTATTCCACATCCAACTCCAAACTGGCCAAAAACGGCACCAACCTACAGCTGAAGGAGGAGCAGCTGGATCTCAATAAGAATGAGAACAAGAACCAAGTGAGCAGCTGGGACTGGCTGGAGGGAAAAGACAACCAGAAGAACTCCAGCATCAGGAGGAGGACCAAGAGCTTTCTGGAGTACCACCGTGAGGAGCAGAGTTTTCTAGAGTACCACAGAGAGGAGCAGACGTCAAGCAGCCCGGAGAAGGACTCGCAGAAACCCCTTCTGCCCAAGCTGGAGGCGCAGAGCTGGGGGAAGGAGAACCACGTGGAGGCGCACCTGACGCTGCCCCAGAACCACCTGCTGCTGCTGGCCAGCGAAGAGGAGGAGAGTCCCGGAGAGACGCTGGACATGTATGAACACACACTAAGACCCAATAATGAGTGTGTGAGTCGTGGCAGAGATCTGACAGGCCGACCAGGAGTGCAGGTGAGCCCAGCATACACACTGAAGATGGAGCCAGAACACACACCTGAGAAACCGGAGTCTCCAGAACACACATCTCGGCCTGAGAAACAGGAGTCGCAGGAACACACACCCTGGCCTGAGAAACACACACCTCGACCTGACAAACGGGAGTCTCCAGAACACACACCTCGGCCTGAGAAACAGGAGGAAGAGGAGGAAGAAGACTCTAGCTGGACCACACTGTCTCAGGAGAGCCCGTCTGTGGAAACACCACAGGACACAGGTGGACTTTTCTTACATGTCACTTTGAAACACTTTATTCCAGATGATAAAGGTTGTAGAAATTACAGAAGGGTATTACAGAAAGTTTTGTTATCCTAGGTCTTAGAAAGTACTGCTTCTAGGCATAGGTGACTAGGGTGCTGACCAGCTGCAGGGGCACCAATAAACAAAACTGTTGGAAAACAGAGAAAACAAAAATCATTCGGCATTAGTCTCTTGCAGTCTCAAGTGTTTTGTCATGGAAATGTTCATCTTCTGGTTTCCTTCTAGCCAATCCCCAATTGTTGGAAAGCACAACTATAAAGTGTTTTTTACGTTAGCTTTCAAATTTAGGACAATTTATTTAGAAGTTTAGGCATTTGTAAGAATTTTTGAGTAAGGATGTTTCTGTATCACCTCCTTAGATAAAGATAACACCGTTATGAACAGGGGCAGACTAGGACAGTATTTTTGCCTCGGACAGTTGGTAAATAAAGAGCTTGGGGAGTGGGGGGTGGTTGCACAATCAGTTATTGAAGACTGGGGGGCGATCGGTTATTGCAGAGCTCAGTAAGGGATCAGTAAGTGAAGAGCTTGGGGAGGGTGGTTGTGATGGTTATTGAAGAGCGGGGGCAATCGGTTATTGCAGAGTGCAGTGGGGTGAAGGGGTGGGGGGGGATATCGGTAAGTGAAGAGCTTGGGGAGGGTGGTTGTGATGGTTATTGAAGAGCGGGGGCAATCGGTTATTGTAGAGTGCAGTGGGGTGGGGGAGATCGGTAAGTTAAGAGGTTGGGGAGTGGGGGGTGGTTGCGACGATTGGCTATTGAAGAGCGGGGGGCATTTGGTTATGGCAGAGCTCAGTGGAGGAGAGAGATCGGTAAGTGAAGAGCTTGGGGTGGGTTGCAATCGGTTATTGCAGAGTGCAGTGGGGAGGAGAGATCGGTAAGTGAAGAGCTTGGGGGGGGGGTTACAATCGGTTATTGCAGAGCGCAGTGGGGAGGAGAGATCGGTCAGTGAAGAGCTTGGGGGGGGGGTTACAATCGGTTATTGTAGAGTGCAGTGGGGAGGAGAGATCGGTAAGTGAAGAGCTTGGGGGGGTGGTTGCGATTGGTTATTGAAGAGCGGGGGGCAATCGGTTATGGCAGAGCGCAGTGGGGGGAAAGATCGGTAAGTGAAGAGCTTGGGGGTGGTTACAATCGGTTATTGCAGAGCGCAGTGGGGAGGAGAGATCGGTCAGTGAAGAGCTTGGGGGGGGGGTTACAATCGGTTATTGTAGAGTGCAGTGGGGAGGAGAGATCGGTAGGTGAAGAGCTTGGGGGTGGTTACAGTCGGTTATGGCAGAGCGCAGTGGGGGGGGAGATCAGTAGGTTAAGAGCTTGGGAGGGTGGTTGTAATCGGTTATTGAAGAGCGAGGGGCAATTGGATATTGCAGAGCACAGTGGGGGAAGGTGGGGGGGGGATCGGTAAGTGAAGAGCTTGGGCGGGAGGTGGTTGTGATCGGTTATTGAAGAGCACATGTGGGGGGGATCGGTAAGTGAAGGGGGGTGTGGGGTTGGGGGGCAAACTGTTATTGAAGACTATGGGGTTTGGGGGGTGCGCTTGGTAAGTGAAGAGTGGTGGGGGGCGGGGGGGGTGCAGTGCGATCAGTAACTGAAGAGGGGAGGAGACGTTAGGTCAGGCCATATTCACGGTCGCAGGCCAGACTGATCATCAGGTCGGGATATGTCCTGGTGCTCCCTATGGCCAGTCTGCCCCTGCTTATGAAACAGCTTTTGTCCTAAATGTGATCCTGACTGAAATTATCATGGTTACCAGATAGACAGGATAAGATTTAGGATCTTTCTGTAATACACCCCCAAGATTTTTTCCACAAAGAGCCAAAACTATGCCAAATCCAAACATTCTGACGTAAATAGATTTCTCCAAAGTCATTCATTTTTTATAGTTATGTAGCAGGAAGCAGCAGTTGCTATGACGACCGACTCTGAAGTGCGTGTGTGTGTGTGTGTGTGTGTGTGTTGTAGGTGTTTGGGAAGAGCCTCCTCAGGTGCAGAGTGTCTTACAGGAGTGTTTCTGGAGAGTTCCAACTAATTCCACAACTCAAGATACACCCGCTGTCCATGATGCGGTGCTGGAGGCGGAGCCGAGAGTGAAGGGGGTGTGTCTTCCTGTGCCCTGCACTAAAGCACAGACTGAGGTAAACACAGCACTGATCTGCAGATGATGATGGATTTATTACTGTAACAGGACATGCATACATAATGTACATTTTCAAGTGGATGAGTGTACCGGTTAACTACTCACTAGTAAAGAGATAATCTTAACTACTCACTAGTCAACAGGTAAAGGGATATACTCACCAGTCAACAGATCAACTACTCACTAGTAAACATAAACTTAACCACTAACTAGTCAACAGATAACTCTCACTAATCAACAGATAAACTCATATACTTACTAGTCAACATGTGAACTCAACTACTTACTAGTCAACCAATAAACTTAATTATGCACTAGTCAACAGGTAAACACATCAACTCACTAGTCAACAGGTAATATACTTACTAGTCAACAGATAAACTCTTTACAAGTCAACAGGTAAAACACTTACAGTACTAGTCAAAAGTAAACTACTCAGTAGTCAACTTGAAAACTCATCTACTGCAAACCTACAGACATGAGCTAAAACAAACAGCAGTGTCATTAATCTCCTGTTTTAATCAAGCTGCTTTTTGAGTGTTGTGTAAAGTGCTGCAGAAATGAAAGTGTGTGTAATGTTTGTGTAGCGTCCCAGCAGTATTGTGTCGGACAGCTCAGTGGAGCCTGTACCTTCATCAGCAGCCTCTTCACCCTCCTCTTCCTCACTGTGTTACGAGGCCATGGGACGCGCGGCCAGTTTCCTCAACAACAACTACCTGGTAAACACACTGATCTGATCACACACTGACAAAATAAACACACACTGATCACACACTGACAAAATAAACACACACTGACAAAATATATACACACTGACAGCTGACAGATCACTTACGTTTTATCTCATCTGCTCACTAGTCAAAAGGTAAACTCAACTACTCACTAGTCAACAGGTGAACTCAACTACTCACTAGTCAACAGGTGAACTCAACTACTCACTAGTCTACAGGTGAACTCAACTACTCACTAGTCAACAGGTGAACTCAACTACTCACTATTCAAGAGGTGAACTCATCTACTCACTAGTCAACAGGTGAACTCAACTACTCACTAGTCAACAGGTGAACTCAACTACTCACTAGTCAACAGGTGAACTCAACTACTCACTAGTCAACAGGTGAACTCGTCTACTCACTAGTCTACAGGTGAACTCAACTACTCACTAGTCAACAGGTGAACTCATCTACTCACTAGTCAACAGGTGAACTCATCTACTCACTAGTCAACAGGTGAACTCAACTACTCACTAGTCAACAGGTGAACTCATCTACTCACTAGTCAACAGGTGAACTCAACTACTCACTAGTCAACAGGTGAACTCATCTACTCACTAGTCAACAGGTGAACTCAACTACTCACTAGTCAACAGGTGAACTCATCTACTCACTAGTCAACAGGTGAACTCGTATACTTACTAGTCAACAGGTGAACTCGTATACTCACTAGTCAACAGGTGAACTCATCTACTCACTAGTCAACAGGTGAACTCATCTACTCACTAGTCAAAAGGTGAACTCATCTACTCACTAGTCAACAGGTGAACTCATCTACTCACTAGTCAACAGGTGAACTCGTATACTTACTAGTCAACAGGTGAACTCGTATACTCACTAGTCAACAGGTGAACTCATCTACTCACTAGTCAACAGGTGAACTCATCTACTCACTAGTCAACAGGTGAACTCATCTACTCACTAGTCAACAGGTGAACTCAACTACTCACTAGTCAACAGGTGAACTCATCTACTCACTAGTCAACAGGTGAACTCAACTACTCACTAGTCAACAGGTGAACTCATCTACTCACTAGTCAACAGGTGAACTCATCTACTCACTAGTCAAAAAGTGAACTCATCTACTCACTAGTCAACAGGTGAACTCATCTACTCACTAGTCAACAGGTGAACTCATCTACTCACTAGTCAACAGGTGAACTCCACTCACTAGTCAACAGGTGAACTCATCTACTCACTAGTCAACAGGTGAACTCATCTACTCACTAGTCAACAGGTGAACTCATCTACTCACTAGTCAACAGGTGAACTCGTATACTTACTAGTCAACAGGTGAACTCGTCTACTCACTAGTCAACAGGTGAACTCAACTACTCACTAGTCAACAGGTGAACTCATCTACTCACTAGTCAACAGGTGAACTCATCTACTCACTAGTCAACAGGTGAACTCATCTACTCACTAGTCAACAGGTGAACTCATCTACTCACTAGTCAACAGGTGAACTCATCTACTCACTAGTCAACAGGTGAACTCCACTCACTAGTCAACAGGTGAACTCATCTACTCACTAGTCAACAGGTGAACTCAACTACTCACTAGTCAACAGGTGAACTCATCTACTCACTAGTCAACAGGTGAACTCATCTACTCACTAGTCAACAGGTGAACTCATCTACTCACTAGTCAAAAGGTGAACTCATCTACTCACTAGTCAACAGGTGAACTCATCTACTCACTAGTCAACAGGTGAACTCATCTACTCACTAGTCAACAGGTGAACTCGTCTACTCACTAGTCAACAGGTGAACTCGTCTACTCACTAGTCAACAGGTGAACTCATCTACTCACTAGTCAACAGGTGAACTCATCTACTCCCTAGTCAACAGGTGAACTCATATACTTACTAGTCAACAGGTGAACTCATCTACTCACTAGTCAACAGGTGAACTCCACTCACTAGTCAACAGGTGAACTCATCTACTCACTAGTCAACAGGTGAACTCATCTACTCACTAGTCAACAGGTGAACTCATCTACTCACTAGTCAACAGGTGAACTCCACTCACTAGTCAACAGGTGAACTCATCTACTCACTAGTCAACAGGTGAACTCGTATACTCACTAGTCAACAGGTGAACTCATCTACTTACTAGTCAACAGGTGAACTCATCTACTCACTAGCCAACAGGTGAACTCATCTACTCACTAGTCAACAGGTGAACTCCACTCACTAGTCAACAGGTGAACTCATCTACTCACTAGTCAACAGGTGAACTCAACTACTCACTAGTCAACAGGTGAACTCGTCTACTCACTAGTCAACAGGTGAACTCTTCTACTCACTAGTCAACAGGTGAACTCAACTACTCACTAGTCAACAGGTGAACTCATCTACTCACTAGTCAACAGGTGAACTCATCTACTCACTAGTCAAAAAGTGAACTCATCTACTCACTAGTCAACAGGTGAACTCATCTACTCACTAGTCAACAGGTGAACTCATCTACTCACTAGTCAACAGGTGAACTCCACTCACTAGTCAACAGGTGAACTCATCTACTCACTAGTCAACAGGTGAACTCATCTACTCACTAGTCAACAGGTGAACTCATCTACTCACTAGTCAACAGGTGAACTCGTATACTTACTAGTCAACAGGTGAACTCGTCTACTCACTAGTCAACAGGTGAACTCAACTACTCACTAGTCAACAGGTGAACTCATCTACTCACTAGTCAACAGGTGAACTCATCTACTCACTAGTCAACAGGTGAACTCATCTACTCACTAGTCAACAGGTGAACTCATCTACTCACTAGTCAACAGGTGAACTCATCTACTCACTAGTCAACAGGTGAACTCCACTCACTAGTCAACAGGTGAACTCATCTACTCACTAGTCAACAGGTGAACTCAACTACTCACTAGTCAACAGGTGAACTCATCTACTCACTAGTCAACAGGTGAACTCATCTACTCACTAGTCAACAGGTGAACTCATCTACTCACTAGTCAAAAGGTGAACTCATCTACTCACTAGTCAACAGGTGAACTCATCTACTCACTAGTCAACAGGTGAACTCATCTACTCACTAGTCAACAGGTGAACTCGTCTACTCACTAGTCAACAGGTGAACTCGTCTACTCACTAGTCAACAGGTGAACTCATCTACTCACTAGTCAACAGGTGAACTCATCTACTCCCTAGTCAACAGGTGAACTCATATACTTACTAGTCAACAGGTGAACTCATCTACTCACTAGTCAACAGGTGAACTCCACTCACTAGTCAACAGGTGAACTCATCTACTTACTAGTCAACAGGTGAACTCATCTACTCACTAGTCAACAGGTGAACTCATCTACTCACTAGTCAACAGGTGAACTCCACTCACTAGTCAACAGGTGAACTCATCTACTCACTAGTCAACAGGTGAACTCGTATACTCACTAGTCAACAGGTGAACTCATCTACTTACTAGTCAACAGGTGAACTCATCTACTCACTAGCCAACAGGTGAACTCATCTACTCACTAGTCAACAGGTGAACTCCACTCACTAGTCAACAGGTGAACTCATCTACTCACTAGTCAACAGGTGAACTCAACTACTCACTAGTCAACAGGTGAACTCATCTACTCACTAGTCAACAGGTGAACTCAACTACTCACTAGTCAACAGGTGAACTCATCTACTCACTAGTCAACAGGTGAACTCCACTCACTAGTCAACAGGTGAACTCATCTACTTACTAGTCAACAGGTGAACTCATCTACTCACTAGTCAACAGGTGAACTCATCTACTCACTAGTCAACAGGTGAACTCCACTCACTAGTCAACAGGTGAACTCATCTACTCACTAGTCAACAGGTGAACTCAACTACTCACTAGTCAACAGGTGAACTCATCTACTCACTAGTCAACAGGTGAACTCATCTACTCACTAGTCAACAGGTGAACTCATCTACTCACTAGTCAACAGGTGAACTCATCTACTCACTAGTCAAAAGGTGAACTCATATACTTACTAGTCAACAGGTGAACTCATCTACTCACTAGTCAACATGTAAACATATAACCCCCCCCCCCCCCTCCAACAACAGGTGAACTTATATACTTACTAGTCAACAGGTGAACTTATATACTCACTAGCCAGCAGGTGATTTCTCACAAGTCAACAGGTAAACTACTCGCAAGTCAACAGATTACCTCACGAATAATAATGCACTAATTCCCCTCTACAGGACCTGATGGAGAGCAGTGAGTCTCAGGAGCGGGAGAAGCGGGACAGAGACAGATTGACGGCCCGGACCAGCTCAGGAGCTCACGGTGGGCCGTACAGCTTCATTAACCACAGGTATCACTATACTTAATTAAAATCACTTGACTATTATGAATGCGGGGGGCAACGCAGTGGCGCAGTAGGTAGTGCTGTTGCCTCACAGCAAGAACGTCGCTGGGTCGCAGGTTCGAACCTCGGCTGGGTCAGTTGGCGTTTCTGTGTGGAGTTTGCATGTTCTCCCTGCATTCGCGTGGGTTTCCTCCGGGTGCTCCGGTTTCCCCCACAGTCCAAACACATGCAGTACAGGTGAATTGGGTAGGCTAAATTGTCCATAGTGTATGAGTGTGAATGTGTGTGTGGAAGTTCCCAGAGATGGGTTGCGGCTGGAAGGGCATCCGCTGCGTAAAATCGTGCTGGATAAGTTGGCGGTTCATTCCGCTGTGGCGACCCCGCAAGGGACAAAGCCGACAAGAAAATGAATGAATGAATGAATTATGAATGCGCATGCTGGAATTGAGTTTCCGTTGTATTTAATGCACAGTTTTTCTCATCGGATTAAAGGTTAATCCTACTCGTATGATTTCTATCCTCTTTTTTTAAATGTATGCACATCTTGGCGTTTCCATTAAACTGTTTTTATGCAATATTTCCAAAATGGACAAACAAATAAGTGTATGGAATATCATAGATGTTAAGTGTGAAGAACCGCATACAGATACTGTTTTTCTCTGCAGAGCTAAAGTCCCATCAGCCCCTGCAGACACCGTCATCCCCATCAATGACCTGGAGACGCAGGTGAGTCTCTACCACACATCATCAGATATACATAAACATTATAAATGCTAGAAATGTATTGCAGAAGCACATTACTAAGAATCTCTATGTAGTACTGAATTGACGAGTTCGAGACTGTTTTGGGCGGGGCT